>CM031241.1:46872308-47401857 GCA_018340775.1 Taxus wallichiana var. yunnanensis
ACATAGGTTCCCCAATATTTTGCCCACCTCTACACTTCTCTTCTTTAAGACACCACCTTCGTTATCCTTCTTTTTAGTTAAATGTTTCACTCCTCATATTTAACTTTCTTGATGCATTCCTTTGGTATATTCATTACAAAATTACGGGAACCTTTCAAAACTCTAATCTTTACCTTAAAAATATAAAATAAAATAATAATTGACAGTCGAGAGTCGAGACTACTCATAAAAATTCCAATTTACTGCCGCATCATAGAATAGCCGTCAAATATATTTTGATTTGACACGCCTAAGCTAGAGGCTAGCCATTACTTAGACAATCTTTCACATCGTTAACTAAATATTGAGTAATAATAGCAAATTTAAAGATCTCTGACTGAGTTCAGATTACTTACAATACATCTATATATTAGATTCATTTGTGACGAGTTATTGGATCCTTTTTTTTTCTGAATTTGTTGATATCTCCAGTTATCCTACGAGGTTTCTGGGGTTGAATGTTTATTCTAAAATGTTATCTGAAGGTGGAAATGGTAGAAGTACAATCGAACGAGGAGCGGGTGCATTCGAAATAGATTATAAAAATGTGAGAAAGGAGGATGGAAGTTACAGCTTGAATGCGTGCTTTAACAGGGAGATAAGACCTCTATTAGATGCAGTGGACAAGCTCCGTAATTTGGGAGCTGTGAAGGAAGGAATCCATCTTCCCACCATAGTTGTCGTGGAGACCAGTCCAGTGGTAAGTCCAGTGTTTTGGAGTCCTTGTCTGGAATAGATTTGCCGCGAGGACAAGGTATCTGCACAAGAGTTCCGCTCATTATGAGATTGCAGAACAGCACAGAAGAGTACTCTGTAATTTCCGTTGAATACAAGGATAGGAAGTTGAGTATAAATGAGCATCAAATTGTAGATACTATAAATTTAGTGACTGAAGAGATTGCAGGAAGAAACAAAGGCATAAGCGATGACCCAATTACTCTTCACGTGAGAAAGAAGAATGTTCCAGATTTGACGCTGGTAGATTTACCGGGCATTACGAGGGTGCCTGTATATGGTCAACCCAAGGACATTTATGAGCAGGTTTATAAAATTATCATGAAATATATTAGTCCGAGAGACAGTATAATCCTCAATGTTTTATCTGCAACTGTGGACTTCCCCACATGTGAATCGATAAGAATGTCACAGAAAGTTGATGAAGACGGAGAGCGGACTCTGGCTGTTGTCACTAAAGTCGATAAGGCTCCTGAAGGACTTCGGGAGAAGGTCGCGGAGGATGCTATGAATATTGGTCTTGGTTATGTGTGTGTGAGGAATAGGGTCGAAGGGGAATCCATTGTTAAAGCCAGGAAGAAAGAGAATGAGCTCTTTAAGACGCATCCTTTGTTGTCTGGGATTGATAAATCATAGTTGGAATTCCTATCTTGGCGCACAAGTTAATGAAAATCCAAGCGGCAGGTATTACAAATTCCTTGCCAAGAATCATGAAAGAAATCGACACCAAATTGGCAAGGCGGCAGGCCGAACTGAACGACTTGCCGGAGAATCTGTGTAACCCTGCGGATGCTATGATACTCTTGACGACAGTGATGGGTAGTATTAAGGATTCTCTGAACGGGCTTCTATTGCAGGGAGATTACCAAGAGTTTTCTGAAGATGGTGGAATGCACTGTGCGGCCAGATTGAATGAGATGTTTATGGGTTATTACAGAGACCTTTGTGCGAGTGCAACAGATATGAATGATGTCAATGGGCAGAATTTTCTGCTCAAGGAAATTACAATGCTGAAAGAAGCGCAAGGCGTTGGGCTGCCCAATTTTCTGTCCAGGCAGGTTTTCTTAAACCTGGTACAGCAGCGTGCAAATGGTGTTGCTGAAATAAGCCTGAGAGTTGTTGAGAAGGTATGGGATTATTTAGACGGTGTTATGCTCAGGGTGATTGACAGAGAGTCTCAAACCTATCCTCAGCTCAATGCTGCAACAAAAAGAGCTGCCGGCCACCTTCTTATTCGAAGGAATAAAGAAGATTGCATCGAGTATGTGAAAGATATGATCGAGACCGAGAAGTGTGTGGATTTCACTGTGAATCCACTCTATATGGATACTTACACCAAATTACATGATCAGAAAGATAGGTTTCTGTACGCTCTCCGCAACAAAAAGAAGACGTTTTCTATTGATGGATTTGGAGAAGTGAAATTAGAAAATATCAAAGAAGATGATCAGCTGCAGGCAGCATTTGACATGAAGATGAGCGTTGTTGCGTTTTGGAAAGTGGTTATTTTTAGATTAGCTGATGGAATTCCGCTGCATCTGCGTTTTGTGTATCGGAAAATGGTCAGGAAAGAAATTGGGGGTGATCTTATGAAAGAAATTGCAGGGCCTAACCTGGATATGATTGAAAAGATATTCCAAGAGAGCCCTGCTGTGGCGAGCAAAAGGAGGAGTTTGATCGATAGCCTGGCATTGTTGAGAGATGCCAAACTTGTCGTCTATAACATCATAGACAAGAATAATGCATAATTATGTGTAGTAATAATGCGGATAGAATTCTGAATATTTGGTACACATACCTGTTCCCGTTCGATTTTTGCATTATTTAGGTACTCACCGTGTTTGGTGGGAAAAAATGTGGTAACTTTTTGATGATGTAATGTCCTCTGGCTTTGTATTCAATGTTATCTATCTTATTCATATGCTTTTATTTATTTATTTATTTATTTGTACGCTTTTATTTATTTATTTCTCTACTGGTTGAATGTACAGTTAAGTATGAAAAATAAATATATTTTATATTTTATTATTTAAAATATTACTCACTAAATATCTAATTTAAAAAAAAACAAATATTTACATATCACAAAATAAATTATAAATTATAAATTAAAAAATATATAATAAATTTAAAAGGTCAAACAGTTAAAGACATGAAAGTCCAATATCCACGGTTCTAATCAATATTATCAAGAAAAGGTTTCTCTAGCCTATTAGGGTAAGGGTTATATTTGACATTTTTAAAGATATTTTTAATGATTTTGGTTATAAAATACTTGTAAATTTTTAAAATAACCATCACAAGTGACTTGTCTATTAAAAAATGACCATCATTTTTTTATATAGAGTTATACATAAATTATATTAGTACTTTTCTTTTTATTGGTAATTTTTAGAAAGGCTTCAATGGGTCATTACAAGAAATATATTACAATGAAGCTCACAAAGAACTCAATAACAGACAACAAAGAGCCAAATAGACTTGGCCCAAGCAACGTATAAAAAGGGAAAACTCTTAAGACACAAATCAAAAGAAAAACAACAGTCCAAAGAAGAAGAGTGAGATCTAAGAGTCATATGTGTTGGAATTGAAAGCTTCCTTGAAGAAGTTCTTTTCTTGTTACGACAACCATCCATTCCTCATTAGAATCATCAGCAGAATCAAGGCCACGCAGAAGAAGAAGATCAATAGAGGTGATTGACCAAAACAACTTAGAAGGAGAAGAAGGAGAATCCCTCTCCTTATCCAACCTCGCAAAGAACTGGGGGATTTTCTTTAAGGAATGCGAATCAGACACTTGAGAAGAATTCTCAACCACAAGAGTAGATTCAACTCGAGAGGTGCACTTTTTAGAAGACAAATCATTAGAATGAACTGAAGGGGCTTTGATGATAAAGTGAGAAGGGAGAGAATCGTTCCACCAAGTGGAGTTAGCTTTGCTTTTGTGCTTGGATTACCCACACTCCTCAATCAAATGTCCCATTTGAAAACATCTATGACAACAAAATTATTAGTACATATTAAATATAGTTAACTAAATACATAATCCTCTTTTATATATTCTATTAACAAGATATAACTAATACTACTTTATATTTTAAGGGCAATATTAGAAAATTGCTATCATTAAAAAATTGTTTGATCATGATATATATGGACGTCAAATTTAACCCCGAACTCGAGGTTGTAATCATTACCAAGAAAAATCGCCTCTTTCCATTCTCGCTAGGTTGCGGCTTGGCACTCGTCCATAAGCCCATCTTTTTTTAAAATATTCTCGTAACATATGCTTAATTCTATTTCACAAGATAAAATTTATAGGCGTTAATTTGAGTGCAATAAAAATTGTAAAACTTAATTGTAGGGAATAACAATTTTTCCCATCAAAACTAATATTATAAATAACCTTGTAATAACTTGAAATGCGAGGCTTTGTTTCCTAATTCACACCATGTAGACAACCAGGAAAAAAGCTCCAAAGACATATTTCAAAGCATTGTTTCTTTTACATGTCAAACCTTATCATGCATCATTACTTTGAAATTTCAGGCCTTGCTCAAACCTATTCCTCTTCCACAAGTATTACCATGTTCTTACCAAGTTATACTTCATTTATCATCAATATTGGAAAAAATAAAAGAGATGTGATTTAATATTTGGAATTTTCAAAAGGGGGCATCAATGGATACATACATACTAATTAATGCCATAATGATCTTAACCCCTAAAAATATACAAATACACAAATATTTATCAAACCCCAAATTGAAAACTATCTAAGAATTTAAAACATGGAAAATTCCAAATCCAAGACCATCTTATAATTTAAAACTCATGTGTATTTAGCAAACCAACCCAAATGCACAATTCCTTTAAAATTTAAAATCCACAGTACACCTAGCAAATACAAAATCTAATCACTTCAAAATATTGTGAGAAATCATGAATGAGTTATTCTAACAATAATAAATGTGCATTTTTCTTATTGCAATGAAGTTGGAGGAACAAATAAAATCCAACTAACAATACAAATGGATCCAATCATCCCGAAAATTAATGGTATCTAGGTTGTTTCAAGTTTTCAACCATAAATTAGATTAAATTTTAGACTTTCTACAAATATCTACAAGTTATAAATACCATAAAACCTAAAGTAACATGGTATGCAACTTGTAGACGTCTAAAACGTCAACATGATTAATTATGATTAATTTGTTCCACAACATCATTTAAATCCATATAATAATTAATTGCAACCATTAATTATTATTAATTTCATCATTAATCCCTTTATTCTAATATTTCATCATTTATCTAAATATTCCGTTTCTATCATTTTTTATCCCATTAAAAATCCATTTATCTTTTATCACATTAGAGGTAAGCACAATTCTTTTCTCAAAATTGCATTGAAATATGATAATTATAGATTAAAATTTGAATTGAATACATATTTTTTATTGTTATAGTTAGAGGTCGAGGGAATCAACCACAACCAAACCCTCGTTATTCTATCATCCCTCCCGACACTCCCACAATTGCTCAACATCCCCGGGTAGTCAAGAAGATTTAGCAGCCCACATAGTTGAAAACAAAATTGAAATTGAGGATTTAATCAAAACAATGAGGGATTCACAATCTACAAACCCCCACCGCGCCTCTCTTGCAAACACATTGGAGGCATTACTTGTTCAAGTTGACATGGAAAATGGGGAAAATTGATCATTGGACAACTTACAGAGAGGGTTGTAGGGTTTATTATTCCAACAAATTGTCATATGTGGATGTAAAGAAAAAATAAATTTCAAAAGACCTCATATGCGCCTTATTCATGGACCCCCACTAATTTTCCTATTTCGTTGTCATGTAAAATGGTTTCCCATCCATTGGTGCAATAATAATTTGATTAAAAATAATTTTTGGGACCGATGGTGGATGGTGTTTGATTTTCCACCTTGTAATAACAACGAGGTGCCACTATACTTTATGAGGAAACTCTATTGCAAGAGTTTATCCTCAACGATCCCAAATTATTTTGATTTCCAGATTTCCAGGGCCGAGGAAAAGGATCTACACAGATCGACCAGGTGCACAACGTGCACCTATTCAACAGGGTAGATTCCCCACACAGAAGCCCCCTCACCCTGAGATTGTCCCTCAAGCAGTGAAGGAGACAGTAGAGATTGATACACTCCACGCGCTTTAGGGGCTATCTGCGACCCTTGTTCGACATACGAGGGAGATTTCTGAGCCAGATGCTCATGGAGGTACATAGAGTATTCCCTCAGGGAGTACTAGCATGAGGCCACATCTTTTCTCATCATGTGGTAGCATATGTTTGGGGCCCGAGGAGGATGATACTTTCATGCGTACTGATTTTGGTGCACTTGGTGCTAGGGGTGCACACGATAATGTCACTATGTCAGATGTCCTTTTGAGTGAGACATTTGGATTACATTCATCGGTCACCTTCGCAGGTAAATTTGTTATGTTTTGTTATGTGTGTTACAAAAATTTTGGAGTACTTGATTTACTTATATATGTTAAATTTTTGAAATAATTGTATTTGTACATGTATATGCATTGATATTACAACGCGGGGAGGCACATCTTCATCCCGACCATAGCGCGAGCACCATGCATACACATACATTCACAGAGGTAATTTAGAATGTTAATTATGTAAAATTTTCACATACATGTGTGTGTGTGTGTGTATATATATATATATATATATATATATATATATATATATATATATATATATATATATATATATATATATTAGTTTTGAAGTCAAATATATGTATGTTCTTGTATGTCCATCTAACTCACGTGATATACATGTTTGATAAAGATGTTGACTTCACTAGACACCCCACCATCTCTGCGACAAGTAGATAAAGGTGTTGCCATTGCGATTTCATCTGCACAACAACTCACTGAGGTATTCAAACAACACGTAAATTTTGTTAAATTTCTCATGTAATTCATATTATGTTAAATTACATGTTAGTAATGTCTTTCATTGTAGAATTATTAAATTATGTTAATAATGTCCTTCATTGTGTATATGCAGGAGTTACTTGCGATAGGTAGCAGCCCTATTCATTTGATTCACAGGCGTGGCGGGGTAAAAACAATAGTTCTATATTGATAAAATTAGTTAAAATATTGTCATTATGTACATACATGTACTTAGTTCTATTTTTGCTAATTCTGATGTTAGATTTTTGATCTTATGTGTATGTAGGGAACTTCAACCCCCTCCATTTTGACTTCGAGGGCACGGACTCCTCCATCTCATCATCTTCGTACCCCCGTTCATACTGCAGGAGCTCCGATGACTCATCTGAGCGTGAGATGCAAATTCGCGTGATCGAAAACTTGCGGTAAGTTTGTGTATTTATGTAAATACTTTCATTCTAGCATGGTCTTAAATACATGTTGAAAACATATATAAATTAAGTTTTGACAAAAAAACATTGTTTGCATTTACAGGCTCATCTACAGTGAGTATTCAATGGAAGAGGACTCGAAGCATGGGCTCGGATGATCCAAAGTCATCTCATGGATCTCCATCTTCATCTAAGGGAGGGCCTTCTTCGAGCAAGGCCAAGAGAGGGATAGATTTTGATGAGTAGGAAATATATATGTCTTACATGACATTGTTTTTGTATGCCTATGTGCATGGCATTGTATGTACACCTATATGGCATTTGAACTTGATGGTATATGACCTATTTGGGCATTTTTATTTATTATGCACATTAAAAAATACTATTTGGAACTTGATAATTTTGTATGAGACCTTACATTTCTAAGATTATTTTCGCATGAAACTAATATGATGTGCACTTGACAATATTTAAGACATTATGGATTATTTTTTCATTTATTGGTGATGTACATGTACTAGCATTTTCAATGTATAATATGCATCAAACTTTGGAAATCAATATTTATATAATGTATGTATATAAAGAGTTACCTAATCTGAGTAATTATTCATTCAATTTATCAATGTGTATATGTGTATTTACCTTACTTGCGCTTCTTCTTGCTCATGGTCTCTTTGTATTGGTTCCTATCTTATCATGCACTTACTACATTCTTCTATGCTTCTTAGTCTTCTCCCCTGTTAAAACACCCGAGAGTCGTCACAATTTGATGCCTTTCATCTGTTGATATTTTGAGAATGTCTCTCCATATACATTACTCCAATGCTTGAGAATGTCTCCAGATGCAATGACATTCTGATTCAGACACTCAATGATTCTTGATTGTCTAATCCTATCCAATTCATGTTATTACCTTTAAATCTATAGGCATTTCAAGTTATTTGGAAATCACATCACACCCTTCACTAGGCTTGATGACTACCCCTATCCTTTTGAAGGCACTTTTGAAAGCATCCATGGGTTTATCATAACATAAATTATCAATGAATGGAAGGTCACTAAGTCGTAGGCCAGTTGACTCCCATCCAGAACTAAACAAGAAAGATTTACTAGGTTGATAACTCCCGTGTGTTCTTAGACATACCCCTATCAAATTCATTCTTAAGCCAATCTAGTCATTCAGGGCTCTTAAGGGACTACGCCTGGACGAGGTAGCCCAAAAGCATGGGGAGCGTAGGGAACCAAAAAAAATCCTCCACTAGCATTCACTGGCCACCCCGATGTGTTGGCATAGTTGGTTTGGTACAAGAGCTTCATTTGCAAACTATAAACGTCTATGATAGCCCTACACTGACTCGACTCGATTCAGTATTTTGCGTTTTGCAAAAAAATAGGACAATGAGAGAACCAAATGGAGATGGATAAAACCGTGAGAGGATTTCATAGAGGGCCCCAACATGGAGGTTTTGGATCTGACGAGACATCTCTAGGTGCCACAGAGTCCGAGAAATCACATGTCGAAGATATAACGTGTTTTGGTCTCAGGGCTCTTAAGGGACTACGCCTGAGACGAGGTAGCCCAAAAGCACGGGGAGCATAGGGAACCAAAAAAAAAGCCTCCACTAGCATTCACCTAGCCACCCCGACATGTTGGCATAGTTGGTTTGGTCCCATGAGCTTCCATTTTTGCAAAATACAACATCTAAGCATGACCTTCTACACTGACTCAACTACACTATTTCATGTGTTTGTAAACAATAGGACAATGAGAGAACCGAATGGAGATGGATAAAACCATGAGAGGATTTTTAGAGGGCCCTGATGTGGAGGTCTCGGATCTATGAGACATCTCTAGGTGCCACGAGTCCGAGAAATCACCCGTCGAAGATATAGCGTGTTTTGGCCTCAGGGCTCTTAAGGGACTACGCCCGGACAGAGGTAGCCTAAAAGCACGGGGAGCATAGGGAACCAAAACAAAGCCTCCACTAGCATTCACCTAGCCACCCCGATGTGTTGGCGTAGTTGGTTTCCCCCCACAAGCTTCCATTTGCAAACTACTACATCGGCAGCCTTACTACACGACTCAGACTGCACTATTTTTGCATTTTACAAACAATAAAAAGAAACAAGAGAACCAATGGAGATGGATAAAACCATGAGAGGATTTTGTAGAGGGGGCTTGACATGGAGGTCTCGAATCTGATGAGACATCTCTAGGTGCCACGGAGTCCGAGAAATCACTCGTCGAAGATATGGCGTGTTTTGGCCTCAGGGCTCTTAAGGGACTACGCCTGGATGAGGTAGCCCGAAAGCACGGGAGCATAGGGAACCAAAAAAAGCCTCCAATAGTTTCACCAGCCACCCCAACATGTTGGCATAGTTGGTTTGGTCCCACGAGCTTCCATTTTGCAAATACAACATTTGGGACCCTACTTTCGACTTAGATCTTGCACTATTTCATGCATTTGCAAACAATAGGACAACAAGAGAGAACCGAATGGAGATGGATAAAACCATGAGATATTTTGTAGAGGGCCCCAACATGGAGGTTTCGGATCTGACGAGACATCTCTAGGTGCCACGAGTCCAAAAATCACCCATCGAAGATATAGCGTGTTTTGGCCTCTCGGGGCTCTTAAGGGACTACGCCCGACGAGGTAGCCAAAGCACGGGGGCATAGGAACCAAAAAAATCTCCATAGTTCACTCATAATTGCCACCACTGATGATTTGCATAGTTGGTTTGGTCCCATAGCTTCATGTTTGCAAACTTAACTTTTTGGGAGACCACATGTTCAATTGTTCATTTTTTCAAAGAATGAATATTGACAAATGAGAGAATGAAGAGAGCTAAATTTTTGAAAAACATTACATTTTCGTGAGGGCCCAACATGAAGCTCTTGGATCTATATAAGATTTTCAATGACTTTAGATCTCAACATCGTGAAGATAAAAATTAGGTGTTTGGGCTTGATGGCTCTTAAGGACTATGCCCAAGTTCAAGAGTCTTAGGTAATCATAACATGGAAAAATTTTCAAAAAAGGCACCTCAAAATCTCCTCTGGTCAAAACTCCACGAGTTTTCTCCATATCCATTTGGTTCTCGTTGTCCTATTGTTTGCAAAACACGTTTCAGAAAATAGTGCATAGCAAGTCAATGTAAGGCTATAGACTATATTTTGCAAATGGTAGCTCAATGGGACCAAACAACTACATCCAAATGCACATCAGATGGCAGAATGCTAGTGGAGGAGGAGTTTTTTTGTTCCTTCCTGGAGGCTCCCATGTGCTTTTGGGCTACCTCGTCTATGGGCATAGTCCCTTAAGAGCCCCGTGGCCCAAACACACTATATATCTTCGATGGGTGATTTCTCGGACTCTCATGGCACCTAGAGATGTCTCGTTAGATCCGAGACCTCCATGTCGAAGGCCCTCTACAAAACCCTCTCATGGTTTTCCATCTCCATTCGGTTCTCTCGTTGTCCTATTGTTTGTTTGAAACTCAAAATAGTGTAGTCACAGTCGAAGTGTAAGGTTTGATGTTGTATTTTGCAAATGAGAAGCTCTCATGTGGACCAAACCAACTATGCCAACACATCGTCGGGGTGGCCTAGGTGAATGCTAGTGGAGGCTTTTTTTTGGTTCCCTACTCCCCATGTGCTTTTGGGCTACCTCTCTCGTCTGGTAGTCCCTTAAGAGCCTTGAGGCCCAAAACACGCCATATCTTTGACGGGATTTTCTCGGACTCCGTGGCACCTAGAGATGTCTCGTCGATCCTCGAGACCTCCATGTCGGGGCCTCTACAAAAATCCTCTCTCATGGTTTTCTCCATCTCCATTCCATTTCTCATTTGACTCTTTTTTTGTAAGTAGTTGTTTGTCCAAGGTTGTCCATTGCCATCATCAATAATAATAATATAGGTGGTTCATACAATATAGGTGGTGAAATGAGAATTTTAATAAGATATTTTTACAATATAGGTGGTGAAATGAGAATTTCTGTTTGTTGTTCCTTTCTAATATTTAATTTCTCTTAGCTTCACTTGGCTTCGAGAATAATAAATTCTCTATTGACAGTGCCAACCACGTGAAGGTGGAAGCTTTTTTGGCACCACTAACCTACATAAACATGTTAGTAAGCAATTAAATAGAATTTTAAATCATACAAAATTTAAACAAAATCATTTAAGTAAATATTCAAATTAAATTCATGAAGAACATACCTTTGCAAATTCAATCCAATGAACCACAAGGATCAACTCTATTCTTGATAGTAGCAAGAATTGCTTCATGATCTGATTCACGAACCTTCCATAGATTCTTGTTTGATGGCCGACCTCGATATTTGATCAATTTAATATTTGTTGCAAGGACCAAATGTGAATAGTGAAGTATCTTCCGATGTACTTCATAGTCTTCAAACAACCAAATGTTTGATTTTTTGATAGGATATCGTCGAAGCCAAGTTCCAGTGACTACCACTGACCCAGTGGGATACTCAAGGTCTTCACCATCAATGACTGTGGAAGTCAAAAAAATTTTTTCCCCTCTACACAATGAGACAAGAAGTAGTTTGTTCCCTCTTCATTAAATTCCATCGCAATAACTACAAAAATGTGCCCTATGTATCACAAAGTAAAATTGTTCAGTCAATTTAAAAATACATTAAGAGTTGACCATTTAATAATTTATAAATCTAAAACATGGCATGTACATATATGTATGTACCTTGTTGCACTAAATCAGAGACTTGGTCAAAGTCAGGTGATGTTGTCATTTGATCTGAAGACCTTGCAAGTTGTAATGCTCATGGAACTTGATGTGTGTCGAGTGGAATTAGAGGTCTACAAGTCCATTCATCCACCCACTGTTGTGACTCACATTCATTCCACACAAAATCAATGCATGATATACAAAAACATGTCATGCACCTAGTATAAATAGTCCAAGCATTTGCATCTGAACTACGGAATGAGTGCATATCACTTGATCCTGCAACTGTCATACAATCTTCAAAGTTTTCCAGATGTTGTTCCTCTATCAACCAAAAATATCTATGAACCATTGATCTCTCTTGAGATTCATGGCCCATATTCTTGACACACCAATCAACAATGTTTTTGCATCTGTAAATTTAGCACCATCCTTGAACTTTAACTCTTCTCTTGCAAGTGCTCTTTTCACACATGCTCCTGCACCATCATGCTCTCCTTTTCCATGCCCTACCTCAGTAAAACTCCAGATATGTTGTACATTTGTTTCTTTGTGCATCCTTCTTAGCCAATAAAACATCCATGCATTCTTGAATTGTGATGTGCAGTTGTCCGACCAAATGTAATGTTGATCAAACTAATGTTCCTCTCATTCAAGTTCATAAAACCTGAAACACCCTTGTACATATTCTATAGAATGTGTCCGATCATCATTGATGTAGAAATGATACTCTCTTAATATTTTTTGATCTTGCTCAGTGCTTTTTAGGAGAGTGCATGAATGTTATATGCACGAAAATAGAAACTTGCACTGAGTTATAATATTGAGACTGAACCTCCATTTGTGGCTGCAATGTGTAATTCTCTGAAGTCAACTACTAAAACAATAGTACCAAGTGGGAATGTGTCCTTTCTTAACTTGAATTGTTCATCCAACCATCGAGCTCTATGTGTGTGCCTTGCATACTCATAAAAAAATTTCTCTCTGAATTTGACCATATATTCTGATACAGGTAATTGTTTTCTAACAAGCTCACACCTCTTAGATTCTTTTCCATCTTTTAATTGATATGCCACCAATTTATATTTGGTGAAATCAACCAATTCTTTTCCTATTGAATATGTACTCTCCTCATGGATACAACTTTTTAGATTTGGCAAGCCACCACATACATTGCACATTCCATCCAAACATGCTTTGTTATAAAAAAATTGTCTTGTTGATTTTTCACAAAATATTGTCGAATAAATTCCCTTGAAGATTTTTGTGGGACATTTATTCCACACTCTGCAACATGATGTCAATATGCAAAACACGACGTATTTGACAAAAAACATCATAATGCATTGAAAATTCAACATGATGCCTGCAACAACAAGTGGTACGTGAGTGATTGATTTTCACATAAAAAAGGTTTTCATTTCAAAGAATCTTTGGCTAATGTTAATTTGTGGATTTTCATTCTTAAACTTAGAGAACAATTTTTTTGAGTCATATCTAAGAAATGTTTTGCACACGATTCACGATTACGAGAACCTATTCTTCTTTTTTACTTGTATCTCTTCTATTCGGTGACACCCTTGTGTTCTCATTCCAAAATTTTACAATTAATTCTTTTAGAATATCAGATGTATTCTTGTCTTTTCATGGAAGTCTGCTAGAGAAAGCCCAATAGTCAGTGTTATTGACTAACTCAAGACGTTTACGTCTCTCTATTGCTTTCATTAGTGTTTTTTGTTTAGCTTCAAAGCACTTTGCTTGTTTTTCTAATCAAGCATTTATTAACTATTTTATCACTTACTATACAATTAGTAAGTGCACGCCATGTAACATTACTATCTTTGGTGCATCTTTTTCCACCTACAGTTTGGTATGCTTTATGTATGTTTTCAACAATTGACGCATTTTGATCAACAACATTAGATGTTCTTAACCCCAGGGTCTTCATTATAGGTCTCATCTTAATTAATTTCATCAATGTAACAAATAATTGACATCTTTGTGTGTCATTTAAATTCTCAAAGTAATTATCCCAAATTCCACTAGCTTTTCTTCTCGCATTTCTTTCAGACATTTTGTTAGGCATTGGTTTTATAATGTTTTCATCAATTTCAATTAAGTGAATTGGTTTTCTTCACAAAATGGAAGGAGGTGTTCTTAGAGGTGAAGATTCATTTACAAGGTTACTTTCTTCATTCAGTGTTTTCATACAAATTTTGGGGTTAACATTTGGATTCTCAGGTAAGGGTTCAACAATTGGATTCATATCAATTTCTTCATCCATACCAACATTATCATTCAATTCAATATCATTATTCATTGCAAAATCATTATTCATTGCATTCTCTACATTTTCATTATGTATTTCATCCCCATTTTCTAATACATTAGCTACATTTGATATAGCGGATGTACCTTTCCCTGCTCGAAGTTTTTGCATTCTCTTCAATTTCTTTATTCTCTTCTCTTCCAATTGCTCGGTGTCTTTTTCTTGACTTTCCTCTTGTCCTTAGCTCGACGTTTATCACCCATGATTAGAAAAAATCAACTAGTGGGGTAGGGGACAAAATGAACTACTAAAAAATCATGCAAGAATGTAGAGAAAATTGCAGACAAAACAAAATGTTTGCAGAATTCCCATGAAAGAGATGAAAGGGACGTTGGGGGCCACAATATATAAAACAAATAAAAAAAAAATATGCATACGCATTTTTTTTTTTTTTTTTTTTCCAAGCCATGCCTCAAGGCTTGGGATCCGGTTTGGATCCCCAAGCTTGAGGCATGGACCTGTACAAACACAACAAACAACGTGTTTTTGCAAGAAAATGTAAAAATGCCACTTCCTCTATGATAAATCAAAATAAAAAACAATCGATCCATTTTTAAAAAAATTATACCACGACGTAGAGCAGAGTTTCTTCTTTCTAAAAATATAATTTTTCAAATTTTTCTAACTAATATAAGGTTTCCATATTATTTATTTTCTAACTATGCCTTTTTATAGCTATTTTTTGAAGTGTAAATATGTCTATCTTTCATGGTGTATCTTTTTTTTTGGTGATCAAATTTTAAAAAAAAATATACTAGCCCAAACTAGGCATAATTCTATACATATTAAAAAAAAAAAACTAATTTTTGATATTTTTTGAGGTAGTTAGGGGGGGCACGGTTGAGCTCCATTATTTTTCAAAACATAAAATTTTTGTACTAGAAAAATCATAAATAAAAAAATATTCACTAAAAAATCTAAAAAAATGGAGCCCAAACTAGATGCTCCTAGCTATCTTTCTACCAAAGGGTTTTCAAAAATACTAAATGGTGCTCAAAAATGGTGGGGGCACAAAAGTCACTCTATTATGTTTTTAACAAAAACAGAGCATCTGTTGGTATTTTAGTTGTTTGACCCACTTAAACTTATCCGTTTTCAATAAAATTTAGTAGCTTAGAAACTAGACTCAAAATGCTACGATTCATATTTCTGCTTATTTTATTCATCCAATCAATCCATTTCTATCATCACTCTATCATCCAATCTATCAATCATCATTCTTCATCAAGCAAATCCCAACACGATCAAAGGGGAAGTGCTACCAAAATCAATCCACAAATATGAAGTATTCAACCATTCATCCATGGAGCAAATCAATCCATCAAAGAAGGAGGACCTACTAACTTGTGGGTAAGTGCAGATATATCTTCTCATCTCTCTTTCTATCATTTCTCAATCTAAGGTAAGATAATTAGTAGTGTTGGCTTAGGATTTAAATGTGTTAATTTCTATTTTGAAAGTTACATGATAATCCACTTTTTGCTAATGATGATAACAATGGGCACTTTATGGTAGCACACCCCCTTTTATCATCATCATTCAACCCTATCATCATCATCATCTAACTATCTAATCATCATCCTTCTATCTAATCAATCAATTCATATTCACCTCCAAATCTTATCATATCACGTCATGTAATCCAAAATCCTCAACTCTTTGATTGGTGCATCTTCCAATCCAAAATCCTCTCATCCAAAATCTAACATACTCAACCTTCCATCCTCAAATCTAAATCCAAGATCTCCACATCCGAAATCCTAAATCTTCACCTTGTCATACTTCATTGACTAGGCATCCAACATCTAAAAATCCAACATCCTAAAATTCTCAAATCCTACCCCTTGAATGGGACATCATCAAATCTATCATTGTCAAATCTAACATCCTATAATACACAAATCCTCAAAACCTCACCCCGTAATCGGGGCATCCTCAAATCTAAATTTAAAGCAAATCAACCCTTAATCTGGGGCATCATATAAATCATACAATCGCACTTCACCCTTGTCATACATCCTTGACTGGGGCATCCAACATCCTATAATCCAACATCTCTCAATCCATCTTCAAATCCAACATCCTCTTATCCAAAATCCAAAATATTCACCCGTGTCATACATCGTTGATTGGGGCATTCTCAAATCTAAATCCAAAATCCAAAATCTTCCCCCTTGTCATACATCGTTGATCGGGCCATCCTCAAATCTAAATCCTCTAATCCAAAATACAATATATCCTCATCCTCTAATCCTCATCTTATAATCCTCAAATATTCTCATCCTCTAATCCTTATCTTCTAATCCTCTAATTCTAAACCTTGGTCCTTTCATCTACTAACTTGGGCCTCTCCTCTTATTGAGTGGTTACTGACTCATTCCTCCCCGTCTAACCACTCGAGGGGGCATCATATCACCATCCTAACATCTTCTCTTCTATTCTTTGAACGGTCATTTCTCTGCAATAACACTTCAAAGAGGGTAAAATGAAACATCTAAAACGTCGACATGATTAATTATGATTAGTTTGTTTCGCAACATCATTTAAATCCATATTATAATTAATCGCAAGATTAATTATTATTAATTTCATCATTAATCCCTTTATTCTAATATTTCATCATTTATCTAAATATTATGTTTTATCATTTATCCCATTAAAAATCCCTTTTATCACATTTGCCCTTTCATCATTTATCATTTATCTCATTTCATCCTTTATCCCTTTTATCATATTAGGCTATTTAAATTCTCATTAATATTTCTAAGAATTTAATATTCTTACATCTCACCTACCACCTACCCTACACATCCATACACCTAGCCTTTCCATGTAGCCTCACCCCAATAATAATTTATTAACCTAATCTAATCACATCCTCACACCTCTAAATCTAGAAGCCTCTCTAACCTTCTCCTTCCATTGAATTTTTAATTCAATGGAAGCTTCTTCCCTCCATAGAATTTGAATTCAAATTCTAGAATTCTCCATTCTAGAGAATTCCAATCCTCACATGCACTCTCCACCATTGATTCAAATCCAACATGGCTTCATCTTAGCCATTGAATCCTCCACCCATAAGCTATAAATCAAACTCTCTTCCTCCATGAGAGCCAACTTTCAAATCCATATCAAAACTCTGCTATTTTTATTCATCCAATCAATCCATTTCTATCATCACTCTTCATCAAGAAAATCCAAGCACAATCAAAGGGGAAGTGCTGCCAAAATCAATCCACAAATTTGAAGCATTCAACCATTCATCCAAGGAGAAAATCAATCCATCAAAGGAAGACTCTACTTGTGGGTAATGCAAATCTTCTCCTCTCTCTTTTTATCATTGCTCAATATGAGGTAAGAGAATTAGTGGTGTTGGTTTAGGATTTAAATGTGTTTATTTCCTATTTTGAAAGTTGCATGCTAATCCACTTTTTTTTTTTTTACACAACTGATTTCAAATTTTTTTTTAATAAGAGGACTAAGATTAATCGAGATAATATCATAAATATAAAAGATACAACATGTAATGTCAATTAGGTACAAGTAACAAAGAGATGAGAGTGAATTAGGTGATAACTAGTTGTTTGTGCCGAATTTGTGCTATAATAATGATGGAACAAGTTGGATCTTCATTATATGTGCTTTGCTCAAGACTTGTTGACTTTGATTCATATATGATGCATGATGATTGTTAGAGACATTTTATATAGATGTTGACATGTTGTTGGACATGGTTATATATATTTATGGATGTTGTTAGGACATGTGATATTTGGATATATTGAGTAGACCAAGAAAATTGAATTTAAAATTGATGATTATATAGTTGTTGATGAAATTGTAAGTGATATTGTTGATTGTTTTGATGTTGTTGTGATTCATATATATAGATGATTTTGGAAATATAATTATATTTATATTATTTTATTTGATGTTCTTGATATGGCCACGAGGCCGAAGGAGGTATTTGTGTTTTGCGTAGTTAAAATATCACAACAAACATCGGGGGATTGGAGACCAACCACATTGGAATTCTAGATGAATTCAACAAGGTCACCATGGCAACATGTTTTGTGTGTGTGTGTGTGTGTGTGTGTTTTTGTTAGGGATTCCCATGGGGGGATTACCTTTGAATGTGACCAAGGGCTTTATGTATTTTATTAATGTGGTTTCTTTTATTAATGTTTGCATGTGTTTATTTTGTGATGCTTTTACCCCTTTTTCATTAGTTATTAAATGTTGTGTTAATGTTGTGAATAATCATGTTAAAGTAAACAAATCAATATGTCATAAGAAAGTAATTAGTGAAGTGGTTGGATTTTGTATTAAATGTTGTAAGTATGTGTAAGTGACTTTGTAAGTGATGTGTAAGTTTACTTTTGAGTGTGAAACACTCCACCTTCTTGGAAATTCAAATTTGTCCTTGGAGGCTGATTTTGGAGGCTTGTGGGACAAGTTAAACTTGTCCCATACCTCTTAAATTTACATACCAACCTTGCCTATGGTTGGAGGGTTAATTTAGACCTTTTTATGCATTTTGAAGACTAATTGTAAGTTTTAATTGCACTCTTCTTACATTTTATTAAATTCAGTCCTTATGGGGTGTGGGCTTTTTGGAGTGTGTAAGTTTATTGTCATATTATTCACCCACCTCTTTATTGTGCATTGGAGAATGAATTTGAATTTTGTGTTGGAGTTGAGGATGTGTGATGTGGCATCCTACATGGATCCACCTCATCCTCTTCTCTTCCCTCTTCTATAAAATTAGAACTCCTTGCTTTGTTTTGGGTTGTTGAACTTTTGCTTATTTCTTTTTGGGGAATTCTTTTGTTGTTTTGGAGCTCTTGCTTTTGGAGTAGATTGGAGACCATTGCATGCTTGTTGGTTGTTGATCTTGGACTGTATTTTGGCATTGGAAAGCTTGTTGTTCTTGGAACAAACTCCATCATGGAGAGGTAGGAGCTTGACTCTTTAAAAATGCTTCTTTCTTTTGTATGCATGTATGAAATGGTGAATGTTTTTGTGTGTTTGTTGGCTGGTTGGGTAGACTACCTAGGAATGGTGTAGGAGAAGGCTATGGGGAATCCATGTGGGGGGCATAAGGGAATGCTAGTGGCATCATAAATTATTGTGGAGGGAGTTGGGATTGGGTTTCCACCTTGGAAAAGAAATAGCTTGCATTTCTTACTTTGTGGGGGCATAAGGAAATTTGTGGGGGCATAAGGAGGGAGGTAAGGGGGATTGGGGGCATAAGGATATGTGAGATGATATATATTGGTGGGTTGTTACAGGTGGTTACCCATTTCCCATTGGGAGGCATAAGCAAGCTTCCCCCATAGTTCCTTGCTCCTTTGGCTTGCTTGATGGAGCCTTAGTCTTGTTTGTATATTTTAATGTAGTTGTAAACTACATTCTGTTTTGAACTGTGTTTAAAATGTGAAAATCTGCATGTGTGTTTGTGGAAGCTTGTTGTTGCCATGAGTTGAATCACATCTTCTATTGCATTGTGGTTGGGGCTCGGGGGCCAATGAAGAAGGATGGATTCTCCTTTTCATTGGATGTCTTGGTTGGGTGGAGAGCGTTGCCTTTCCCTACCTTTGTTGTGATCAAAATTGAAGAAAATTTATGTTGTTGTTCTGGAGCAGAGGAGAAAGACAGTTTGATAGTTCCTTGTGAAATGAAATCTCATTGTAACCCTTCCCACTTTGAAGTGGATGATCTGTATATTATTTGTAATGGAAGGATACTTTGTATTGAGCTATGAAAGTTGTAAATTTGAAATGTGAAAGATATATATACTCTGTTTTGTTCATTTGAAAGAAAGAAATTGAAATTTGTTATTTGCATTCAAGAAATTGAAAGATGTAAAGTTGTATATTTGAAATCAATAAAATATTGCACTACCTTTATCAATTTACATTTTTGTATTGAAATTGATCATCAAATTGTGATTTGAAATCTCTGTTTGGAAAATTGAAATGAGGAATACGTATGAAGGAAATATATGTAACTCTGTTCTTTTGAAATATGTTAAAATTGGAAATCAGACTTTGCATTTTAGCTAGTAAATGGTTTGTTTAAATCAACTAAATGTATTAGACTAGAATAGAAATGAATTTCCATATTTGGAAGATGAAAAATGATAAATAGATCCTTTAGAAATTGACCTCTTGTTTTGAATTTTAAACTGGAAAATACTTCCTCTAAAATGCATAGTTTGAACCTGCAAACAATAAATAACATTGAAACATTGAAATCTAACATGTCATGATATAAATGAACTCAATTGGACTAAAACACTTAAGGAAAAATCCTTCAAACATTGCAAAATCGGGCCCAAACCTTTCACATTATTTTGTTTGTCAAAAGTTGTAAAAAAATTTGAATTGAAATCAATCAAGAAAAATTACCTTCCAATACATCCTAAAATTATTCTTAGAACAATCCTCCATGTTCATTTGACATGTTAAAGGAGAAAGAATGAAAAAATTGAACAAAATTTATAAGTTAAAATTTACCAGTTTGCTTTTAAAAATCCTCTGAGGGCATTTTTCTTAAAATTTACCCCTTAAACTTTATCAAAATCTAAAATTAATGATTCTATGCAAAGAGGATTTGAGAGCTTTCTAGAAAGTCCTCGTTTTCCCAAAACTAAGCTCTCTATCAAAAGTTATGGCCTTTTAAAGTTTTCTTCACTTGGCGGAAAATTTTGGGAAAAATTTCCTTGCGGGCCCACGGCCCAATTTTTCCCTTAGGGACTTAGGAAAATTTTTGGGAAAATTTTCAAAAGTTTCTCCACACCCCACCCAGCCCATAACCAATCAGAGGTTGCCACGTGGCACCATGAGGTGTCAACGTGGATGGGCGGATCCCCTTTTTAACTTAGCACTTTTGAAAAAAATTTTGGGAAAATTTTCCAACTTTTCCCCGCCGCTCCACCATCCCGCAGCCAATTAGAAGCCGCCACGTGGCCTCACGAGGCAACAATGGAGGCGTGACACCCTTTTTCAACCTTAGCACTTTTAAAAAAATTTTGGGAAAATTTTCTTAGTTTCCTCTACCTCCCCCACTTGGCCCATGGCCAATAGGGTGATGACATGTGGCATCATCTGGGAGTAGCGGAGGCACGTGCGGAAGTTTTCCCCTTGCGTTTTGTGACCCAAAAGGCTTAATGCCTTAAATCTCTCCAACAGCCTGACTTTCCACCAGAACTTTCTCAAGCCACGTGTCCTCTTCGGGCCCATGGCGTGCGAGGAGGAATCACTGCTTTTTCCCCAAAAAGGAAAAAAATGCCAAAACTCTTCCCCACTCCACCGACCCGTGCAAGGGAAAATTTTCACCCCTAGGCCCACGCAGGCCCGCCTTGGGGAAAATTTTCACCCCAAGGCCCGCCGACCCATAACTTGAAAAAAATATGAGGAGTTAGGAGGACTTCTTTATATCATGGAAAGGTGAGGAAATTTCCTATCCAATGGGAGTAATTTAGGAAATTTTTGAATGCATTAAGTATGAGAAAAAATCAAGTTGAATATTTAAGCCTGTTAGAGAGTGGGTATGGTGAGGAATTACCCTCTAACCTAGTTGAAACTTCTAACCCTAAATTTTGACCTTATGACCTCTAATAATTATTAATAAAAGAAAAATATAATCTAGTAGATTTGAATTGTTAATCCCTAAACTTTGTTAGTGACAATATGTTAGTCTTGTTAACATGGTTATATTGAATTTAATTGTAGACTTTGGTTTTAAAAAAAAAAAAAATTATTCCATAATTTTCCTAACTAATCCTAGGTTGTTCTTGGGTCTCAAGTGGGTTGTTTTAATGGGTGTTACACTTGGTATCAGAGTAGTGGTTCAAAATCTTGGACCCTTGGGCACACTAGAAAACTTGAGACATGAACTATAAACCTAGCACACTTTTGAATCTAAGAAAACAAACTTGTTTGAAAATTGAAAAAGAAATGCGTATGAAGAAATATTACATTACTCTTGTTCATTTGAACTACCAAAATTAAAATAATAATAAAATAATAAGTTGTTTGAATTGTTGTGTTTTCTTAGTGGCATTTTGTCTAAACCCGGTAACTAAGAATGTCAAATTAAATTGATTTTTGTGAACTTCTAGTGTAGTGGAAACTTGGTTCCCCTTTGAAAATGTGTTGTTTTACAAGTCCTAAAACTTGATTTAATTGTATGATGCATTAAGCCCTTTGTTGAGACCCTTCCTTATTAGAGTTGTTGGAATGATAAATTGTATGGTGTGAATCTTGTGGTTGGACAATAGTGGTTGTGTCTAGGGTCGGGAAGAGTTAATTAGAAGCTTCTTAGAGCTTCCTTCCTTCAGTAGTTAGGAAAGTTGGTCTGGTTGTCAGTTTTTCATTTTGTTACCCGTATGGGAGAGTGGACATTAAGTCTGGGTGTAGTTTATGACCCAATCCTATGTATGTGTCCTTGGAACTGACCTTGAGGCAGAGTACCCTATTGGCAGCCATGAAGGGCTGCAGAGTGAATGTGGTGTTAACTTTTATGTTTTACATTTGTAATCTTGTGTTATTTTATCAAGGACCAACATCTTATTTTATGATTGATTGAGAAGCTCTGAGGCTCTTTTTAGTTATTTATATTTTTTGAGAATTTTCAGACTTTGCAATGCGGCTACTTAGCCACTTTCCTTGATTGTAGACATTTCTTGGATTTTATTTTGATTGGTGACTCGGAGCTCATTATGTTGTTGGCTATTTAGCTAAACGTTATGTGGTTCCTTCTTGCATGATGATGAGCTGGTTCTATGCTTCTTGTATTGTGACATTTCATCATATGGGGGTACACCCTTGGTGTCTTGAATGTCTTCTTAGGTTCTTAAAGTTATGCCTTGGTTTTGGATGCATGGAACCTTGAGTGTGTCTAGATCTTAGAGTGACTTTTCATTGCTCGACCTTGCTAGATAGAGAAGTTCGTTGTGTTGTGCATTCTAGTTGGTAGTCATTAGCGGTGGTGGTGATTCTCTTACAATCTGGTAAGAGCTTGATCCTCATCAGTAGAGAAGTGTTTTAATTATGGGCTTTGGATTATGTGTTAGGATCATTTCTTTTTGACTGTGGATGTTAGTGGAAAAGTGTTTTTCTGGTAGTGGCTTTCTTCGATGGCATGCTAAGTTTTATCATGGTTTCCTTATTTCATTATATAAAGTATTGACTTGTGGATTGTATGCATCTTGGTAATTATGGTTATAATTAATCCCATTCAAGTATTGTGTGTAAATTAAGTGTGTTTGTTTTCCCTCTTGACCTATAAATAAGTCTACCCTCTCCTTAACTTTTTTTAGTTACTATGAATAACACTCTATGACCTATTAATTTTGGATTACGTGGAGACACTTATGGATGCTTTGAGACTTTTGGATCATGCCACTTTGGTGATGTTAGTGTAATTAGACCTTGATGATTTAATCTCGGTGGTATTTTATAATGTGATTCTTCTTGTGAAGTTGTAACTCTTGGTCATAAAGCCATGTTGAATAGATAGCTGATTGATTTGCTTACATTTGATGCTTTCTAGTGAGTATGTGGTGTTCTTATAGTTAAAATATTTCCTTGTCATTTTGATTTCTTGGTTGATGGTATCCTGGTAATATGGGTGTAGATTTGAAAACTTTCCTTGTCTTATCATGTGAGTAAAGTGTTTTCAAAAAACAAAAACATTGTTAAACCCTAGTAGATCAGTAAAAGTAATTATGCTTCTTAAATGGGCCTTCCTTGTAACTTCTTTTGAGAACTTGTAGAACCCACTAGGAATGTTTTAAGGTACTTGTAATTTGTGGAAAAATATCAAAATATTGTTGTGATCCATGTTGATTGATTGTTTCCTAGTTCTTACAAAATTAATAATGTGTTGCTATGTTGAATGCCTCTTATTCCTTTAGAATTAAAAATGTGATGTGTTGTTTTCCATAAAAGTAATAGTGTGATATGTTTACCCTTCCTTCTCATTAAATTTTTAATTGACAAATTGACTCACCCAAACATCATAAAACTATAATTGAGGAGTTTTGGCCTTGAAGCTTAACAAATAAACTGGAACATAGAAAGAGAAAATGGTCCTTGCTTTAACCTTGGTAGATTAATAGAAGGAATAAAAACCATGTAGAAGAACAGAAAAGGAAAAAAATTTGTCCATCTACCTTCCCTAGGAGTAGAATAAATATTTTGTTTGTCCGCCTATACAGAATGGCGAGATATCATGGCCACCTTAGTGGTGATCCTTATAACGCAAACATGTGATATCGAATAAAAAGGAATATTTTAATTAAGAAAACTCGTAAAGGAATGTGCTAGAAAAAAAAAATGAAACTACAACTTTTGACTTAATTAGTTGAGTTATAAAATAAGTAAGATTTATGTGTATTGAGTGCAATGTATAGTTGAACCTGTAGTTTTGTCACCTACCTGAAATTGTGAAACACCTGGTGGATAGTAATGTGTTCTAGTTTCTTAGTACTTCTTGTTCATAGATGTATGTGCCTTTCTTGTGGGAGTTTTGGGTCATCATACCCTTATCATCCCGTAGCTCGACGAATGTGAGTTGTGGTCCTTTTGGATTGAGACTTATCTATTGTTTGAGAAGCAACCTCCTTGCATGTTGTCTTGTCCTTGGAGACCTAAGTTATTGTAATTTTAAGGCAACATATGTTAAGGATATAAAATAACTTCGAAGTCTTCTTTTCTTCATATTTTCTTGGGTCACCTTGTTGTTGTTGCCCCTTTTTCCATTAGGATGGAAAGTGCAAGATGATGTTATTCACTTTTGATACGATGCACCCTTGGATTGTAATTGGACCCCATGTTACTTGTTCTTCTCCCTAGTGACCTTGAGTGGTCCTTGGTGTTTCTTGTGCTCTCTTTATGGTTATTCCGAGCTTGAGTAGGAAATAAGATAAATAAATCCCATTGTGCTATAATGTATGGTACTTGTATTGATATGTTAGTTGCTAAGGGATATATATATATATATATATTATATATATATATTATATTATATAACGGTTGACTTCTTTAGATTTGGTTGGTATGGTGTGTTTGATTCTTAAAACAAAAGTGTAAAAATCAGACTATAGGAAAACTTGTGGTCTTGACTTCACTTTTATTACCATGAAAAGTTAATTGTACCCTCTCGAGTTATAGAAGTGCTTTCCTTGAATAGTTCCTTGATTTTAAATGTTTTGTTGATTTAGGTGTCCTTGTTGATTAACCTCATCTTGTGTGATCCTCAAATTGTGGGACCTTGAGTAGACTTGTTCCTCATGTAAATTTGGTCATAGTTGATTTTTTTTAGCCTTGTCTAGACAACGAACCTTGAAATCATGGCTTAAACGTGTAGAAACCTTAACTTTTATTAATGTAGTATGTTGTATTCCTTGGGAAACTATGTGGTCATTCTCAAACTCATGGAATTCTCCTTATTATTCCTCTACTTGGTGGTTACTCTTAAGACTCTTTTGAACTCTTCATGTTATATTGTTATGTGTGGTATCTTGGTTGATAGCGTAAATTTACTCTCTAGATTTAAGTGTTCGTAGCCTTGCATGTAGAAAAGTTTAGAACTCATCCCTTGCAATCTCCCTTCTTCTTGCTGAATTGCATTGACCAAACTTAGGTTCTGTGGACCCACACTTGTTTGAAGCAAGCAATCCCATAATGGAGTGATCCTTTTTCTATTGCATTTGTTCCTATCTCTCTTTCCAGTGACTTCTAGGAGGAAGTCGAGTCTAAGGGGAGGGGATGTAGTGCCCACTTCCCTTTGACACTTTTTGATATTGATCATGATACTACTTGACTATATTATGGACATTATTATAGTTTTGATTTAGTATGATGTTAGATGTTTGATCATGGATTATTGTTGACTTTGATTCATATATGATGCATGATGATTATTAGAGACATTTTATATAGATGTTGACATGCTGTTGGATATGGTTATATTATGATGTTGTTAGGACATGTGATATTTGGATATATTGAGTAGACCTAGAAAATTGAATTAAAATTGATGATGATATAGTTGTTGATGAAATTGTAAGTGATATTGTTGATTGCTTTGATGTTGTTGTGATTCATATATATAGATGATTTTGAAATTATATTTATATTCATTTGGATGTTCTGATATGGCCACGAGGCCGAAGGAGGTATTTGTGTTTTGCAGGTTAAAATATCACAACAAACATCGGGGGATTGGAGACCAACCACATTAGAATTCTAGATGAATTCAACAAGGTCACCATGGCAACATGTTTTGTGTGTGTGTGTGTGTTTTTGTTAGGGATTCCCATGGGGGATTACCTTTGAATGTGACCAAGGGGCTTTATGTATTTATTAATGTGGTTTCTTTTATTAATGTTTGCATGTGTTTATTTTGTGGTGCTTTTACCCTTTTTCATTAGTTATTAAATGTTGTGTTAATGTTGTGAATAATCATATTGTTAAAGTAAATAAATCAATCAAATTTGGGATATAAGAAAGTAATTATAGAAGTTGTTGGCTCTTGTATTAAATGTTAAGTAAAGTATGTGTAAGTGATGTGTAAGTATGTGTAAGTGATGTGTAAGTTTACTTTTGAGTATGAAACACTCCACCTTCTTGGAAATTCAAATTTGTCCTTGGAGGCTGATTTTGGAGGCTTGTGGGACAAGTTAAACTTGTCCCATACCTCTTAAATTTACATACCAACCTTACCTATGGTTGGAGGGTTGAATTTAGACCTTCTTTATGCATTTTGATATGACTAATTGTAAGTTTTAATTGCACTCTTCTTACATTTTATTAAATTCAGTCCTTATGGGGTGTGGGCTTTTTGGAGTGTGTAAGTTTATTGTCATATTATTCACCCACCTCTTTATTGTGCATTGGAGAATGAATTTGACTTTTGTGTTGGAGTTGAGGATGTGTGATGTGGCATCCTACATGGATCCACCTCATCCTCTTCTCTTCCCTCTTCTATAAAATTAGAACTCCTTGCTTTGTTTTGGGTTGTTGAACTTTTGCATACTTCCTTTTGGGGAATTCTTTTGTTGTTTTGGAGCTCTTGCTTTTGGAGGAGATTGGAGACCATTGCATGCTTGTTGGTTGTTGATCTTGGACTATATTTTGGCATTGGAAAGCTTGTTGTTCTTGGAACAAACTCCATCATGGAGAGGTAGGAGCTTGACTCTTTAAATATGCTTTTTTTTTTATGCATGTATGAAATGGTGAATGTTTTTGTGTGTTTGTTGGCTGGTTGGGTAGACTTCCTAGGAATGGTGTAGGAGAAGGCTATGGGGAATCCATGTGGGGGGCATAAGGGAATGCTAGTGGCATCAAAATTATTGTGGAGGGAGTTGGGATTGGGTTTCCACCTTGGAAAAGAAATAGCTTGCATTTCTTACTTTTGGGGGCATAAGGAAATTTTTGGGGGGCATAAGGAGGGATTGTGGGGGCATAAGGATATGTGAGATGATATATATTAGTGGGTTGTTACAGGTGGTTACCCATTTCCCATTGGGAGGCATAAGCTTCCCCATAGTTCCTTTCTCCTTTGGCTTGCTTGATGGAGCCTTAGTCTTTTTTGTATATTTTAATGTAGTTGTAAACTACATTCTATTTTGAACTATGTTTTAAAATGTGAAAATGTGCTTGTGTGTGTTTGATGTGGGCTTATTGTTTCCATGAGTTGAATCACATTTCTTATTGCATTGTGGTTGGGGCTCGGGGCCAATGAAGAAGGATGGATTCTCCTTTCATTGGATGTCTTGGTTGGGTGGAGAGTGTTGCCTTTCCCCTACTTTGTTGTGATCAAAATTGGAAGAAAAAGAAGAATGTTGTTGTTGTTAGAGAGCGAGAGGAAAAGATAGTTTGACAGTTCCTTGTGAAATGAAATCTCATTGTAACCCTTCCCACTTTGAAGTGGATGATTTGTATATTATTTGTAATGGAAGGATACTTTGTATTGAGTATTAAAAGTTGTAAATTCTGTTTAAAAAAATGTGAAAGAAATATATAAATAGGTATATGATTTCATTGGAATTATTGGAAGTGTTTATTTGAAAGAAATTCTTCAATTGAAATCTGTGTTTATTTGCATTCAGAAATTGAAAGAAATGTAAAGTTGTATATTTTGAAATCAATAAATGATTGCACTACCTTTATCAATTTACATTTTTGTATTGAAATTGATCATCATCAAATTGTGATTTGAAATCTTTCTGTTTAGAAAATTGAAATGAGGAATACGTATGAAGGAAATATATGTAACTCTTGTTTTTTGAAATATGTTAAAATTGGAAATCAGACTTTGCATTTTAGCTAGTAAATGGTTTGTTTAAATCAACTAAATGTATTAGACTAGAATAGAAATGAATTTCCATATTTGGAAGATGAAAAATGATAAATAGATCCTTTAGAAATTGACCTCTATTTTGAATTTTAAACTGAAAATACTTCCTCTAAAATGCACAGTTCAACCTACAAACAATAAATAACATTGAAACATTGAAATCTAACATGTCATGATATAAATGAACTCAATTGGACTAAAACACTTAAGGAAAAATCCTTCAAACATTGCAAAATCGGGCCCAAACCTTTCATAGTTATTTTGTTGTCTGAAGTTGTAAAAAATTTGAATTGAAATCAATCAAGAAAAATTACCTTCCAATACATCCTAAAATTCTTCTTAGAACAATCCTCCATGTTCATTTGACATGTTAAAGGAGAAAGAATGACAAAATTGAACAAAATTTATAAGTTAAAATTTTTAATTGTTGAATTATCTTATTTTTAAATGTAGAAATGTTACATTAAGAACCAATTTCACATTCATTTAGATAATTTATTATGTGGATTGTCTACATTTAGAATACAGATTACATATATTTTTATTATTAAAATAAAAAAAGGTTTAACTAACGTCTTAACTATTGATAGAATTTTCTTATGTTTCTTCATAAATATTGTTAACAATTCAAATAAATATATTTATTACTTCAAATAAAAATTTTAAAATAACATTATTAAATTTCTCATCCAAAAATAAAAATTATGATTATAAATTAATTAAAAAATTAAAATACATGCAAAAACTATTATAAATATAGAAATTTAGTTTTAAGAAAATAAAATTTATATAACTCTAAAATAAAAATAATAATTTATAAATAAATATTTTAAAACTTACAAACCATCATTAAATTTATAAATTAATACGGAAAAAGGGTATTAATTTCCAATGCAAATTGTAGTTTGTGGGAGACATTTTTTATTCATGATGCTAAATTGTGGTCAGGTAAGAATGTTTATTTGACTAAAGAAATTTGGGTTGCTTAAAATTTATAATTCATTGAATTTTCATTTGTCAAATATTTTATATACTCTAATTTTATTAAATTCCTTTCTTCATTTATCAAGAAAATAAAATATATTTTAATATATTATTTGGAAAATAGCATGCTGCATTTTTATATATTGTTATAAGAAAGAGGAATGGAAGTTAATATAAATTTGATAACCGTATTTTTAATAATACATTTTAACCTTTAATCGTATTAAATTAAATTAGAATAATTCAAAAATTAGAAGCTTGGCATATTTAATTTATGCTCTGATCGGACATTGCTATCAATAGACAAAGAAATAATTATGAATAGAATAAAGATGCAAATAGATTGATTTATTTATATATGTCACGATATATTATTGCAGGAGGTAATATAATTTAAATACAGTCTCAATGATGGATCATAGGGGCTACAAAATTTGACCATCTAGCTGAACTGGGTGGGGCATCCATAACGGCTGCAAAATTTTGTTCGGTGAGGAGGTCCGACATGGTAAAGAAATAGTAGACGCCCAGGTCCTGTCTCAGCCGCAACATAATGCTCTTCAAATTTATCCACATAAATTTTATGGGCACGGACGGCAACAGAAGCGTCAGGATTGTCCGATGGAGGGAAAGCCCTATCAAAGACAAATGCTTGGAACCGTAGCCTTGCTGGAAGAGATATTGGTCCTGAGGCCCGCCAAAACAGAACCGAATAGCCTGTGATGTTTGTGAACCCGATGGCCAATGCACCACCAGCCAGTTCCAGGCTTCCCAGTCTTCCCATGCAAAGAACGGACACCATGGCACACAAAGTTCATCACTGTCACTCGCATCCCTATGCTCAACAAATCCTTTAGCTCCTCCATCACCTGTACATACCCTAACCCCTCTTAATCTACCCATAAAATAGTAATATCCCCCAATTCACAGAATATACCAGCACGGATATGCAAATACAAAACCACAGAAAACCAATAAACACTACCTCTGAGAGAGTGGAGAATTTATGAATGAGTACATCCTCGATTCCCCGATCCTCTGATGGCTCCATCGCGCTTCGAGGAAAAGAATTTCACAAAAAACTTGTGTGTGGCCGATGATCTAGAAATCCAGGGTGAAAGTAAGCAAGCCACAGTGCTGATGGCTATTCGATATACAAAGGTACTGTTTCTTTCATAAAATAAAACTTGCATGTGTTTTGTTATTATTTTGTGATTAAAATAAGGTGTAGTAGGAGATCCGTTAATGGTGTCAAGGTCTGTAGTTGCTCACCGTTCGATTGAGTTTTGATATGCGGATAATATTTGTTTTACTTTGATCTGTGAACTATGGATTCCACCAATGCATGGTGATGAATATCCCGTATTTTGCTCAACATGGATTTATACAAAGACCATGTTCAACATTGGCATTGCAGCTTATATCCCACGTGGCCTATTACAATGACATGTGAATTGGGGCAACTATGAGGGTAAAGTTTTTTTTTTTTTAAAGATTGCATTTGATGATGAAATTCTATAATAAATAATAGTATCCAATGAAAAAATTAAAATTGAGCATAAGTCATTTATACATTTTAAGCATGTCTATATTAAAATAACTAAGAGTATTAGTAGTTACGATTTAATGGTTTTACAGTTATTTAAATTTATAATTACTATTAATATATTTTATCAGAATTATTAATATGGTTGTGGATATTTTAAAATGTCTCTTTAAGTTTTTATTAGTTGTTAAGATGTATAATTTTTTTATAGTTTAAGTGCATTTATATATTTATAGGTCCTTATCACATTTAAATTATGATTTTATTGGTATGCATGTAAAATCTTTTATCAAAATTTTAATCATTCAAATTTAGTTGGAATCACGAGATACTGAGGATAGTGATTTAGAATTACGATGTTTTACATGACGTCGGAGTTAACTTTTAAATAATATATAGAAATATTTTCTAGAAGAAAATGGTCTCATATAAAGGTTTCTTCGATTTATTGCGTCATTAAATAATGTAGAACTATTTAGAACTAGCAATAATCTTGCACAATGTAATATAAATGTGAACAAATTATAGAGAAGTTTAATAAAGTCTTAAAATAATATTTAAAAATAAAGTGGGAGTGTGCCTAAAAATACAATCATCTAATGAAATTTTGTATGTATGGTATTTCTACCTAGGATTAGGAATTTATTGATCTCCTTCAGATCCCGTTGAAAAAAGAACATACATTTGAACTTGAAAAACTTGTAAATGAATATTAAATCTTGAATTTTTTACACTATTAATCCACATTAGTTATGTAAATACTATAAATTGTGTTCTCATGTGGGTTTTTTTTAGAATGTCTTATTTGGTTATTATAAATAGTTAATAAATATTTGGTCTTGTTCAATGAGTAATTTTTTTGAGCAAAGAGATGCTTTCTTATAACATTACAAGAAAAGTCTCTCTACTCTATATATGTCTAACATATTAGGATTTTTTTCTAATTGAGTCTCTTAAGTATCAGAAAAACATATTTGTGTAATAACCAAATATGTAACTAGCAAAGATATGTTAAATTGAAGTATCTAAAACAATAACATATATCTATCTTAAAATACATATTTTGTATTTTTAATATAACATTATTTCATATACCTTGTTTGTGATATTAAATATCATAGTCAATCTACATGAAGATCACTATTTACTTGTTGAGTTTTTTTATAAAATTTTATTATAAAGTATTTATGATAAAAAAATTATTCAAGGTTAAATCAAATTCCAAACATGGTAGTGAATGTAACCAATTTCTTAATAGATTTTCACTTCACTACCTATAATATTGACGATATATAATTAATAGGTAATTTTACAAGGCATGCATATTACATGGTAAATTATATAAGAAATAAACTACTAAAAAGACAATGTAATTTTACAAGGCATGCATATTACATGGTAAATTATATATTACTTATATATCCTTTTAATGTTTTTATATTGTTACTAATTTCACACTTGTCATATTAAAAAATGAACTAAATATAAGAGTTATGTTTCACATCACGAATATAATAAACAATGTGAAATTTAAAAATAAGAAATAATCTTACACAAATAATCCAAATTGTTCCATATATATTTGTATTAAAAAAATAGTAGAAAATAATAAAATATTAAATTTTATTTAATATATCTCTTATACCATAAAAATAGTTGTCACTAAATATTAACATTGATAAATTATTATGTTCTAGGTTTGTGTCATTTTCATGACATTTTTATTAACTTTATAATTTTAGGCAAGTGTCTATTCAATAATAAATATATCTCATCTTTTTAGGTTGTAATTAATAAAAGTATTTAATTCATATAATTTTTTTAATAGTTTGATTCTTGTAAAATTAGTTTTTTTAATTAAAAATATGTAAAAAATAATATACTATTATAATTTTATATACTAATATTTTTAAATTATGTCAAAATAAACTTCACTTTTTTTTTTTCAAAGTATTCTAAACAAACAAAAAAATATATTATATGCAAGAAGGTTAATATTTATATTAATATTTTCAAAATATGCATAAAAATAAAAAACACAATCAAAATTTAAAATTAGTTCAACTTAAATATGTTATAAATGCTAATTTAATAGATAATATTTACAACAAATTAAACACCATTACTATATTGTGGTATTTCCACACCAAATTTGTATTACTATTTTAAAAATAAATTATTAATAAATATGTCATTTGGTAATGTGGCATGTCAACACTATCCTAATTTTAATTTTCTTAAAATATATAAAAAAATATATCTAGGTAACGCTATAGTTTTAAATTAAAAACTTTAATATTAGTCTAAACTTAAAATATATAATCATTACATGTATTTTGTGTAATATTTATAATAATTTTTTAAAAAATTATATAAAGTATAATTTCCATAGTTATGGAGGACACTCCCCCAATTTTGACACGTTCGGGATATCCCAAATGTCCTCGGGAGGTGGGGAAAATGTTTCCCCACGTTTCCCACTTTTTGCTAGTTTATGTCCTGGGATGGCTGAAAATGCTAGGAAACGTCTTGAGGACGGCTTTGAAAATGCTTCAGGGAAACGTCCTAGGGATGGGGAAACATGGGAGACGTGGGAAACACAGGGGCGAGGAAATGTGGGGGACGTCCAGACATCCCCACATGGTCTCACGCACTTTTAAACATAAAAACATAAAACAACACTTTAAACTATTTTTTTAATTGTAAATCACTTATAATATAAAAACAACATTACTAACCTAACCCTAACCCTAAAAGTGCAATTTTATGTTATCTCCTTAACGTCCAATTTTCTGAAAACGTTGTCATTTTCTTGCATTTCCATAACTGTATGGTGGCTACTTGTGTTTCTTGACTAGTAAGGCATTATTAACTTGCTAAGAGACTTGTTAAATAAGGGCAACACATGGACTTGGTGGAGACCTGATAGAAACCCCAATCATAAGCTTGAAAGAGATGTTCTCAGTCTTCTCAATGTGACAAACCCTATATCCCTGTCTTAAAATAGTGAACTCTGATATGGGGTTATAATCCATGCTCAAATAATAATGAGGTGTGAACATTAAATCCAGTTGTCATCTCCTTAGTTCTCACCAAGATAGAGTGGATGAATATGATTAAGGCATGTAGAATCATGCTTGGAGAGTCGATATGGAGTATAACTCACGGTTCACCACACAGTCAAGTTAACGAGCAACATTTCAATTGGGACTCTATCAAGATCTTGTGAAGAAGCAAGTCACGGGCATGTGCAAGTAATGATCAAGCTAATAGATCCCGAAACCCTACTATTATTGTTTGACGGTATTTAGTCGATTGTAGAATCCGAATGAGACCATGTTTTCTATCATTCTGTTTTGTCAGTAGATGGTTGACAAGAGTAATTGAGGGACAATTGATCAGAACTATCAACAAGGAACCATAACACTTGGTCATGGTTTGGGAAGATTGCTATCGAGAGAATTTAAGGAGAAAATAATAGAAGTTTATAACATGTTTGGAAAAGTTGCGTGTTTACAAATCACGATATCACATGCTGTAATAGTTCTAGGAATGTATTTGGTGTTTATGAGTTCAAGTTTCACCTTATTTAAATCTCAAATGGTTTTATTTCACCTTATTTATATAATTTAGTCACTATATCTTTATATTTTAAATATTTATATATATTTTAATTAGCCATCCCCCATTGTTCCCAAAATTTAGAATTTTTTCCGTCCCAAAACCCCTGTCCCCCATCCCTCCGTCTCGTAACTATGATCATTTCCTAATATTTGATTTAGCTTATTTATATTATTATAATTTTATATTAATATTGTTAAAGTATGTTATAATATTGTGTAATGTGATATTTACATACTATGTATTATTATTCTTATATATGTAAGAAAAAATTGTTTAATGTGGCATTTACATAATATTATAATTTAATATCAATCTTCATAAAATATGTCACAAGTATAAGTGTGGTGGGTAATATTTATAATAAATTCTAATATTATTTTATAAAAAAATGTGGAATTTCTATAATGAAGGTTTGAAGATGTGATTTTTCTACAAATTATTAACAATATAAATTTATTATAGAAAATCCACAATAATTAAAACCAATAACTAGATTATCATAGAGATGCCATAATTATTCTACAATTATGTCAAATTGTAGAAATTTTGTAGAATAATTGTGGTAAAAAGTGCTTGTTTGTTGTAGTGGCGGATGGGTAGATCCCCTTTTAACTTAGCACTTTGGAAAAAATTCCAACTTTTCCTCTGTTGCTTCGCCATCCCGCAACCAATTAGAAGCCGCCACGTGGCCTCACGAGGCAATGGTGGAGGCGTAGCACCTTTTTCAACCTTAGCGCTTTTAAAATTTTTCTTGGAAAATTTTCTTGGTTTCCTTCGCCTCCCCACCGGCCCATGGCCAATAGGGTGATGACACGTGGCATTATCTCAGGGAGCAACGGAGGCGCACGGAAGTTTTCCCCTTGCGTTTTGTGACCCAAAAGGCTTAATGCCTTAAATCTTTCCAACGGCCCGACTTTTCGCTAGAGTTTTCTCAAGTTGACACATGTCCTTTTAGGGCCCGTGGGCGCGTGGAGGCTAATCACATTTTTTCCTCGAAAAGAAAAAATCTCAAAACTCTTCCTCGCTCCGCCGACTGCAAGCAAGGGAAAATTTTCACCCACAGGCCCACAAAGAGCCGACCTCTTGGGGAAAATTTTCACCCCAAGGTCCACCTAGGTCCATAACTTGAAAAATATGAGGAGTTAGGAGGATTTCTTTATATCAATGGAAATGTGAGGAAATTTCCTATCCAATGGGAGTGATTTAGGAAAATTTTGAATGCGTTAAGTATAAGAAAAATCAAGTTGAAACTTTAAGCATGTTAGAGAGTGGGTGTGGTGAGGCGTTTTGGACCTTATGACCTCTAATAATTATTAATAAAAGGAAAATATACTCTAGTAGATTTGAATTGTTCATGAACCTATTAGGGACAACTGTATCCTTGTAACATGGTTGTTGATTTTTTTAATAAAAAAAAAATTCCATAATTTTTTCTAACTAATCTGAGGTTGTTCTTGGGTCTCAAGTGGGTTGTCTTAATCGGGTGTTACAATGTGTGCCCGTGTGTGAGATATATAATCGTTTCCCTTGCAACTAGGTTGCCCTGGTGCCAGTTGCACCAAGTTAGCAGAACTACAAGTACTTTACCCCCAAAATAAATGTGTGTGAAAGTACAAATAAATGTAAAAGTAGCCTACTAATTTTTTTAAATGGAAGAATAATATAATTGAAAATCATAAATATTCAATTATAAAACCCTTTTCAAAAAATTATAAATGATTAATCATGAATTAACAATGTAATCTCTTTATAACAAATTACAAAACTAAAATTTACTAATTATATAATTATAAATAATAACATCTTAATAAATAATAATTATAAAAAGTTCAAAATTTGAAAATTGAAATTTAATCATTTTAACAAGAGACATTTAATGAATTAAATTAACTTATTGAAAATGCGGCATGATTTAATTTGATAACTAGATTTAATTACCTTAAAATAGCACCAAAAATGGGGTAAGTAATAAAAATGACAATTTAAAAGGTGGTCAACCGGACATGACTTTGCTGTATCTTGACGCAGATGAATTAGTTGTGTTTATTCGTTTGTAAGCCATTGAGACTAATATTGTAAGCACTGTAAACCTACGCCTCTCTGTCTTTGCTTGTCTCCTAATCTCCACAATTCTACGTCTCCCTTTATCTGCAACAAGTTACATTGTTTCCTTTTATCTCTATCCTTCACAGATCTGTAATTGAGATACAATGGCAGCGGATACTGCACTGTCTAAGCTCTTCATTCTTCTTATTTGCACTACTCTGTTTTACGCCGCCTTGGCGATCACTGGCTACAAACAGTTGAATTCCATGGAAGAAGAAGAAGAAGCACGTCAATTAGAATATGGAACACGAGACAAAGTTTGGCGTCTCCTAATGATGGAAATGGTAACAATTATTGCAATACATATTCAGAGGAGGAGAGGACGATGGTTGTCGATCACGGGCAGATGGAAGCTGTTAACGTTGAGAGTTTTGGAGCAATGGGAGATGGCTCCACCGACGACACTCAGGTTTTTATACCATTTCCATTACGAATATTGTTGCTCTGCATTTTGATGCCTCATTTTCTTATTTCCTTTTAAATGGGAAGTAATGTACTGGATGTGTTAGGCGTTCGTGAAGGCGTGGAAAACAGCATGCTCTAGTAAGAATTCTGTGTTTCTTGTGCCGGAAGGTAGGCGCTACATAATTAAGCCTGTCAAGTTCCAGGGTCCTTGCCAGGATGCTGCCTTCCTCATCCACGTAAGTGCCACCATCTCGCACTACAAAATTTTGGGAACAGCTTTTTCACTTCCTAAATAGCATATTAAATTGATTGTTCACTCATATTTTCGATATATTAAATTTGATCTCCATCTGAGTATCACATTGAGATTTATTTTTAAATTTCTTATTTATTTGATCATCATATAAAAGTTGATTTTAAATTTCATATCCAGTGGACCATCACTTAAAATAAATAAATAAAAGTTATATTTTGGTCATGTGATAATATTTGGACTTATTATTTTCTTAAATAAATGTTACTAGATTAACACATTAGTCCACTTAAATGGAAAGCTTTAACCAAAACTCACGAATGTTGCCCGTGCTGTCTGAATGGAAGTGACAAAATAATTCGGGTAATAGTCGAAAACATCTATTTTAAATAAAATTTGGATCATTTCATATGCATGATGTGTGCGTAGGTGGGCTGGTGAAAATGCCCAGGTCGAAACCCGCATGTCCGAGGGTTGATTTCTGACAGTGACGACATATAATTTTGGAAATCGGAAACCGTTGACGTTCAACTCTGTTTAATTGACACAACTCTTTACAAATTAATGAGAAATTGAAAAAATATATAACACATACATTGTTTGTGTGTGTGTGTGCATAAATGTGTGTGTGTGTGTGTGTGTGTGTGTAAACACATACATACATATATACAATGTATGCATATATGTATGTAACTGTGTGTATGCGTGTAATATATTAGTATAGATATTTTGATAGAGCTATCTAAAATATGTAAAGAGATATCAATTTTGAAATATTTATCTTTGGATATATCACATAGGTTGAATAGACTCCTCAAAATTGATATTTCTCTTGTAAATTTTACATATAAATTATATTCAAGATATTTACACTAATATACTTATAATATTTTCATATTAATTAATGTTAAAAATATACTATTTTATAACTCGCTATTAACTCTTTTACCAAAAATATGCTAGAAAAACTATTAGATGGGCCAAACATCCCATTGAGTTGGTCAAGTTGAACTTTGAAAAGACATTGTCAAGGCAATCCGGGTAAGGCGAGGAGGTGGATTGACAAGGATTGTAATGGGAAGTCTGTGGGTGGCTTATGTTGGCCCTCTTGGAACTCAAACTAACAACTTTGTGAGGGCTTTTGCTGTTTTATGGGGTTTTCAATTGGCCAAAAATATTCCAAGTTAGAAAACTAATCACCTGGAGACTCCTTAAACATCATTACGTGCATCAATGACCCGTATAAGGCCGGTTGGGCCATACGAAATATGATGATTGAGTGTAAAGAAATGCTTCAAGAGTTTGAAAACTACGAGGTTTAAACACATATTTCGGGAAGGCAACGGCCGCACCGATTTCTTGGCCAACAAAGGTGTCGATGGTGAGGTGTTCAACAAATGGACTACTAATATACTTGTGTTTATTGACATGGCCAAAAACATTAATCATGACTTTACTTATGTTTTGGAACCACAATGAGCTCTACCGAATCAACATGGCCTTAGCAAACAACACGGGAACTTGTTAAACCATTGTAACAAACAGAGGAATTATAGCTCAATCAACAAAGCCAAGCATGTGAAATGTCAAAAGAGGAAAGGGAGCTTTAATTGGAGAGACAAGCCTTATAGCAGAAAGAATACAACTCCGACTAGGCAAGTTTCTAGTCACAAAGTTAGGGATAGTAGGAGAACAAGAAAATATAGGGATAGGTGAGACAGGACTTCGAGATGGATCTTTTGTTTCTACCGAGACTTTGAAAAGATCAAATGTCGTGTTGTGGAAACTTTTGAAGCGTGCAGGGGCTCGCCAAGTATATTAGAAGGATTCAAGGTTGTGACCCCATCATGTCTATTGATTTAGCCAAAAATAAAAAGGTGTGCTTGTGACCATAGGGGGCATTACTATGGAGGTGACCGGAGATAACATTGGTGGGGTGACCGGTATTTCCAGTGAAGGACTAGAGATATTCAAGCACACATAGAGGAAAAAGGAAGAGATTCAAACTTCCTTTAGGTTGGTGAATAGATCCATGAGATGGATTACGATTACGCACCTCTCGTTGCCTGACCTTGGTTGGAAGTGTGCCTCCAAATAATGAAGTATGTGACAGTGGAAGGTAAATACCATAATATATATACCCATCACTTCTCACTCTTGAATCACTTTCAACATTACATGCTCAAGAGTATTCCTTTTTATCTTTTAATATCGTTGGAGGCTGCGGTTAGGGACTTTCAAAATGGGAAAACAGAGGCACCGAGTCCACGGAGTTCTCATTACGAATTTGTATAAGAGTGGGAAACCTGATATTACCAAGAACTTAGAGATGCCTAATAGAAATAAGAAGCATGTGCACCCTAGTACTATGCATCTTCCTTGTGAGGATAAGCGATTGAAAGGGGCCTTGTTTTGAGTGAGAAGAAATTAGTGGGTAAAGGTCATGGTAACAAATAGAATTACCTGGCAAAACCAAGAAAATGGATAGTGATGAAGGCTGCGGTCATCTCGGAGAAGTTTTCTATGGGAGAGGTTTCGGTGAGAAGAAAAGGTAAATAGAAGGTGGAGGGACCCTAAGAGGTTCTTATGGTGAATGAGGACTAGTTCATGAGACCATGTATAATGGAGAAAACCGTGAACATTCAATTGAGCATTAGCGAGGGGATTGTGAAGGAAGTTCATAAGATTAACGAGGGCGTGAGCAAGTTGAAGGTAGAGAATAGGAAGCTCAAGGTTTCCAATGTTTTGATAGAGTAGAGACCGGATATTCTCGAAAGCAAGTTAGCGAGAATTTAAACAAATTCACTCTTTTCCTTCTAGCAACAAGAGCTAGAATACGGATAGCCACACCCCTGGATCGATCCTAATGGACCTAGTATTTGCATGTGTGGGAGACTTGAAGAAGTTGTAGTAAGGGTATGGAGTTTTTACACGATGGGTGGTTTAGATATCGGCATTTTTCCTGGTATTGGTTGCGATATTGCTTCCCTTTTGTTGATTTACGGTATGCCTAACTCTTACGTATGTTCACATACATGAATAAATTTAACTTTTTTAAACATTACTAAAAAATGATGCATGGCGCAGTGGTTGGCGGAGGGTCGAGACAGGGGCGGGTTCAAGTTGTGTTGGGGTTTGTGCTAATGTACGTGATCGTTGATTTATGTTATACTCTTCCAAAAATTAGCTCTTGCATTTTTAACATGTGGATCGGGCTACTTTGATCGGTCTCTTGTTTAGTCTCATGTGGATGTCATTGCTATATCTTTAGTTCCTTTGTAAAAGGTTTGAGGGCTTTTTAAAACATCCTTATTATGTAATAAAAAAAAACTCTTTTACCCAAAAACAAACTATTGCATTGCACATACATTTATTATATTCTTGTTCTAGATTTCATCTTATTATTTGTATTATATCTTTAATTTTTAATAATTATAATCCTATTAAAGAATAAATGTGAAAAACATGAGAGTAAATTTATAATATTTGAGACAAAATGGTCAAATAAGTCTTGATATTTTGAAATTTCTTGTTTCCCATCATTGTTTAGGTAGATGTTTAGTTGGGAAGAGCCCAACCGTTACACATGTTCATTATCTTGTCACTTTTTAAATAATTTGGTTATCTAATTGATAATAATGTATTTATTGATAAATTAATTTTAAATCATATACACAATTGATTAGATGAGCTTGACCGGTCAACCACAAATAAGTTGAAAGATCAAATCTCGAAAAACTTAAAACTTTGTTAGTTAATAGTTAAACTATATATTTTTCATTCCTTACCTTAAAATAGTAATTAAATTTAAGTCTATAGAATAAACTACAATTTATGTTGGGTACTTTGATTTTTATAAAATCTTCAAATTTCTATGTTAGTTTAACTAATATGCAAAGTATATATTTGTGACTCCTTAAATTAGTAGTTATATTTAAAACTTTAATGATATACAATTATTTATGTTGGGTTCTTTGATTTTATGTGCTAAAGACTTCAAGCTTGGTTAATTAATTCTACTCTTAGATATTTAACTAATATAGATATACAATTTTAAAGAAAACAATAATATTTGAGAGTAAGTAAAGTTTTTAAAATTTATTTTTATGAATTCCATAGACAATAATAATATTGAAAACAATAATTATACATATAAATTACCTTTGTCGTACCAACCACCTCTTTCCCACCATTGTTCTACAATATACTTATATGTTGGGCTTTCCAGAATTCCTTTGATTGTTGAATACATTTTATATGAATTTGAAGTTGAGAGACTCCCTTTTATTCAGATAGCAGGGACTTTGATTGCTCCGGATGATCCAGGAGCATGGGATCCGCAGAGTCCACGAAACTGGCTCGTATTTTCCAATTTAAATGGAGCAATCATTCAGGGAGGCGGCACCATTGATGGCTCCGGCCATAACTGGTGGGCGCACTCTTGCAAGATCAACAAAGCTAACGTAAGTAATGTAATTCATACTCTCCACGAATATGTTGTACCTACCGCATTATTTTTTTAATTTACTGACTGAATCAATTTTCCTTGTGTTTTACAGCCCTGCAAATCTGCCCCAACGGTAATAAAATCTGATTTCATGAACAATAAAATCTGATTCCATGAACAATAAAATCTGATTGATGGAAATCTGCAAACAGGCATTTACTATCGAATCCAGCTCGAATGTGAGATTACGGAATTTGCGATTTCAGAATAGTCAGCAGATGCACATTGTAATCGCTCGATCTACTGGAATTGAAGCCATGGATTTGCAGGTTGTTGCGCCATTCGACAGCCCAAATACCGATGGAATTCACATCACCGCTTCGCAGAATGTGTTAGTTCAACAATGCTCAATTGCAACAGGTAATTCTTTGCTACCTATGTTCATACAATTGAAAATGTTTCAGACTCACCATTCTTCATTTAATGTGTTCAGGAGATGACTGCATATCAATCGTATCTGGAAGTGCAGACATCAAAATCAAAGACATTGTGTGCGGCCCAGGACATGGTATCAGGTATTTAAATTTAAACACGGTTAGATACAAAGTAGCTAGAGTATTAAATGATGGACACAAAATATTGGAAAAAAAAAAAACGTTCATAGACAAAATATTATAAATTGTATATATAAAAATATGAGTTTTTATTATTCTTGTATTGCTGCTTTTAAATATTAAAATGCATGTCTTTAATTAATAATAAATAACTGTTATAAACTTATAATACTAATAATAACAAGAGTTTGAGAGCTGTTTTGGTAGAGTTTTTGATCTTTCACAAAGACATGTTTTTGTTATTTTGTTTTTATGAATATTAAAGTATTCAACTTGAAATTATCAGTGTTTGATAGGGTGGATGAAGAAAAACGTAAAAAAATGGAACATCTCTTCACATCCACCGTATTTGGTAACTATGGCTACATATGTGACAACAAAGAGGGGTTGTGAGGGGGCAACGCTCCCCACTACTCTCGCAGGAGGTTTAGGGGGTGGCAACATGTTATGGAGCCCTCTTGGCGGAGTTTGGGGCCGAGTCCCCAAAGCCAAATTAAAGAGTCAAATCCATGTTTCTAAAAAGACTAATTCTATTGAATTCTATTTTTAGAAAGGAAAATTCTAATGGCGTTTTCCACTCTATTTTTAGAAAGAGGAATCCTAACTGTACTTTGTCAATGAAGTATATTTATTTTTGTGGTAATCCAAAGTAGATCATAAGAGTTTGCATGTAATGTGTTCATTTTGAGTTGATAAAGCTTGATATTTTGTACCATGAATAATTCCTAAGCATTCAGTTGAAATTTTACCATGTAAATTGGTGTTTAGTCTCTACATATTTGATAATTTGTAAATTAATTTTATGTCCATCCTGTAAACTATTGCTTCGATATTCAACTTTCTACTTATTAAATGCTGCAAAGAGTGTGATCTCCTAACAAAGACCTGGTGGTAATGTTTAAATACGATGAAAATGAAAGCAATTTAATGGTTTTGAAGTGCAGCATTGGAAGTCTAGGGAAGGACAAGTCTGCAGCATATGTATCAGGAATAGTGGTAGACGGAGCAACGCTTACAGGCACCAGCAATGGCCTCCGTATTAAAACATGGCAGGTTACAAATCGAATTGAAATGTCAGTCTTGACAGGAATCCTTCATTTTATTTAAGCTTCCTTCTAAATTAATTTTATACAGGGCGGTTCGGGATTCGCCACAAGAATTCACTTCCAAAATATTCGGATGAATAGCGTCGCCAACCCCATTCTCATTGATCAATTTTACTGCGACTCTTCACAACCATGCAAAAATCAGGTAAAGAAACCCGTACCAGTGTGATTTTTGCGTACTAATGCCCTGCCGCGGTGAAATAAATATAAGTAAATTTTGCATTGAGTACTACAGAGTTCGGCCGTGCGCGTGAGCGAGGTGTTTTACGTAAACGTGAAGGGCACCTCCAACAGTCATGAAGCAATGAGATTTGCATGCAGTGACTGTGTCGCTTGTGACAATATCATTCTTAACAATGTAGACATTCAAAGGGAGAGTGGAGAAAGTGCAGATTTCTACTGCAACAACGCCATCGGATATAGAATCGGCTTTGTAAATCCCTCCGCTGATTGCTTGTTTTCTCACCCAATACAACACGCTCATCCGATTCTTCTTGACAACTCGGATCTATCGACGCTCTCTTCTATTTTATGATGGGAATAAAAGTGTAATCAGAAAAACACTTTATTATAGAATGTAATGCTTATAATGATATTTGTTTGAGATGTGCAATCAATTTCACAACATTGTCATTATAAGATATATTCAATGAAGAGTTGATGGCTAAAATAAGAGATTTCATCATTAACACTAACAGAAAAATATAAAAATAATAATAAAAAATTAAAAAAACTAATTTTATTCTCACATAGTATATTTTTAACCTTATAGACCCTAAAAAAATTTCATTCCATTTCAATATTGCCTAATTTTCAAGGCTGCAATGTGGATTATACCCACCCCAAGGAATTGGAAAGTTTTCTTGTAACCCTTTGCTAGAAAAGATAAAGTAGTTGGGGAAAGCGGCCAACTCAGCCCACCTACTTCTCACAGCTGAAATCACTTGTAAAGCATCTCTCCCTTACGGAAATTTGAAATTCAATTTTGGAGGAATATCTCTTATTAATTATGTTTGTCATTGCATGTAAACACGATATTTTGAAATGGAAAAATCTTCTAATATATGTGAACTCTCAATGATAAATGTTTCTCAACTATTTGTGGGTAACTATTTGGAGAAGTTATATATATATATATATATATATATATATATATATATATATATATATAGTTGTATTCATTTTGTAGTGAAAGTAAAAAAGTATTGGAGTCTTTGCCAAACTTTGGTTTGAAGCTTGAAAGCTCTATTTTTGTTATTTGCCATCTCTCCGGACTTCCTATTAGTATCGTAGTCATGCTTTGGCTAAGAATTAGTGTTTGTTCGAATTTAAAGTGGGCGCAACCCAAGTAAAAAGGAAAATATGTGATCCATGATTTCACAACAAAAATGAAAGGTGTTTTGCAACCTTCATAGAGATGGAAGAGACAAGCAATAGCAACAATTTGTCTCATCATTAGATTCCAATTTTAAATGGTAAAAACTATAATTTTGGGTTATGAAAATTAAAATGTTTTTCTTTTCTCAAGATTTGTGGGACTTGATTGAGAATGGGTCAATGAGTCTCAAGACCAACACTTAGCTTTACAACTTCTCACATAGGTTAATGAAAAGATTTGTTGAAAGTCAATCTTAAACATGAAGTAAACGCGTTGTATGTTATATAACATGATGTAGACGAATCAATATTTCCCAATGTTGTTGTAATGACCAAGTCAAAATATGGTTGGGACAACTTACAAAATATGTATCAAGACTCAACCACTCTGTAGCAAAAACAACTAAACTCCAAATCCTTAGGAGAATTTTTGAAAAAATGTCTATAAAAGAGTCAAAGTCAATTGATCAGTTTTTCACCCAATTCATGGGTGTTTTCAAACAAGCCAAGTCTCATCCAATGAGACACTTAAAACCAAAGTATTGTAGAAAAGGTCTTTAGGAGTCTTTCAATAAGATTTGATGCCATAGTAGTGGCCATAGACTAGTCAAAAGACCTCACCCAGCTCATTGTTGATCCGTGAATGAGTTCTTCATTTTCACATGAGGCAAGAATTGATAAATATGGGATTTCATCCCTAGAACATGCCTTAAAAAGCCAAGAAAATGGGTCATTATGCTAATGAATACATAAAAAAGAAATTTAATATGAGTAGAAAGTGCAATTTTTTCAAAAGAAAGAAATTATGTGTCTGAAAATCAAGGTTATATGTTCATCCCCCGTAATGTTGCTCAAGAGAGTACTACAAATATATGGTTTTGGATAAAAGATGCAATAATCACATGTCCGGAAATATATAACAATTTTCTAGTTTGGATGAATTAGTAAAATCATAGGTTAAATTGGGTAATAATAACAAAGTTTCGATTCGGCAAATGACATGATCAATATTTTAATGAAAAATGGCGAAAAAAAAAACATATAATTGATATTTATTTTGTTCTTGATTTGAAACATAAACTCATGAGTGTCAAGCATCTCATTCAAAAATGGTAAAGTTTATTTTGAACAAACATTTCGTATAATTTAGATCGAAATCCTAGTGAAAAGTTCATTCAAGAGGTCAAAATGACCCGGAATTTGCATGTTTCGATTAAGTGTGAAATTTCTCTTCAAGCAATAAATCTAGTAACTACTTCTCCAAAAGGGCCACAAAATTCTTCATCGACCCCTATCATGCTCAAAATCTTGTAGTCAATCAAGTTCAAAAATTTCAACAATTTCCCCTAACGGAGTCTTGCCCCAATGAGTACTCCAATTACTTTTAATGTGTTATCTTATCTTCATAAACGCGTCCCCGCTTTTTAAAAGGCCAACCCCATGTCATATAGAAAAATTTAATCCATATATAAAGTTAACAGTTTAATTGACAAACGCGAGTCACTTTCAAAGGAAGATGGCCCTTCCTACCCACCTATTGCAGTAGCAAGAGATTCCTCGAGCTTGTATTCTAATGTAAAAAGTAACACATATTTCAAAATTTTGAGTGCTGGTTCCGTCTTAGAAAATGCTCCCACATGTCCACAAAATTTTCAATGGGTACAAGAGACTCTTCAACTTCTCGCTACAACGAGATCTGGTCTATGTGTATAAAGTCCCTCCCCAAATAGAAAAAACACAATTTTAAAACACGAGCCTACACATTTCCTCAAGGTGTTGTTCAACTGAGACCTCCACATAAGGATAGGAGTTTGTTCAAAGATGATATGCCCAAGACACATGTCACTCAAGAGACATCTAAGGGAGAATTTTCAGAAAGTTTTCAAAAACCTTTTCACAAGTAGTCATTGAAGCAATTTTTCATGGAAAAATGTAACTTTTAAAAGGGAAATGGGAATTGTTTAGGCCAAAATGGAATATTTTTAGTCAAAATGTAGATTTTATATAGCGAATGGGCGTTTTTCTAAAGGAACTTGTCAAATACTCACTTCAAAGTGATAAATCGTAATGCATCAAAATTTTTGCCCCAAGACCAATCTTGGATTTGGTACTTAAGATTTGTTCATTTAAGTTTTGGTAATCTCAATTGATTACATAAAAAGAATACTATCGGTGAATGGATTGCCTTCTATAGAGTATCCAAGAAGACCTTGTGGGAGATTAATATTAACAAAACAACGCCTAAAAATCTTTATGTAGACACTGAAAACACCCTCGCGAGATAAAGTCATCTACGCTTTAAAAATAAATAAATAAATCATAAAACCACAATAATCACTAAACATCATATATTCCCACAAAACACCTCAAAGTAAAAAATAAGGTTGATTTAATACATTTCACCCATATACTCATCTTCACCAAGTCACATTTAATCTCAACCACTAGACTCTACCTACCCATTTGCACTTTGTATGCACAATAGACCCATATCATCTCACCCCTCTATGTACATTGCACCTATACCCATCACAATCATGTATACACCCTAAAAATATTTAATAAAACTTACCCCCTTCCTTCACCCTTCTTGGTTTCTTTCATAATTTTAGCTATTTCTCGTGTATGTTTCACTTATAGGTTTTTTCACACAAGAAAGGAATACATCTTGTACACCAAAAGCTCATTGACAATAAAAAAATTGAATTTTCAATGCAGTTTTCAATTGTGCCTCACGACTTGCATGCATCTTCTCTCTTGTGATTTTAGAATCGCGCCCATGACCCGAGTTAACGACATCGAATGTGAATTCCAAAAAAACTCCAAATCAATCAAGACACCATAAACAACTAAAAAACATTACTTAAAAACATTAGTATATGGTTTAGTCCCCTTAGGCCCAGAACAAATTTAGGTTTATAATTGGAGATTTTAACCCACGTTATTTAACGAAATAACCTATGATGTCCCTCTCTTTGTGCGTGGTAGTACTTTGTAAGTCCTTTTACTTAATATCATTTATTTGAGATGATTTGATTTACATATCTAATATGTATCTTGCCAAGGTGATCCAAATCCATTCATACATTTTGGTGACCATGCACGCATGTTCCTTTTTGGAGTTGAAAATGGAGAAAATGGTTTACCATCTTTCACCACAATATACGATCTGAAAATACCTTCAAGCACACACACAACAAACTGAAAATAAATGTTAATATCTTAGAATGATCAACCAATACAAAATTTCCAATCTCTAGGGCAACGTGCACGCCTATGATATTTGCATCCATTTTTCACTATGTAAATCAATGTATAAGAAAGCCACAAAATAATTTATCTTAGCCACATAAATATTTATTCATCACAAATACATCAATTATTGAAGAAATGTCTATTAAACACAAATGGAATTAAATATTTATGGCGACATGACAATGCAGTTGAGCCCAAACCAAGGGCTAGAAAAAATAGAAAATCCTCACATTAATTCTCCAAAGTTCATATTACGGTCTTAGAAATTATGTCAAACAAGAATATCAAACCAAAATAGTGAAAGCATCCCTAAAACATACAAAACCCTCCACCCATGCAAGTCACCTAGGGTAAGAAGGGGAAAACCAGAAATAAACCACTTTGAAGCACTTTGGAAACCCCTATATGGGATTCCTCTCAAGGTTGAGGTGTTTTCGTTCCTCAATATTCTAGCAATGGAGGTTTTTCGTCCCCAAAGTTGAGCCACACTAAAGCTTTCATTATTAGTGGAGAGTAGAGAGCATTGTGCACAAACCAAAGATATAAATCTTTAGAATAAAAATGCATAACCTTTTTCAAATGATCCTTCATGTCTTTATATGTCCTCAAGTGGCGTCAAAATCAAAATAGAAGCCCAAAGCATATGTCGGCCTTTAAGTAATTCTATTTCTTCATTAACCTCTATGTAGGCTCTCTAATCAAGGTTGACCCATAAGGATTAGAAGTCTATGAACCAAATAAGAGGCCTTCATGCTCATCTCGCCATTAAAATTAATTAAAAATACTTTTACACCATTACATCAAGTAGAATTCATCATGCATTGAGCCAATATTGACTCAAACAAAGACATAATGGGAACTAGAAGAAATATGAATGCAATTCTCACTATGACCCATTTAGGGGACATTACTGAGAACACTTGTTTGTGTAGCTCTAAGTTTTTTTCTTGTAGGTTTCCCAAAACACACAAAAATAATTGGTTATAGGGTAGTTGAAAGTGTGATTGTTGTACAATTTTTCTCCGTATAAAGATAAAAATGTGGCTGTAGGGAAGTCACGGTGGGCTAATTTATTACGATTTTTTTCTTTATAATACAAAAATAAATAAATAAAATTTATATTAATCTTTTTTATTGATATATATCATGATAATATAGATTGAATGTTATGTATGCTCTTCCCTGGTGCTCTTGGGTGATCTTTGGAATCATAAATAACTACATTTTTTAGTTTTTAGTTTTTTTTTTCACAATGTACAACTTGCCTCATCATGATGTTTGGCATTGAGAGTGCCTCTCAGTCATGCTTACGTGTAAATTCATTGTGTTAAATTACTACATCTATTACCTAACATAGTTATAACAATGACGTCTGCTACACTAACCATGTAATTTACCAGAGAGTAATAAGGAAAATATACACTTTTATTCCCACATTTCCTGTTGTCATTGGTCATTAGGCATAAACCCCAAAGGGTTGGAACATCATTGGCTAACGTACGAGGGATTTTATTTGAACATTATATCATTGATTTGATGAGTCCCTTTCACTTATTGTTTATGGTATATAGAAAGGAGCGTATGTTTTTGGAGTGATAAGATCCATTTCATATGTTTCAGAACATATTTGCATTTGTATTTTAGATTTAAAAAAACAAAAATTATAAAAACAATACCATATCTTTAAAACACGTTACATTTTCATCAAATTTGGTTTGCTTCTGTTGCTCACTTATTCAATTTTGCACACCATTTCCACACTTATTTCTTCCTTCATATTTTTCCAGTCTCGATCATAGGTCTGACTGCACTACGATTATTCTACCCATATTTTTCACAGGCCCATTATGCATGCAATTGTCTTGCGATTTTCCATCAATCACATTCCTTTGTTCTATCAAACTTCATATTCTTTTCCAAGCGTGACTTCCCTACGATTTTCCATCAATCACATGTTTACAGTCCATCATTTCTCAAATACTCTCTCCACCCCATTTCCAACATCATGTCATTTTTCATATTTTCCCCATGTCAGTTACATGAATAACTACCATATAATTTTTCTTTCCATAATTTTCCCCATCTGAGTTGCGGGCATAAGTTCCCTATGATTTTTGTACCAAACGTTTTTGAGTTTTATTCGCAGGAATGAATTCACTATGATTTTCATCCAAAAATTTTTCCCAGTTTGAGGTGTGGGTGTAACTACCCCACAATTTTCGTTCCAAAATTTTCCTAGTCTGAGGTACAAGTGCAAATGTTCTATAATTTTTACATGTCCCTTTTTCATGTTTGTAATCTAGCACATTATGTAGATGTGGATTCTAAGACATAACCCTCATACTATTTACATAGTGCGCCACGGAAGAAGTAATTCCATTGTCATTATTTTCTCTTGGGCTTGACTTTGGTCTCTCAAAGGTTGCACATCTCTATGGTTGCTTGCAAAAGATCACTATAGCATCTCCGGGAACAATATAAGAGTTTATAAACTTCACATATGCCATTCTTAAAAATATGAGAGTTTATTGGATGTCCTTCAATGGATCTCAAACATGTGACTAACCTACTAGTTGTATAGGAATTGATAGAATGCAAAGAAAGAAATAGACGGAATTGGGTCCCCTAAAATAAAAGAGTACAAATATTGCATACAAGGCATATTGCATGGTTGGAGTAAATTTTCTAGAGGACATTCTTAAAAATATGAGGATCTATAAAAACAAAGGGGGTAATAAAAAAGGCTATATTGATCACCCTGGTGATTATGATGCTGCAAATTATGAGAATCCTCAATGATATTTACATTAGTTTTACCGATATGTGTAAACTCTAAATTAGTGGATGCATCCATGTTTTTCTAATGGGTGCATGAATCCAGGGCATATCATAATTGGTTTGTGTTATATTATATTTAGAGTGAGTGTCACTTGGCTTTCATTACCACAACCTTCAGAGAAAATTCATCTAGTTGTTAGCTAAGTTGGATTTAATATATGCATTGGTCACTTAAGACATTGTAGCTACAAATAGCTTAATACTAAATTTCACATCAAATGTTGTTAAAGTAGAAGAAGAAAGAAAACTAAAACAAACACAAAGTACTTGGATTTTTACCTTTTCGGATTATTTAATTACTTGAACTTTTGCTTTCCTAGCCAACTATGAATGAAAAACTTGACATTCCTTGGTTCCCTCCATGCCCATTAATTTTGAAGTATTGACCATTTCATTGAGCAAGGGTCTGGTCAAAATAAAATTTATGGTTCTATTTTATTTTTCATGTGATTAGATTGCAATTTGAAAAAGGAGATTTGATATTTGGTCTTCCTACATGTAGAACCTAAAATTGCTCACTTTTTGTGGTGTGTTCTTCACCAAGGTCTTCCGCTTGGTGCCCTTCTGGTTCACCTTGTTGTTTCAAAATTTCTAAATGCCCCTTCTGTGGTCATCTGGAAACCTTGTCTCATCTTTTCTGGTATTTTTGTAAAGCCCAGAAGGATTGGAATTAGATTCATTCTTTCTTCCTCCCCTTTCATCTAGAGTGTTTTACTTGGCAACATGTTCTTTTAGGAGACAATCCTTGGATGCCCCACAAATTTTCCCATATTTGGCATGCTTTTAGAGGGGAAATCCTTTTCTAGATTTGGAAAGAAAGGAATTCTTGTTTATTTTCTAATGTTGAAGTTGACCAAAAATTCTCTATTTATAATAAATCAATGGCTATTATGAATGTATTGCTACAGATTCAAGTTCAAGCCAACAAAGTGGCGATCGAGGTGGAACATCTGTAAACACTCCTTCATTAGTGATGCCCTCGCAATGCTCCTTGTGAACCACCATCCCCCTCTCGTTGCTCCTCGCTTAAGGCGGTGCGAGCAGTCGACCACAGTGGCGATTGTCAAAGCCGCTCGCACGCCGCTCATTTAGCTTGGCCCGTTGGTGCCCTCACGGACATCCTCCACGGAGGAGCTTCTCCCCTCTGCCTTCAACTCGCCACCGGTTGGGATGTCCCCTCACAACCTAGACAACTCGGTTGGGGTTCGCCGCTACCCCCCCAGAGCTGCACACTTAGGAAATTTGGAGCCTCTCACCTTCGCCTCACACGTTTCCTAGGATGTCTCTCACCATCTTGCCCTCTCGAGTCACTATCAAGATATCAAGAAGGAAGCCAACTCGCATCTTGTTGGGACATGTCGGATAGTGGCAGAGACCTTCTTGCCTCGGTGACATGCTCAAGACCCGCCCCCTTTAGGACAACAATTCACAATGATGACTTAACTTCCTTGCTCTCTCATATTTCGATGTTTTGTAATCGGTTGTATTCCTAAATTTCTTATGTTTTTCGTAGTTTGAACTTGTGGTTTTTGGGTTTGTTTCCATACAACCTAATTTTTTTTTGAATTATCTTGTATCATTTAACTTGTTAATATAATATAAGTTCTTATTCATAAAAAAATCAAATTACATCAAAATACATGTTAAAGATGAATTCTATTACATACGTTAACTCTAAAATATTATAAAAATGTAAACGTGAGTGTGTAAATATAAATTAAACAAGTTTAGTAATGTTTGCTTAAAGAAAATACGTTCATCCTAATCCTTTCATATATGTGTTTTCTCGTCATGCACATTTTTCTAAAACCCCAAATTGGTCTTCAATTTGATTTAAATATTAAAAGAAATTTGATTTAAATATTAAAATCAAATGTAATTTCATTATCAAAACGTTGTAATATATTTTTCATTAACGTCATCATTTTCCACGGTGATATTACATTTGTTAGAGGAATTTGATAGAGGATAACATGAAGGTGAGGGGAAGATGGATGGAACCATAAAATGATAAAGGGAATCTTGCTTATAGGAAAGCTTGTAATTAACCTTCTCATCAATTCAAAAGTCCAAATGTGGCATGTTTTTCAAATAGAAGAAACAATTAAATTTCTTAACGAATTAGAAAAGAAAAGGTGTGAGCTGTTGCGACCGAGTTCACGATGGAAAATCCCATGTCGATGTATTATTTTTATAGTGGGAGGGACAAAGTATTAACACACAACATCGACCTCGGTGCTATGAGAAGTGTAAATAAAGTACAAGATAAGGCGTACGTAGAAGATATGTGGAAGTGCAATCCCAAGAACCTCTACACTGTCATCCATGACTATTTTAGCATGGCAGCTAGCACTGAAAATGTAGGAATATTAACAATTATCTATTGTAATAATCCCATGTAAAATAGAGGAATGTTATCTCATAATACAAATGGAGGACCTAAACCAATCCATAGGATGCTACGAAAGGGGTTGTGAACATTCCCAACAGAAAGCATAACCCATAGCACAATGCACACGCCTAAGAGAGGAAGGAAGACAAAGAAATGGCGTACGCGGTTCCAAAATTGAACTCTTCACAAGCCACCGAGGAACCATTACGGCGCATGCGTAAGGGGGGAAAATCGAGGAATCGGCCTATTAAAAGGGTTCTATGTCATAAGACACTATCTTTTCTCCTTAATTTACTTTCTTTTATCTGATGCTACTTTTTCTCCTAGAGTCTAAACACTTTACAAATATGGTAGTTACAAACATATCGCACTTATCTATAATAAAATACAGATATTAAAGAGTAATAAAAAGGGATGTCTTTAAGTGCAAAAAAAAGAAAATGTAGTAGATTTTACCATTACAAACACGCCAATCCTAGCTCTCTGTTACCTTCATCTGCGAAAAATCACTAGTCAATGAGATGCTCGAAGCCACAAATTATTATGGTTAGCCAGATTTTTTAATGCAAAACTATGGTTGATTATCGATAAGGGGCAGAGTAAATGTGCTATTTCTCTGCTACCATTTTTGCTTTAAATAATACTAGCATGTACATACTTAAAATAAACCATCTTACCTTTTAACCCTATATTAAATAATGCATGTGATTGCATGATATATTAAGTGTAATAGATATGAATTCAGTTATGAAAGATGAGCTTGTCCACTATAATCACTTGATATTTCAACCAACACCCAAACCATTAAAAATAATTGAAGGTCATGTCAACTGATTTTACCACCTATAAGCCTAACTAAATTATTAGGAAAAACATTCTTGAGTGTAAATTGTTCACTGATTTAGTAGGAGTTTTTCCATGTAAGAATAATTCAACGCTAGATAACAAATACAAATATTTGAGTCAATACTTGACAAGTATTTATGAAACAAACTAAAATGATGCAATTTAAGGAATAATATACAAATATTTATTGTTATGTTTAAAATCATTGACTTGGAGTTACATAAAGTAAAGCATATAGGTATGTCATGTCAAAGCATAGTTTGGAGTATCCGAGAATTAAATTCTTTCACGTCCCACACCTATTCCATGGCTTATATATTTCCTATTCAAATATTATCTAATATATGTGCTCCACTTTATTGTCTCGGTGTTTCTCACATTATTCGTATGAGTGTAGTTTATACTTAAAGAAGTCAATATCAAAAATTAGGGAAATCCCATAGGTTTCAGGATTGAAATCCAAACATGCACCAATGCTCACTTCTTATGCCACGTTGTAGAAACCCTTTTCAGTTTTAAACTTGAGTTATTGCAGGAAAGCATGGGAGGTTCGAACAATCATCGATAATTGAGCACCTCCATAAGTTACAAGGAGGGGTTTTCCCATGGAAGCATAAGTCAACATTGGACAAGACATACCAAAATTTGAATCAAAAACCTCACAAGTATTGATAAACATGTTGAAATGATGAAATTTAAGGTGTAATATATACATATTTCTTGTTTTATTTAGAATCATTGTCCTAGAGTTACAACAAGTAAAATAGTTGTGTATACCATGTTAGAAGTGACGTTCAGGCATGTGGGAATTAAATACATGCATGCCCAACACCTATGCCATGACTCAGATAGTTCTTAGCCAAATAATATATGTTACATGCACTCCACTTAATTGTCTCCTTGTGGCTCATATTACTTGAATGAGTGCAATTTGCGCTTAAAGGAGCAAAAAAAAAATAGGAAGATCCAATAGGTTCCATGTTTGAAAACCAACCGGTGTGCCACACCTATTCCATGGCTCAAATAGTTCCTATGAAGATAATATGTTATCTAAACTCCACTTTATCGTTTTAGTGTCGTTCACATTATTTACATGCAACATTTATGAAGAAAGAAAGAGCAACAAAGATTGAAAGAACACAATAGTAGTTTTTGTGAAAACATTTGTAACATTTTTTTGTAATCATTTGAATGTTTTTAATAAAGTTATATATGATTTTCTTGTTGTGCGTGTTTTGTTTGTTGTGTAACAACTCTATCAGTGTGTGAATAATTTCTTCCTTTTGAATGTTATCTATTTAGTAATCTCGGAATCTTTCCTATTTTTTCTTTCAAATTTCAACCTTTCACGCCACACTTTAAAAAGGAAACAAAATTATCAAGTGGATCTCCAAGTACCTGTAAAAGTTCCACGAATATATGAGATAACAAGTAACTATCACCGAATAGAAGTAATTTTGGTTGATAGGTCCTTTCCACATTTATTACCCATTCAAATCAGAAATGCTGCTTTGTTTTAGAAATTCTCTTTGACCTATTAAACTTGTTACTCTAGACATTTATTAGGTTAAAAATAGTAAAATCTTTTCTTTAGAATAAATTCAATCAAAGTCATAACAAGACCAAAAAATACAAATAACTTCTTTACAACCGTGATGTTATACATCAATTGTGGTCCACAATTCATTCACAAATAATAATTGTTTTCAGTTACAAAATAAACCCTTACTTAAAAACCAATTATACAAACACAATTTTCTTAAGGCAGTTCAGGTTTTAATGACATATATTTCTGGTTCAAGCTTCGCACCCAATTCAAGATCCAAAATTGCATTAAGCATCCATGATCACCAACAAGTAGCTAGATTAGAGCACAATGTGCTACATAAAAAGAATGGGAGAAATTTGATATCAATATATATAATCATTAGTGTATCACCATTGGTGATTGAATCATACGCTCCCATCTTCAAAGATACCAAATGATGAGTTTTTGAGATAGGACTTCTCTTACACATACATTAAAAATTCCAAAAAGAATTCTATTTAAATAGCTAGTGAAAGCCAACTTAACATCATTTCATAATGCCAAAGGCAACCTTTTTAGTGTCCTCTTGGGCACAAGACTTTTAGCTAGAGAAATGAGTTGTTCTCGCATTATAGAAGAGGTTGTCTCCTCTCTCATAAGAGGACTTGCACATAGATATGCATCCATTCTATCTGACTCCTAACTGCCACAACAACGCCCAAACTAAAAATATTGATTGTTATAAAGTTGTGTTGGTCACAAGACCAAAATATTTCACCCTAAGGCATAAATAATTCAAAAGATAAATATCATACAAGTGCTCACTCTCTACTGGGTTACCTCCAGGTTAGAAGCTCATATTTCTATTTCAAAGATGTCAACTCTCCCATGTTTCCTCACTCCTGGCACCAATTTGAACAATCCCGATTCCCTACATTATTATGCTCATGGAATAGAGTATGAAAATATTTTTCAAGCTGAAGTGTTCAGTTGAACAACAAATCTCCAAAATTTAATATCTGTGTTATATATTCCCTTATCAATTTGCTTTAGCTATGGTATACTCATGGAGCAACAACCTATACATTGACTTGTTAAAGACCTGAAAGAAGTTAATGAAGTCCAGGATTCTATTGTTCTTTCCAATTAAAGGGATGGAAAATAGGGGTCAGTAATTTTTAAGTCTTGTGAGTAGACTAACTTAGAGAAAACCATGAATCATATTAGAGAACCAGATTTGGACAGTTCATATAAGAAAGCATTACAATCCAAGATAAGTAATTGAACTACAAAAGTTGTTGAAACTTGTGCATTACAATTACTAGTATATATACCATGTTTTTGAAATAAATTAAAAAATAGTGAAGGTAATGTGTTAACTAAAAAGTGAAAGCATTAGGAGAGAGTGAAAACCTAGACTCAAATTAGAATAAAAAATTCATACATTACATGACTGTATATTCACTTTATATTTCTCCCTTATCACTTAAACATTTAAGAATTATAAACTGAGCGAATGATCATAATCTGTGGTCCTTCAACATACAAAAAATTCAATGGAAGCACAAGTTTTCTAAGCAAAACTTTGCAACTAGGCCATGAAAACACAATTGATTCAAACTTCACAAGAAGCAAATTTCAAAAACCTGAGTGAAGACAAAAATAAAATTTGCTCTAACCAAGTATAAACAGAGGGAAAACCGGGATGCACCACAACACCTGACCCTAAAATATTCGGCTTTCTACCGGATGCAAATTTTGAAGTAAAATTCCAAAATAGAAGCATTTTAGGAATGGACTGGTCTCTAAGCATTGAAATGATTGTCATTGATTCAAAATTTTGACCCAGGACTAGAGTATAGAAAGAAAGCATGGAGCAAGTGAAGGAGATATAAGTTGGAAAAACTCAAACCTTTTATGGTTCTAAAGTTCACATCAAACTTTAGGGCATAAGATAGCCTGGGAACATTTGTAGTGAATGTGAACTTGTTCTGTCTGTGAGATGAAAAGCAAGAGTGTGTCATTTGAAATAAGCTATAAAAATAATAATTGAAAGAATAAAAATGTATAGTTTTTTTATAGATATCTATGTCGCGTTAATTATCTTTCTTTCTATTTCACACAATATTAATGAACGTTTTCCTGTACTGCAATTTCATCCCTATCTCTCAAAGAAAACATTTTACAGAATTCACAATCCTGCTAGTGTAAAAAGTACACGAGAACAATTTTATTTTCTGAGGCCTGCCTCTTAAATGGTGCTACATAAGAATTTCAATTGTATAAGATCTATTATTTGAAGCCAGAATATTATTTATAGTTCACTCACTTTGTAAGTAACAAATAGTATGAATTGCAATCACATCCCATAGCAGAAAATAAAACATTTGCGACTAGCAACAATGTAAAATACCTATCACAGGCCATAGTCTCTTTGAAGCCAAAAACGTGTTTGGAATTCTCCCACTTTGTGACTAGGTGTAGATCATATTGTCTCCAAACACAGACAAGAGCCAAGAAGAAAATATTTGTAAATAAAAAGCATTATCAAATACCATATTTGTAAATATTTTTCCCATGGCCCTTCACTACAGTCTTGTATCTAGCACGCATTGTTGCCACTTGCCAGGTGTGCACCATAAAATAAATGCACACGATTCTAATAGGTTACAGATCAAAGCACAGTGTCAAAAATTCGTAATAATGCAGGAGATAAACAGAGAGTGGAGGCATGCTGATAAATTCGCCATCATTGTCGAAATCATGTTAACCAGCAAAGCATCTTGCACAAATTGTTGTTATATCCAAGAGACGTGGTTAGATCTATGTCTTTTGCGGCCATGTTCAAATCCGACATGTTGGTCGCCCATTTCTGAGGCCGTCCTTCAGAGCCCTCCATATTTTATGCGTAAGTATCCTTTGTAAGACCTTCACGGCCATTAAGACTGGGACAATCCCGGTTTCTTCTGACGGTCCTCTGCAACGTTATCAGACTTGATAAAGTATAAAATCTATTTCCAACAAAGACGTCAGCCTACATGCACACTTCATAATCAATGGAAAACTGTATAAGGTAAGGATACCTGGCATAGGTGCTGATGACGCCAAGCCTTTTCTTCTCATAAGCAACCAAACCTTGGCTCCAACCCTCCAACAATGTCTCGTCCTCCAAAAGAGCATCCGCCACGTAAACAATAAGAGGAAGAGCAGAGGCCGGCGATGGACTCCCTGCAAGGCTTGGCGCAGATGAATGAATGTGTTCACAAGCACGTCAACAACCTACGAGTGGGCGTATGGAACTTTGGGTTGGGGCCGAATAATCAAGACGATGAAAACAAGGTTATAGCAGGGAAAGAAATAGTGAGCAAGGTGAAAATGTTGATGGAAGGGGAGGAGGGAGTAACAATAAGTGGAGCGGTAGAGAGATTTAGAGACCTGGCCAGAGGTAGTGATCGACAGAGGAGGACTGACCGTCATGGATAGCTGCGCGTACTACATTCCTGGCTTCAGATTTTGGTGGAGTTTTATGCATGCGCTGTCCAAGATCTGCAGGAGCTTAATGACAAAAAAAGCAATTTTTTTGGGTTGCGTTTGCTTGTTGCAGACGTGAAATGACAACCGGATACTATGCATTTTCAAATCATCCTCAAAGATCGACCGCTATTCATGATCCGTAATCAACGTCCTCGTCCTTCGCACAATGCCTACCACCGATATTTTATTCATTTTCAATTGAAAAATACATTTACCTTCATTGCGCTTTGTGGGATTCGACCCTTTCTTCATTACACTTCATGGATTTGACCTTTTTCGTATTTAAAAACACATTTACCTTCATTGAGCTTCATGGGATTTGACCCTTTTTTCGGTTGAAAAACACATTTACCTTCATTGCGCTTCATGGGATTCAACCCTTTCTTCATTGCGCTTTGTGAGATTTGACCCTTTTTTTGGTTGAAAAACACACTGTGTTTTCCAACATTGTTGAAAAATAGATTTACCTTCATTGTGCTTCGTGGGATTTGACCCTTTCTTTATTGCATTTCATGGGATTCGGCCCCTTTTTCGTATTGAAAAACATATTTACCTTCATTGCACTTCGTGGATCGACCCTTTCTTGGGTTGAAAAACACATTTAGCTATATTGAGTTTCATGGGATTTGACCCTTTCTTCATTGTGCTTCATGGGATATGACCCTTTTTCAAAGTGGAAAAACACATTTACCTTCATTAGCACTTCATGGGATTTGACTCTTTTTTTGATTGAAAAACACACTATGTTTTTCAACATTGTTGAAAAATAAATTTATCTTCATTGTACTTCGTGGGAATTGACTCTTTTTTTATATTAGAAAACACATTTACCTTCATTGTGTTTCATGGGATTCGAATCCTTTCTTCATTTGCATTTTGTGGGATTTGACTCTTTTTTTAATTAAAAATAGATTGTGTTTTTCAACATTGTTGAAAGAAACATTTACCTTCATTGCGCTTCGTGGGATACGACCCTTTCTTCATTGCGTTTCATGGGATTTGACCCTTTTTCAAATGAAAAACACATTTACCTTCATTGCACTTCGTGGGATTCAACCCCAGTAACCTCTAGGTTGTCAATGCACAAAGTGTTACCAATTGAATCTGCTGCTTTTGGCATGCACCAATGGTTTGTAAAAAAATTATATTTAAAAAAAAACTTGTTGAGGTGACCCCTACCCGTGGGACCCACCCATGCATGGGCATGCATGTACTCTATGGGGGCATCTATGCGCATAGGTGCATTCTATTGAGAGAATAGCCTTTCTTCTTCTAGCTAGTGTTGCGAGTCAACTGCCATGTTGTTAATCAACATTGAACATATCGACAAGATACGCTCAATAGTTGTGCAATGCTTGTTTCTCCATCGATAGAATTAAAGGCATGCATACATGATATAATAGCTTGTAAACCTAAACAAAATGACTAAAGTAAGTAGTATTGAATCATAACTAATATTGATATGGGTCACATTCTAACTCAAACATATTATCGAATCTTTTCGGTACTAAATCTTTCTTTTTCCATTATCTACATTATAATTGTTTCACTTTGATTCTAGATCGTTTCTTCGAATGTTGACGAAATAGATAAGGGTAGAGGGCTAGGAGGAATACCAGTTGAAATGTTGGTTGTAAGTTGTTGCACACATATGACTTCTTGATCCACAATGGATCGTGAGAGCTTCCTTTTGCTTGGAGGAACTACCTAAAATGGAAGACAAGACCACCAAATAAAATTTAAACAATATATGTAGTGGACTGCCTAGCGTATGCTAGATCCAGGAAGTGTGATACTCCTAGATGACCTTTTGTCAGCCACCGTTTAAAACAACTTAATGCTAACAATAAAGGAAATCCTACAATTTATTCATATGTTCCTTTATATTTTATGGAAATGACATGTCCTCATTTGTGCATTTGACCTTGTTTGTCACTTTGGTTTTCACCGTGATCATTATGGGCTACATTTGGTGTGTTGTGTGTCATTACTCGCGGAGGAACCTGTTGCACGACTCTCCCTAGTTTAGAAGTTCTTTACACACCTTGTTATTCAATTGGGATCCCTCTTTCGTGTGGTTAGGTTCAAAATTTGGGTTTTCAATCTGCAGCTCGTTTTTTTTACCGAGTGGTCATTTTGCACTAGTTATCATGTTTTGTTGCTGGTTTCGGCTCATTTTTAGTGTGTGCACCGGTGTCACGTAACTCTGCCATAGCCATTTCCACTACATTCAATCTATATGCATGTGAAATCTCTATGTTCCCTACATTTGGATCTCTCTGTGCCCCGCGTTTGGAATCTCTCAAGCGGCTCCTTCCTTCTTTGACTACATGGTTGTGGATCCTTTCTGCATTGTTCGTGGTGTTCATGGTGATCTCTTGAGGATTCTCGCTGCTCATCTCCTTTAACTACGGTGTCATCTTGCATGAATGATTACTCTTCTACCCAACCATTTCAACGTAGCACTGCAACTAAACTCTGTCAAAATGGTTACCTGACACGTGGACCACCTGTCACCTTGGGCGTTTCAACCACCTAGCAACTCGTGCACTTTTTTGGTCTAACTCATTCGAGGTCAACATTTCCCTCTTTAGAATTTTTTAATTGGTAAATCCATCTCACCTTTTAATATTTTAAGGTGATAAAAAAATTAATTGGCATTACGCAAACCTTTTTGGGGGTATTTCTCCTTGTTTTAATTTCTTTCCTTCGAGTGACGAAGACGGAGGGTGAGGTCCAGGGTTGGCGAAGGTTAATCCCCTTGCAATTAAAACAAACCCTATCTAAAATTTGATGCCATTTCCAATGAGCATACATACGACACCCTTTGCATGCGTTTAGGGCCCTTTCTTAATCCATTTGCAGGCTTATTAGCATTTTTCAATCAATTCTTGCGGGAATTGTTTTTGCTATAACTTTTGATTCGTTGCTCAATTTTGAGAACTTCTTAGTCAAAGTTGCATGTTTTTGCACTCTAGATTATGGGATTATCAGTTTTGTAAACGCACTATTTTAGTATGATACGAGCGTATGACCTGGATTGGAGACCAAATGAGTTTGTTACCTCAGTATCCTCATTAACCAAACTCTTGAACTTGAAAATAATTTTATTTTTGTAATGCATAAATATTTTCATTGAGGAACCTACAATGAATGATGTCAAACTCATCTATGATAACATTGTTGCCATCAACCTGTCCTCAATCCTTGAATCATTAAAGTTGATCATTTTTCATGCTGCATTCGAGTAAGGAACTCCATGGCTTCATTGTATTCAAAAAAATTGAGGAGTCCTCAATGATCCATTCTCCTAAGAGTAGATAAAATTTGATGCTCTGGACCTCCTTCCAAGCTTCCAATGTGAGCTCCAAATTATCACATTCTTCTTTGAGAATACCATACATTTTAGTAATTGTATGTTTCTATTATTCAAGTTTTTGTACAAAGTGACAACACCTTTTATAAATTTGTCTCCTTCTTGAATTTGTATTTCAATCCAATCCTGAATGCTCAACCTTGTTGTCCAATCTTATCAATTTTGGTGAAGGAACCCATGTAGAAATTTTTAGGAATCACGAGAGAAGATGAAGATGTGGGTTATGTGATCTTGTGTAAGATGTCTATAAATTGTTCAAATTTTCCTTTTCACATCCTTTATAACCTTTTCTTTATTAAATTTATCTAGAATATTTCCAAAGGAAACCTTGTCTTCTTTGTTTGTTCCTTCATTGGTGGCTTTACTAAGAGATAACTTTGAAATCTTATAATATACGTGTGGTGATATTACTTTTGATTTGTCGAGTAAATTGTAATTGTTTTCTCAATGAATCTTTCCCCGTCCGATTGACTAACGGTGAGAAATAACTCTTGGCCTCTTCACGTATTGCGAGGATTCAAATCCAAGATGCTAAGATAAACATCATCTCCAATAGGAATTTTCTTCTTCTATTCATGATTTTTCTTATTAAACCATGTAAAAGTAGAAGAAGAAGACAAGTATTTGTAAGGGAAGGTTTTAAAGTAACCATGAGAAGAAGTGACGAGGTGAAAAGTGGGGATGTAGTGAAAAGGATAGCTAAGTGGGTGAATGAAACAAGAGGAATGATGGGAGAGGAAGTGGGGAGAAACTATTGAGGAAGGGGAGTTCCTAGGGGGAACTTAGAGCCAAAACATCCCTAGATGAGAGAGAGGGAAGGGAAGAAAAGACCTAGACCATGGTAGGGGATGAGGTGATGGGAGTGGGAGAAATGGGAGGAGAAGAAATGGAATATGTGGGTAAAGAGAGAGTGAGAGATGGAGGAGATGAAGGAGCTAAAAATGGGGAGGAAGGGAGAGGTGGTGAAGAAGGTGATTGCAAAACTTGAGTTGTGCTTAGTGTTGAAGCACTAATATCAATAATTTCCATAGAAGGAAAATTTTAAGTGTCTACTTATGTGGAGGTAATATTGGACAAAGAATCGAACCTCTGCAGACAATGGTGATCCTACAAGACATGGGATTGTGTTTCGTAGTGGAATTCCTTTTTTAAGTAGTGGTGTAGCCCACCAATGGTTCTACTGTGCCACTATAATATGAATTTGCTTTTAAAATATTGGTGGAATTCCCAATGATATAAGCCATTGGTGGGTCTGATTGACGATATGAGTTGTGTTTTCCTTTGATTTATTGCACATTTGGAGTGAAAAATTGATCCATGGAAATGGCTGATCTTTCACATTAATTTGATCATAAATGGGGTCTAAGACCTATCCATCATCTTGAAGGCCCTCATGAACATATGGGATTATGTACTTACCCAATTCTTTAAGATTTAACCTTTCAACTTCCCTCTCCCTAACTATGATTTCATCCCTACAATTTATTCATATGTCCCTCAAATGAGAAATGTAAATACCAATTGGCCCAATGCTGCTAACCACACGTCAATAATCAAAGCTTACATCACATGCTAGATTGATCAAATCTAAAGAGATGGTATTTTGTGGAAATACCAAAGATAGGAATTTAGGTTGTTTCTAAACACTTAATCAATACTTGGAAATATGCCCACATCATGCAATTCAAGGAGTGGATTTCACAAGACTTCAATGCAATTAGAGTTCAAAATATGGAGCTCACACTCAAAAAAATCCTTCAAGTCTCATTCGGTATCAATCCTTCCATATAGAGGAGGAAACTTATTTCCATGAGGAGAAATCGATTGGAGATGGTCCAGATACTATAAGCATGTTTCCTCTCATGTGACATCTTGGTCAGTGAAGTGAATTATGAAGTTAAAAAGGGTGTCATCATGTTAAAAGTTGAAATGGGAAGCTCATGGAGTAAGTTGAGGATATCATCATATCTTGACTCTGCCATCATCTTCAAACCTCTTCAAGGAACAAGCCAATATGAGCTAGTCAAGCTACCGAGGAATTCAAAATCATTATGTATGAAGGATCAATACATCATCTATCTACATGAGAGGCATATGAGCAAAGAGGTGTATGAGTATCTTGAAGTTGATTCCATCCAAGGAGAATTCTTGATCCGGGAGGGGTAAGCGGATGATATTCATATAGAGCACCATGTATGTAAGAACGAGAAATCATCTTAGTTTCACTTGATGTCACTCACTTGGTAGTGTTCTTTAACACTCATTCAAACCTTGTAGTGTGATCACACTTTAAAGGAGAAGGGACATTGCAACCAGCTCATTTTAGTCCAGCAAGTGGTCACATGACAAGAATATCATTCAATGAGAATCCTTCCATCTGCATGGTGAATACCTATTTCAAGAAGTGATAGATGATTAGAAAATGGTTTAAGCATCATGGAGTTGATTTTTGATCACTAGGGTTAATTGTGGGGGCCTAGAAAAATAAGAGAGTGATCCTCAATCTTGCCTTGTAATTAGAAGAGAGCATTAGGTGTTCCTATCACAATGTAGATCTCATAACAATGTTTCTAAACACTTAATTCATCACTTGAGGTTTTAGAAACATGTTTTCAAAAATTCTATTAGGGGTAGGTTTGAAATAACCTCTTAGACATAGTAAGAGGTGTATTAGGGGTAGGATTGGTGTCAACATGGCCATCATTGGAAATAACTTTAGAAGTAGAAGAAATAGGAGGTGTAGATTCACATTCAACAATTTTAATGGAAGAAACATCATCATTAACATGTGTAGTATCATTATCGAATCAAAGTCACTATCAATCATATTTTCACAAGAAAGGATTTCATCAAGATTATCATCAACATATAAAGAATTTTCAGTAGTGCTAGCATTAGATCTATTATAGAAATAATTGGAAATAATTTCATAAGTAATAATGGTAGGAGAGATAGATTCACATTCAACTTAACTAATAGTAGAAACATCATTATTCATATGTACATTTTTATTATCAGAATCAGAGTCATTAGCATCTATGTTTTCACAAGCAAGAACCTCATCATGCAAATAATCTATATTACTACTATCATTTTCCATAGTATAAGGAAATTAGGATGCATGATCATCCGTGGCTATAATAGATGAAGGAGAACATGTGGAAAAGTTTTGGTCAGGGGAAACTATGCAAAAATAAAGGCTTTGGAAACCAACAGAAGAGAGTTTTTGGAAGTCAAGGAGTTATTGGAGGACTTTTGGATCATATTGAGGATTGTGTATGAGGTTATGAAATTTATATTTATTCTATTGACATTAAAAATACTGGTTGCATGCACATATAAATCATATCATGCTTTGGGGATGGGTACCTTTTTATAGCCATGAGGGTTTGGGATCCAAATGCAAGGGGTTCAAATAAGACTAGGGTTCACCAAAATTATTTAATATAAATTGTACTTAAATCTTAATATCAAAGTAACTAATGTAACAAGTGATATACAAATGATACTATATAATAATATAAAAGTTCTAAGTACTCAACAATGTAAAAATCTAAGCAAATGAGAGACATATATGACTTAGCTAGTTCCTGTGTGATCTAGAGGCAATTGAGACTGTATATTTGTTGGATCTTACTAGGAATGATGTCATAATGGATATCAAAGAGTTTTGGGACTCTGAAATGTGCAGGAAAATATCACCCACATGAGGAAAAGAGTGCTCGAGGCACTAGTGTTTATTCTGGGAACTATTATCTGTGTGAATTTTCGGGATCTACTAATTTTCGAGTCCGAGGGTCTTCACTCCAATAATTGTTTTCTCACTCCGACATTGTTGTTAAGGTTTAAATAACACTTGAAACCTATAAAATAAACCCTAGATATCTACACAAGCTCACAAACACATTAGATTTGAATAAAATATGCAATATTTGAAGTCGGATGACCCAACAAATCACTCGATGAGTGAAATTAATCCTGAGCATTGCACTACATTTCAGACTTCATGTAGTTCTATGTGATTTTGTGAGAAATAGTATCCTTAGGTTTTTACTTATGCCGATGACATAAATATAGCATGTTATAGCTAGCTTTGATGTAAACGTGTGGTATGGAATTCAACACTTCCCCTTCCTATGCAGTGTATACAACCCAAAATGCAGTCCCTTTTAATAGTAGTGATAGTATGTATATGTGATGGCCCTTGAATTGCCAACCATAACAATAGTGAGTATGTTGTGTATATATATGAGTATCTTGTTTGAATTTCGACACTAGTGACATAACAGGTTGACTATGAACATGGTATAAGGATAAGAAAGGTGAAAATGATGAACACAAATGTCAAAATGTGTAAAAATAATAAACAAGAGAGAAGTACCCAAAATGGACATAAGAGCCTAAAGCGCTAGTTTCCAGAATGGGCGTTAGTTTCCTAAGATAAATAAAGACAAATGTGAGAAGATAAATAGACAGACATGGATCCCTATGACCTGACCAGAAGTGGATACATAAATGATAGATGTAGAAGAGAGTTACAAGTAAAAATCAATCAAAGATGTAAATGGACAAGAGATAGTGTCACCAGTGAATATTTTTCTTACTTAAGATTCATGCATATAACAACGTACTGACGACATAGAAAAATAGTAATATGTGAGTGATTTTATGTCTACACTCATAATTATACTCATATCCTTTATATAGGAATAAATTACTCTTAATGTATGGGTAACTTAATCTCAATATAGCCAAAATCATTACCCAATATAACTAATTCCTATGTGACCTCATATATTATAAACATATAACTAACTAAGGATATGTTATATCAAAGAAGGAGGTCATGTTATGTACCTTGAGATATTATATTATAAGGCATATGAGTTTATGGATATGCTAACATGTGGCACACATACCCCTTAGTTATATGAGGTCACATAGGTAACTTATGGAATTAGTACATTGGGTAATTAATCGACCTACATCGGGATTAGGTGTTACACATCCATTAAGAGTAATGTATGGGTATATAAATGAGATTAATATCATTATGAGATATTTCATCTATGTGTTGAGTCTTCTACTTGATAGAAGTATATTTTAGGTATGCCCCTCGAAGTTAAATTCCCATATTGGGAGAATGTTGAGTTATTACTTATTTAAGGAGCATTGCATGGTGTTCTCCTACCTTAAGGGTATTATTATATTTATGAATATATTTAATATTATGGAATCTTGATCCACACATATCTCTTGTGTTGTTGTAGACACTAAATCACGAACTTTGGGTATTATTTAGTCCCGATTTCATACTACTATTCATATGGTTTTTGAGTGAAGAAAGTACTAATTAACCCCCATCTTTTGGCCATTTTACTTTACTTTCTATCGTCACTGCCGACCTCCCACACATACATGCCCAATATGTTTTTGTCATTTTGCGTCATTTTAGCCTTATCACGGAACCCACAGGAACCTTGGTCCCATCGAGGCACCCCGATCTTTTTTCACTTTATCTCCATCTTTTGGGAACTTTCTAGCCATTTGAGCATTCTATAATTTACAAGTACACAAGAGTATTAACATCATGACCACTTCATGTTTTGCAATATAATGGTTCATAGTGACCTGCTAATGGATTTGTGTCATGGAATAAGATGTAGTACGGAAGATGAGGACTATTTACATTAAATTGAAGGTAATTCGTTTTTGTTGTAAAAGACCAAACACATATTTGTATATTCAACCATCTAGATAGCCAATTAATGCAAAAAGTGTCAAATCATTTTATTCTTTTTCAATTGAAAAATACATTTACCTTCATTGCGCTTTGTGGGATTCGACCCTTTCTTCATTACACTTCATGGATTTGACCTTTTTCGTATATAAAAACACATTTACCTTCATTGAGCTTTATGGGATTTGACCCTTTTTCGGTTGAAAAACACATTTACCTTTATTGCGCTTCATGGGATTCAACCCTTTCTTCATTGCGCTTCGTGGATTTGACCCTTTTTTGGTTGAAAAACACACCGTGTTTTCCAACATTGTTGAAAAATAGATTTACCTTCATTGCGCTTCGTGGGATTTGACCCTTTCTTTATTGTACATTTCATTGGATTCGACCCCTTTTCGTATTGAAAAACATATTTACCTTCATTGCGCTTCGTGGATCGACCCTTTTTGGGTTGAAAAACACATTTAGCTTTATTGAGTTTCATGGGATTTGACCCTTTCTTCATTGCGCTGTGGATATGACCCTTTTTCAAAGGAAAACACATTTACCTTCATTGCACTTTGTGGATTTGACTCTTTTTTTGATTGAAAAACACTATGTTTTTCAATATTGTTGAAAAATAAATTTACCTTCATTGTACTTTGGAATTGACTCTTTTTTATATTAGAAAACACATTTACCTTCATTGTGCTTCATGGGATTCGACCCTTTCTTCATTGCATTTTGTGGATTTGACTCTTTTTTTTAATTAAAAATAGACTGTGTTTTTCAACATTGTTGAAAGAAACATTTACCTTCATTGCGCTTAAGTGGATATGACCCTTTCTTCATTGCGTTTCATGGGATTTGACCCTTTTTCAAATGAAAAACACATTTACCTTCATTGCACTTCGTGGATTCACCACCCGTAACCTCTAGGTTGTCAATGCACAAAGTGTTACCAATTGAACTCGTTGCTTTTGGCATGCACCAATGGTTTGTCAAAAAATTATATTAAAAAAAAATTTGTTGAGGTGACCCCTGCTAGTGGGACCCACCCATGCGATGGGCATGCATGTACTCTATGGGGGCATCTATGCGCATAGGTGCATTCTATCGAGAGAATAGCCTTCGCCGCTACTAGCTAGGTGTTGCAGTGTCAACTCGCCATGTTGTTAATCAACATTGAACATATCGACAAGATACGCTCAATAGTTGTGCAATGCTTGTTTCTCCATCGATAGAATTAAAGGCATGCATACATGATACAATAGCTTGTAAACCTAAACAAAATGACTAAAGTAAGTAGTATTGAATCATAACTAATATTGATATGGGTCACATTCTAACTCAAACATATTACCGAATCTTTTTGGTACTAAATATTTCTTTTTCCATTATCTACATTATAATTGTTTCACCTGATTCTAGATCGTTTCTTCGAATGTTGACGAAATAGATAAGGGTAGAGGGCTAGGAGGAATACCAACTGAAATGTTGGTTGTAAGTTGTTGCACGCATATGACTTCTTGATCCACAGCGATCGTGAGAGCTTCCTTTTTGCTTGGAGGAACTACCTAAAATGGAAGACAAGACCACCAAATAAAATTTAAACAATATATGTAGTGGACTGCTGCGTAACGTATGCTAGATCCAGAAGTGTGATACTCCTGAGACGACTGTCAAGCCACTGTTTAAAACAACTTAATGCTAACAATAAAGGAAATCCTACTGTAGTTAAAATGATTTAGGTATCTCATTCATCTACAATAAGCAAATTAGTTCATAACAGTTAAGCTATGACCTGAATCAAGGTCAAGGTGTTCAAGGTACCGGTATTGAGGTCAAGGTCAAGTTCTAGGTTGTTTTGGGTATTTGGTGGAGGTTTTAAGCTCTGTTCTTAGTTTTTGGTCAAAAACACAGAGACCGATGTCGATCTGAGTATGACCAATGTCGATTTAGGTGAACCAACGACGATTGAGGGTAACCGGTGACGATCGGTATGGTTTGGGTATAGGAAACTCAATAAAAACTTGAAGTGAGAGTAGATCTGGCTAGATGAAAATGGAAGGGCAATGGTAAGGTTCGTGTGGGTCTTAGGTATGCACAGGGGATGACTAAAATCTAGGTATGGGCAATTAAGGGTGTGGGTGAAGGGATGGTCAAGTTTGTATGGAGGTAAAAATGGTGGGGAAGGGGATGGGGGTAGAGACTAATAACAGAAGTAAAAGAGTCTACCTAAATGACAATGGACAAGTGTTGGTTAACAAAACACTTATTGTTGCCGAGATTGATGTCTGGTTGGATGCAATGGTGGGTGATCAAATGGAAGGAACTTGTGTGTGGTGCGACACTTCCCGGATGCTCCCATGAAGACAAATGGCTATGTGATTACTTCGCTATTGGTGTTGGTTGTGGGTGCTCGATGTGTGTATGAATGTTGGTTCTTCTTGCATGTAGCTCTTTGGTTTCATCACTCTCTCTCTCAAGATGTGCCAACCTCTCATAAAAATGTGTCACCTCTCGAAAATAAGGTTGAAATAATTTGGGGGGTTAAATGGTAACGATGTTTCGGGTTGGTTAACTTGCGGTGGCGGTTTAGGTAATTGACGTCGGTTAGGGTAGGGATTTCCTAGGTTTACTAAACTTGGGCAGATCCCTTTGATTTTCTTGGATCTCGTTCATTTTCTCTCATGGATTAGAATGGAAGCTTCCTTCTAACATGCGGGAATGTGGTTAGAGGGAATGTAGGCTTTGATTTTTAGGGTTTAGGTAGGTCTTAGTTAGTTATGGCAACATACTAAGAATAGGTCTTAGGGTGAGGTGGCTAGATGAGGTGTATAGGTGAGGTGGATATGTGGGCATTATCTCAATTAGGATATTTAAATAATAAATATTGTGAGGATAATGAATTAATTTAATTTAATTAATTAAATTAATATTAGAGTGGGATGAAAGGGCCATGGTTAGGTGAATGTGTTCAAGGTGTTTATTTGACGAGGGACCAAGGGGAGTGTGACCCAATTTTGGTGTCTACATTTTTCCCCTTTTTGTTGTGTAGCTTGTATTGGTAAGTGACATTGACAAAAATAAGATGTGGTTGCCCCATGTGTGGGTGAAGGTGATCCCCTCAAACCATGGAACCGATGAGGCAAAAGGAAGAATCATGTGAGTGGTTTGATAAAAGGTGAATGTGATGAAGAGGGGGGAAATGGTAATGGGGGAAAAAGGGAAAAAGTCTACTCGGGTAATCCAGGTAATGGGTCATGGTCAAGGTAGTAAGAGTCAAAGGAAACGCACGCACACGTATAAACTACAACATATACCAAGTTGAAGAGTAGGAAAACTCTCTACATTGTCTAAGGTCCCTAGGTTTATCCAAACAAGGTTGAGGTGATTCCAGGTATCCAAGGTATAGGATATGGCGAAACATGATGCGGAGTCGGGTGCGGAACGTTTAGGTATGTTCCAGTACACCAAAGGTTGGGTCGGATAAATAGGTCATGACAAGAGGCAAGGTAAGGTCGGTATGTCCATCAACACGGTAACAGTGCCGTAAGGTATAGCGAACACATGAGATCACGAGTCACTAGCGATGTTTCAAGGTCCAAGTATCTAGGTCACGACACTGGTACGGTAGGGCCGAGGTGTGGGTAAAATAACGAGTCCCCAATGAGGATGAAGTGAGGGGGTAAATGATAAGGTCAAGAAGATAAAGTGAAGTGTCCAAGTGAGGTGTGGGTGAGGTAAAAGGATTTAGGTCAAAAATTGGGGGTAGGGGGTAAACCGATGATGGTTTAAAGGAATCGATGCTTGTCAAGATGGGACCACCACGGTAAGCTAGGGCACAGGACTGATGTTGGTTAAGGTAAAACCATCACCGGTCAAGTCGGGTAGGTTATAAAAAGAAAAAATTATCATATTTTTCAAATCATTTGTCTTTTATCAAATTGGGGAAAATGACAAGAGAGAGAGAAAAGGTGGAAAGTGACAGGTGAGACTGAGGATTGAGTTGGCGAGCCACATGGTAGGTGATAGTTGGTCGATAGGTGGATCCACGAGCTGGGTGGGATTGATTTGATTTGATTGATTAGTTGGAGAGTGAGAGGTCATTTGGTGATGGCAGAGGCAAGAGAGGGATTAGGGGGACCACCGGTGCGGTAGGTGCCAGGTGCCACCTGCGCAGACAGCAGTGTGATGAGGTAGGATTCAATCTGACTCTTTGTTTTGTTTATTAGATTGAATTAGAGGTCGGGTGGGTGAAAATGGGTTTTTGGGGGGAAATGAATTTTGAATTTTGGGAGGGAAAATTAATGAAAATAGGAATGGGGAGGGAGGTGATTGGGTGAAGAAGGGGTGGGGAAGGGTGTAGGGGGATTTGGGTAGGATTAGGTGGGTAGAAGGGAGAAAAGGGGAAAGGAAAATGGGGGTTTGGGCATCGCGGTTTTTACGGCGATAGTGATCCAAGCATCGGTTGAAGGTTAGCCACATCGGTGTTAGCGTGCCGGTTTCGATCAAAGCGCCAATGTCACAAAGCAAATGACCGATGTCGGTTAGGGGTAACCATTACAAGTCAGGTTTGGGGAAAAGGGGATCAAAAGGTGTCATGGATTGGGTGGGTGAGGGAAGGAGGGGTAAGAGAAGTGGTTTTGGTGAAAATCATAACATAGGTAAGGGTAAAATAGGTAAGGGTGGAGCTGTTAGGGAAAAATGTATAGATGTGTGGGAAAATAGGTAAGGTTGGGGAGTGGGTCAAAATGGAAGTAGGTGAGGGGTGGGGTGTGTGTAAATAGGTAAGGTGATATTGGGTTGGGTAGGTTTAGGGTAGGTAGGTCGGTTGGTTAGGGTTGGGTTGGGTAAGTAGGGGTAGGGGTAGGCCATGGGATAAATGGGTAAGTAGTGAAGTAAAAGAGGTAGGGTAATGGGTATGGATAGGGTGAATGTAGATATGGTCTTGTTTTAATAATGTGATTGTTTTGTTAGATGCAGGTGAGAGATTAGTTGAGGATGCAAGATAGGGTGCCACCCCTGCTTGTGACAGTTTGTGGGGCAATGACAATCGAGGAGTGGAGGCATGTCACAGATGTTGGCTGAGTGGGGTCAAGCACTACCAACATGTAGTCTAGCAAGTTGAGTTTGATGGTCACTCTCATCGATAGATGGGATTCCGTGACCAACACGTTCCACTTCCGACGGGGGAGATGATAGTCACCCTGGAGGACGTGTATAGGATCCTGTGGTTACCCATATTGGGGACACAGGTATATTCAATCTCCTTAGAGGCATCTGAGGAGTTGATGCTTGATGGTGTTTGGGAGGGACTGACAGAGTTGAAATTCCACGGTGCCAACCTGAGCTATGGAGAGATGTACCTAGCCCATCCAAAGGAGATGAGGCTAGTAGTATTGTTAATGGAGGTAGTCTGTTGTTTTGCACTGCTAGATGTAGAGGGTGGGATATTCCCACGATCGCTGATGGGGTATTACATGATATGATGATGGATAGGACAATCGCTTTTCCTAGGTGCCACCATTCTTAGTACAACTATATAGAGAGCTATGGGCATATGGGTGGCTCCACGTAGGTTCGGGAACTATGTGCTTTGCACTTTTATTCTTCACTGTTGGGCCTACGAGCACATTGTTTGTGTTCATTTGATTGGTATGCCCAGGAAGATGCATTTGAGCCTAGTTTTATTCAGGTGGGGTATAGGTGATGGGTGCTTGTGATAGGAGAGCACCGAGTAGGTAGGGTTAGACATGATGTGGCCTATTACAGGTAGTTACTAGAGGGATTGTCGGCATGGACATTATTTGGAGACCGTATGTGGGCTATCCCTCATACAGATAGATGGTCGATGAGTTATCGGCCTCGAGATACTCGAGATGGATTGAGAAGCATCATGTAGAGGAGCACGAGATGATCCCAGTAGATAGGGTCTGATGATAGTTTGGATTACTACAGAGATATACCACCACCTTTCCCACAGTATCGGAGAGATGATGTGGAGAGACCACACCGCCACTTCCATGGCCCAGATTTACCTAATGGCAAGAGGAGTAGGTTATAGACCAATGATTGATGATGCCAGAGTGATAGACAGGTATAGATAGTGGTGGGTAGCTCATCTACGAGCAGTACCTCCCAGTGCCAGGCTTGGAGATTTAGCCACCATCATTGTGTAGAGACACCTACGAGGGTAGTGGTGACCCGATTACATACTGGGGATGGTACAAGCAAATATTAGCAGCTTCTGGAGGTGGAGGTGGCATTACATTGCATACGTGATGTGGCTAGTTTATAGGCCTAGATGGCCTAGGGTGGAGATGGAGAGGGTGATGATGAGTAGGTGGCCACCCTATAGGCGTAGGTTATAGGTTTACAGTAGGGCCCGCCATTGGCCACTACACAGGCACATATTCAGGCATTACAGGCTTAGGTACAGGCATAGGGTGCGAGGCCGATGACACCTCCAAGCACCGGGATAGGGTCCCAGTTCACAGGTAGGGCGGGACAGGGTCACACAGGGGCAAGTACAGGACGAGGGCCGATGGGGCCACCACAGATAGTACCCATATCCAGGTTACGGAGATGCCTTAGGTGAGGCCAAATATTACTAGGACCAGTTGATGGCAGTCCAGGATAGATTTTCTATCCTATGGAGAGTACAGGGCACAACAGGCCTCGAGTGAGAGGACCAGATCCTAGACTCACAGCGTGGAGAGCACGAGGGTCATCGAGCCCCGAGACAAGGGTCGGGGTGAGGCCACCAGCTCATGGAGGCTAGATCCGGTGATGTACCAAAGAGGGACACTGACCGCGACCTATGGTGGGTGGTGAGATGTTATCAGGCCTCCAAACCAGGAGCCGAGGAGGAGACATGAGAGACTGATATGGAGGATATCCAACAGGATGATGCCTGATGCACATCCCTCCATTTTGATGTATTTGATTCATTTTTGATATACCGGCCTACGTGTCGAAGAGAGTGAGGATGTATGAGATTTTTGTATATTTTTATCATATATCGCATGCGTGCAAGATGGTGAGGATGTACGAGAGTTTTGTATATTTTTTATCATATACCGAGATATTGAGGTTGTATATGAGAGTTTTGAGATATTTGGTTATATACACCGGCCTACGTGCCGAAGATATTTGAGAGTTATGTATATGGATACACATGTTTGGATGTTTTTATTTATAGAGATGATGATGATTATGGTCATTATGTGTATACATGGTTGTGGTTATCTTGTTATTTTGATTTGTATATGTGATGGAAACCAAGTAGTGTAGGCATGATAGAGTCAGGTCATAGGCATGGATCAGTCATGATAGGTGTGTTAGGCATGATGGAGTCAGGTCATAGGCATGGATTGAGTTAGGTCATAGGCATCGAGTCATGATAGGTGTGTGGCATGATTAGGTTTAGGTATGGTTGAGTTAGGTTATAGGCATGGTTGAGTCGAAATTGGTTGAGTTTGTAATTCATTAATTTGTGTAATTAATGATGATATGGGTCATGTTTGAGATGTTTTATAGTAACATGCATAATAATGGTAAAGAAATGGTAGACATAATAAATGTATGATTGATGATGATAAAGATGGAAAGCAATTTGTTGTTTGTTGGTTGTAATTTCCAATTTTGATATAAAAAGGAAACTAACTATGGTAGCATGTGATTTAGAAAAATGAAAGATGAATTATTTAGGGTAGAGAGTGGTTGAGCTAACCTCCAAGGGCCCCATGCCCTCAGAGTGCTACCTACATAGTCCCGACGAAAAGGGACCTCAGGCTGATGTAGTTCTCCCATAAGCTAGGGAAGAATGTGAGGAGGTATGAGAATGAGTTGGTAGGTTTTAGGCATGATTGAGTTTAGGTTTGTTAGGTATGGGTGAATTGTGGGCACATTGGTATAGGTGATTTTGAGTTGATTGTGGTGAAGGAGGAAAATTACCCAAAGATAAGCATCAAGAATCTAATCTTGTATAAGGTAATCAATATGTAATGAAGAAGGTTAAAAGATAAGAGGAGGTAAGAAAGCCACCTGATTGGTAAGGATCATAATGAGTAGGTCATACCTTGGATAGGCTGATGAACGTAAGACCCTAAAGACATTACATGATTGATTATTCCAAAGGTGAAGAGTAGTCACATGATCACCAAATGTCATGGTTCCAATAGGTCCCTTGAGGCGGTAGGAAATGAAAATGTGAATGGTGAGAGGGTGAAAGGTGGGTAGTTTATATGGTATTAGGTAGCATGCCTTTTGGCAAGAGATCCAAGGTCACAATGAGTGAGTCCATGACAATTTTTTTTTGGTTTGACTTGATATTTTAGATAGACCGATCGATGTGGGTTGTCATGTGGGATGAAGAAATTAACTCCTTGAGGTCTTCGCGAAGCGATTAATGCGGAAAGCTTCGTTCTTTTCTCTCTTTTTTTTTTTGAAAGAGCTATGCATAGTTGTCCTTTGAGGGAGTAGTTTATTTATAGCAGCGATGTGCAGAGAAAGATGTCCTTTTGAGGGAGTCATCATTTTATTGAAGTTTGACTCAAGGAGTTGGATGCCATGTGAGGGATTTTAAGTCATGGACAAGACTAAGATGAAGAATATGATTCTTGTTTAGAAAGTAGGGTGAAACGAGTATGGGATCTCATCTAGAAGAAGATGAAAATTATCCATGAGAATCATGTCATGTGCAAACATGGGTACACATATTTAAGAGAAGATAAAAAAGTGACGGTACTCACATGATTCTAGTTTAATTGTTGGTGATGGCATAGGAGGTGGATAGTGCTCAAGGGACGAGCATGTAAAGAGGTAGAAGGTGAGGTAGGACCAAAATTCAACAATAGAATGGTCGAAGATGCAAGGCATTAAGGGGATCGGGTTCGGGTTTACCCTTTAGTGAAAATAAACAATAAACACCTGATCCATAAGTATGAGTCACAATGTATGGTCCAAGCCAATTAGGAGCAAATTTGCCCCATTTACTTTTTTCTGCTTTGGTTACATGTTGATTTTATTTCAGGACAAGGTCATCGACTTGGAAGGTTCATTCATGGACATGTTTTTCGTAGGCACGTTTGATACATTTTTGGTAAACTTGAAGGTGGTCAAGAGCATTAAGACGATGTTCATCTAATAACTCAAGTTGTGCTAAATGGTCCTGAAAAAATTCATCATCATTAAGCATGTCATGGAGAGAAATGCAAAGTGAGGGAATCTGGACTTCGAGAGGTAGAACAACCTCTATACCGTAGACCAAAGAAAAGTTTTGGTAGCAGTGGAAGTGCGGATACTAGTGCGGTATGCCCACAGGAAAAGGAATGTGCATATGCCAGATCCTTCCCAGTGATCGCCAACCACTTTCATGAGAATTTTGTTCAAGGTTTTATTAGTGGATTTGGCTTGGCCGTTGGTTTATGGGTAATACATGGAATAACAATATTGTGGCCTTGCTCAGTAAAATCCAAAACCAAAACCCTTCCACGCACATCGGTGCACAAAACGATGATTGGTGAGTGACCGGAGGCCAAAGTGGAAAATGGGTAGGTTTGTGATGGTGGTTCGTGTATAAGTGGTAGTGTCAAGTCCCCATATGTAAGATTGGTATGAAGGTGGGGAGGACCATAAAGGAGGTTATCTCCTATACCACAATGGTGATCATAGTGAGGGTGTTGGTGAAGAATTCCGTACTCTTGTGGAGTAAGGAATGTGTTGACACTATATAGGCGATACTCCCCTAGAGTGAGGAGTTGAAAAATTCCTTCTAAGGGATCGGTGGTTGGTATGTGCGTATCTAGAATAGACAACATGTCGAGGTCGAGATCGGAGGTGGAGCCACCTGATTGGGAGGCTAATGGTTCGGCCGTGGAGGTTATAAAGAAGTAGGAATGGAGGATTGAGGTGCAATTGAAGTAAGCGGTGACATTCTTGAGTGGAGGTGTAGGTGAAGAGGTGGTGGTCGCGGAGGTAGACGCCTTAATGGGTATAAGCATGTCATTGGGTCGAAAGCATGCATGTTACAAGTTTTGAAAGGTGATGGGTCACCCTGAATGGTATAGGTGTGTCCTTCATGCTCAAACTTTACACAACGATGCAAAGTGGAAGGAACACAACCCATGACATGAATCTAGGGTCTACTAAGCAATAGGTTGTATTGAAATTCCCCCTCCAAGACATAAAACAACTCTGGAATAGTGCGGGGCCCACATGAACATGGAGGATGATGGTGCCAAGTGTAGAGGTGATAGCGTCATTGAATGATCGCAACATGACAGATGTTTATGCATGTAATTTTCAGGTATGTGCATTTGAGTGAATGCATGGGAGGAGATGATATTAATGCTAGCACCCCCATCGATCATAACATGTCATACACGTATATCATCGATGTGGACAGAGATGAAGAGAGCTGGATCTGGGTCATCGGTTTGGTGCGGTGCAATCTCTTCATCTGAGAAGCCAAGGAGGCTACCTAGTGAGTAGATGGAGGTGCAGATGAAGGTGGTAATTTGGTGAGGGAGGCTACATGATGAGGTGTAATAATGGAGGCCATAGGTGTAGGGTCATTGGGTAAGACCTCAATAGACTGAAGAACCTCCATGAGATCTTGGCAATGGGATTCTAAGGTTTGGATGAGGTCATATAGGGACATTTTGAGGGGGGATTGGTGTAGTTATTTGAGCATGGCGCGATGTGTAACCTTAGTAGAAATAGGATATGTGGGGCTGCAGATAGTGATTTTTGGTGTATGTGTAGATGGTATGTTTGGTATAGGATTGGTTGGTGGTTTGGTTTCCTTTTTTTTTTTATCTTTCTAGCACACGGTAGGAACGTGGATCATGTTGATCCGAGGTGGGAACTAGGTGAAGTAGGTGAGCCATGACAGTATAGCGACAGAAGGGCAAAAGCCAAGCAGCGCGGGAAAGGAACCTTGTGAGATGAGTTGGGCACACCGACATTTGGGTGGAGGTTTGGCGATTTCTCTGATGTGAACCATGTTAATTTCAAATCTTGGGGGTGGCTCTAAGAGTTGTGGAGGTAGAGGTCTTGAGTAGAAAATGAGGAATAACTGTGGAATGGGTGCTTTGGTGAAATGGGGTCTTTGTCGAAGGTCATCATCATCAAAGTTTTCTTCAGGAGGACACAACTAGATAAGAACGGTTTTCAAAGCCTTGCAGTTCTCTACATCGTGCCCTGGCACATGATGGTAGGCACAAATTTTGGTGTCGTCAAACCCCTTTGGTTTGGGTTTGAGAGGGTCATAAGGTCGGAGCGGCGGTAATGTAATGACAGAAGTTTCAAGGAGGTTGGTTAAGATTTTGACATAGGATCTCGCTAGTGGATCAAAATGGGAAGTGAAAGTGGGTTTGGAAGTGCGGAGTGCACTGCCCATAGAGGAGGGGTCTTTGCATGAGGGGGAGTGGCGCAGAGCTATGGTTTTAGGTGCGTGTGCTCTTGGGTGTTTGTTGTGTTTTCCTGGGTGTTGGTTGTGCTCTTGTGGAAAGCGAGTGTGTGGTTGGTTTGACTACCTTATTGGAGGGGGTAGCGGATTTTTTTCCTTAGGTTACACCTTCTTGGGGCAAAGGTGATATGAGCGTACGAGACCTAGAGGGAAAAGTAGATGGTGGAAGAGGGTGAGTTACCCATGGGGACAACTAGGGTGTTGTGAAGGTAGATGGCACGAGTCGTGCGGGAGGTGTGAGGAAAAGAGATTGCGAGTGTCGTGGGTAGTGAAGAATTTATTGATGGCATTGGAGGTATGGGTGGTAAGGATATTATAGGTATAGGCGGAAGCCGTGTCGTGTGCTTAGGTATGTTAGAGGTTTGCGAGGGAGAAATTGGGCTGCTGTGTTTTTGGCTTACTTGGCGGGTGGAGGTTTCTTAACCATGGCAAAGGGGCAAGGTCCTAAGATGAACGGAAAGGGTGAAGGTGATGAGGGTGTGATCGGTGAGGTTGGGGTATGAGATCTATGGGATTGGCACTTCTGCTTTCTAGTGTGACCGATCAAGCTTGGTGTTGGCTTTAGAGGATGTAGCTAAATTTAATTTGATGGGTGGATGAGTAAGGATGGTGGTTGGGATGACCCCTAAGGTGGTAATAGGTTTAGGAAAGGAAGATGATGTAGGTGTAAGTCCGGATGTAGATGCATGTTTGGCTATGGGAAGGGGTGTGAGTTGAGCCATGAGTGGTACCATGGAAGAATGTGTGATAGTTGTGGTTGTGTTCGGTTCAATTAGCTGAAATATTTTTGGGTAGATAGTGGAAGTGTTAGCAAGTGACATCTGCATTTACGTTGAGACAAGAAGTAGAAGACGCCCCCAAAGTAAGGCTCTATCCACATAATCTAGGTGGTCACCAAGCATGAGAATGACACTTTAGTAGTGGGGAGGTTGATGAGGATCCAATGGTAATTCCTGTAAAATGTGTCTTAGAAATGGGGAATTTGCTAGCTTCAACTTCTATAGGTAAGAGAGCCAAAAGTAAGTCCGTAGGATCTTGGGTAATTGATGGAGAATGGTCCCCTAGAGGCAATGACATTTCTACTAGATCTTTGATAAGTGGAGGAGATGAAGGGTGCTCCTCTGTGGGTGGAGGAGATGATGGGTGCTCCTCTGTGGGTGGAGAAGATAAAAAGCATCTTCCATGCAACTTCGAGAGGTACTGCAGGTGATAGATCTCTAGGTGGAGAAGCCAAAGGTGAAATGGTCTTGATGTTAACAGGAGTCTCCTTCATGGGTGAGGGAGGAGACGAAGGGTGTTCCTCTGTGGGTGGAGGAGTAGGTGAAGTGGGTTCAAGTGTAGGTGGAGGACTTCGGGCTAGGATTTCCTCTATGGAAGGAATATGAGGTAATTGGGAAGCAACAGGTGTGTCGCTGAAAATAACATGTACCTCGCGGGTATGGCTATCGTGAGTTGATGTCTCTCTCGGTTTGATCAGAAGAAGGGGCATGATTAGGAAATGGTTTCTTGAAGATGTGTATGTTTTGATTGGCAAAAGTGCGTTAGGATTATCCAAGGTTAACTCGCCTTTCTCGAGCATTTCTTGGACAATGTTTTTGAAAGTGATGTAATTTCCGTCACTATGAACTTTTACTCGATAATAGTTATAGAAGTCATGCTCTTTGTACCACGTGGGTGTGGGGCGAGCAGTGGTCAAAACCAATATGTGGTTTTATGGGAGGAAGGGTGATGGCCCCAACTTTAATGATATTTTCTAAGACAAGAATAAGGCTCCCAACCGGTGTATTTTGTTGTTCTCGTCCAATTGAAAGGTCTAAACGGTGAGAGATTAAATGGGGGTTAGCCCGATTTGAGGGATGAACTGGCTGACCTTGAGTACCATTGCATTAGCAGCCTCCTTGGCCTTCGAATAATTGTTCCGTGGTTTTGAAGAAGAAGAGGTATCATTCGACTTGAATTCCAAGTTCTTATTGTGTAGTTGGATTTTCTTTTCTTTGATGGCCCAAATCTCTCGGCTTTCATGCCATGGTGAATGCCTCATTGAAGGTTCAAAAGTCCGGACCTCGCAGGGTCGGTGAGATATGTCTAGCACAAGCCCGTGTGAAGAGCTTGATGAGTTCGGTTTTTGGTAGTTGGAATGTGAGTTGATTGATCAGGCTACGCCAACGAGCGACAAAATCTGCGATAGATTCATCGTCATACATCCGACACGTAGAGTAAAGGTCACCATGGTAACCTTCTTAACAATGTTAATGGAGAAGTGATCCAAGAAGGCTTGGGCTACCTGGTTAAATGAGAAGATAGAATGTCTAGGCAACCCACTATACTAATCTAATGCAGGCATGGTCGTGAGACATGGGAAAGGTCCTCAAGTAAAGCGTTGTCATGGGCAATTAGATAACACCCATGCTTGAAAGACCACAAGTGTTGTTGCAGGTCCTCTTTGATGTTAAAGCGTTAAATTTAGGCATTTCCCAATGCATGGGATATGGATGGATAGGAATGGATGGGTGGATAGGCTCATTACAAATCTCATCGTAAGTGAGAGTGTTGTGGGGAGCCGAAACTAATGCCTCTAATGTCTGCATCTTGTCCATCATTAACTTGATTAGGTCATTAGTAGGTTGTGATGGATGGGTGCCTCTGTAGCGTAAGAGGGTTGGTGTTGGGCATATGATGGAGGTGGCATTCTAGTATATGGCGTTGCCGTATAGGTAGATTGAGAAGGAGGGAGTGAAATAGGGGGTACATATCTAGAATGAATGATGGATGAAACGGAGGCCTGATAGTATGTATATGGAGGTGGAAGGGTCGTGGTGACCTTGGTAGCAATGGGGGCTAAGGACTGTGGAATAGAAAGGAAAATGTTTTGAAAAGGGGTAGGGGTCACCGATCACACCGCGTGGTCAGTGTAGCTACTGGGTATATGTGAAACAACATGTGCGGATGAGGTTATGTTTTAGGTGGTCAAGCGAGGGTATAGTGGATGTGGCGGGTGCAATGGATGTGGCAGACGTGGCAGTCATAACAGGTATAGGGCCTAGCTACGAAATGAATGGGGTAAGGTGGGTAAGGGTAGCATGAAACCGAGGGGGTTGATGTAGGAGTAGGAATGAGAGTCGAGGGGATAGATACAAGCATGTTGTATACCAATTGACCCAAGCCATCTCGAGTGGATGAGAGGGAAAGATAAAACTGCAAGGTGGCAAGGTTTTGGTTAAGGAGTCGTGTGAACTCCTCATCTCTAGTAGTGATAGAGATAGGTTGGATAGGCTCCATGGGTGGTGATAGGATGGAAGGTGGTGAAGGACTAGGTGGGAGTGGTTGACAACTAGTGTGGAATATGAGGGCGTTTACTTGGCTACGCGTCAGCACCATGTGAACAAGTACTAACGTGGTAGGATTGTCTTTTGTAAATGAGACGTAATATACTACGAGAAGGAGAAATAGGTGATGGTAGGTGAATTAGGTACAAAATGTCAGCTAGAAATTTGAACAAACTAACCGATGCCGGTTAGGGTAAACTAACGCCGGTCACAGATAACCGCGGTTGGTCACTGCAAAAATGAATAGTTTGTCAAAACAAGGCAAAAAACTAATGTCCTACCAAGTAGATAAGATTCTGATGAAATTCACCAGGTCAGTGAATATGATGAGAGTGATAGAGACTCTGAACAATAAAGAAGGTGAAGTAGGTGTCCTTTTGGGTAGGTTAACCAAAAGAATAGTAAACTAATGCTAGTTGGGTAAAACCGATGACGGTCAGAGGGTAACCGACGACGGTTGTTGGACCGACACTGGTTACTATGAAATTGAAACAGAGATGAAGAAAAGGTGGTTGTGAGTTAAAATCAGATATGGAATCAAACCCAATTCTAAGAATGATGAAAATATGGTCTAGGAACACTCAGATGAAGCTGGAATACACCAACTATGATGAGGAGTGTGTAAGGGGAAATAAGAAAATGAAGAACGTGTCCTCTCACCTCAAAACACAAGCCAAATAGAAACACTAAGAAAAATACGATCCTAAGAGTGTCTTTCTATTATGTTTGTTCAGCTTATGCTATTAAGGACTAACTCATGAACTTTAGAATATAATTTTTTGGTGAGGATGGCTTCCTATGAAGAAGGAGATCTACAAGGAGAGGTTTCAAGTATGTTATGGTGGGGTTTCAGCTATGTTATGGTTTCAGCTATGTTTTGGTTTCTGGCTTATGAGAGGTTTCTCAAGTATGACTCGATGGAAACAATGAGCCGGGTGCCCACCGTGTCGTGATTGTGTGATCACCTATAGCTTCTTCCAAGAGAGATTTTGTTTAATAATGTGTATATTTTCAATTTTGTGGTGTTTGGGTTAGACTATGAGAGAAAGAAAGAGAAAGAAAGTCCTTTCTATGATTCATTTGTCAACCGTCGCTGGGAATGACTTCCAACGTATAGGTTGCCCTCGATTAATGTCACTAATGTAGAAAATTAGAATGAAATGAAGCTGATTTTTAAACCCGAATCGAAATGTTGAGTTCGATGACACAAAAATATGAACAAGAGAAGGGATGCTCTTTCACTAATGCGATACTAATGAAAGGGAAGAAATGTTTGATTTAAAGCACCAAAATACGATTACTTTTAGACAATAGAAGAAAAGAAGATTCCAGGGGAGAAATTTTAATGTGAGAACCTTTTAGAAAGGAAACAAACATGTAACTTTTCACCTAGAAATGAAAGAATGCAAAGAACCCCGAATGGCTCCCACCAGGCGTGCCAAAATGTTTCACCCGATTCTAGATCGCTTCTTCGATTGTTGAATGAAACAGATAAGGGCAGAGGGCTAGGAGGAATACCAAATGAAATGCTTTGGTTGTAAGTTGTTGCACTCATACGACTTCTTGATCCACATCGGATCATGAGAGCTTCCTTTTTGCTTGGAGGAACTACCTAAAATGGAAAACAAGACCACCAAATAAAATTTAAACAAAGATATGTAGTGGACCGCCTAGCGTATGCTAGATCCGTGAAGTGTGATACTCCCTGCACGACCGGTCAAGCCACCGCTTAAAACAACTTAATGCTAACAATAAAGGAAATCCTACCGTAGTTGAAATTATTTAGGTATCTCATTCATCTCGCAATAAGAAAATGTGTTCATAATAGGCTAAGCTATGACCGAATCAAGGTCAAGGTGTTCGCCAAGGCACTGGTGCATCGGTCAAGGTCAAGTTCTAGGTTGTTTTGGGTATTTGGTGGAGGTTTTAAGCTCTGTTCTTAGTTTCTGGTCAAAAACACAGAGACCGACGCCGTCCAGGTATGACCGATGTCGATTTAGGTGAACCAACGACTATTGAGGGTAACCGGTGATGGTATGGTCGGGGTACAGGAAACTCAATAAAAACTTGAGGTGAGGGTAGATCTGTGGCTAGATGAAAATGGAAGGGAAATGGTAAGGTTCGTGTGGGTCTTAGATATGCACAGGGATGATTAAAATATGGGTATGGGAAGTTCAAGGGTGTGGGTGAAGGGATGGTCAAGTTTGCATGGAGGTAAAATGGTGGGGGAATGGGAATGGGAGTAGAAACTAATAACAAAAGTAAAAGAGTCTACCTAAATGACAATGGACAAGTGTTGGTTAACAAAACACTTATCGCTTATGTGCTTGATGTCCGGCAGTTGGCAATGGTGGGTGATCAAATGGAAGGAACTTAGTGTGGTGCCGCACTTCCCTCGATGCTCCCATGAAGACAAATGGCTATGTGATTGCTTCCCGATGTTGGTTTGGGTGCTCTCGATGTGTGTATGAATGCTAGTTCTTCTTGCATGCAGCTTTGGCTTCGCCTCTCTCACTCTCGGAAGATGTGCCAACCTCTCATAAATGTGTCAACCTCTCGAAAAATGTGCCAACCTTGAAATAATGTTGTTTTGGGGGTTAAATGGTAACCGACGGTGGTTCCAGTGTTAACTGGTGGCGATTTAGGTAATCGGCGTCGCTTAGGCGGGATTTCTCGGTTTACTAAACTAGGTAGATCCCTTTGATTTTATTGGTTGAAAAACACACGCTTTCCAACATTGTTGAAAAATAGATTTACCTTCATTGCGCTTCGTGGATTTGACCCTTTCTTTATTGCATTTCATGGGATTCGACCCCTTTTTTGTATTGAAAAACATATTTACCTTCATTGCGCTTCGTGGATCTCACCCTTTTTGGGTTGAAAAACACATTTAGCTTTATTGAGTTTCGTGGATTTGACCCTTTCTTCATTGCAGACTCGTGGATATGACCCTTTTTCAAAGTGGAAAACACATTTACCTTCATTGCGCTTCATGGGATTTGACTCTTTTTTTAATTGAAAAACACACTATGTTTTTCAACATTGTTGAAAAATAAATTTATCTTCATTGTACTTCATGGGAATTGACTCTTTTTTATATTAAAAACACATTTACCTTCATTGTGCTTCATGGGATTCGACCCTTTCTTCATTGCATTTTGTGGATTTGAATCTTTTTTAATTAAAAATAAACTATGTTTTTCAACATTGTTGAAAGAAACATTTACCTTCATTGCGCTTCGTGGGATACGACCCTTTCTTCATTCGTTTCATGGACTTGACCCTTTTTCAAATGAAAACACATTTACCTTCATCAGACTTCATGTGATTCAACCCCAGTAACCTCTAGGTTGTCAATGCAAAGTGTTACCAATTGAATCTGTTGCTTTTGGCATGCACCAATGGTTTGTCAAAAATTATATTTAAAAAAACTTGTTGAGGTGACCCCGCCCGTGGGACCCACCCATGCATGGGCATGCATGTACTCTATGGGGGCATCTATGCGCATAGGTGCATTCTATCTAGAGAATAGCCTTCACCGCTGCTAGCTAGGTGTGTTGCGGTCAACCGCCATGTTGTTAATCAACATTGAACATATCGACAAGATACGCCAATAGTTGTGCAATGCTTGTTTCTCCATCGATAGAATTAAAGGCATGCATACATGATACAATAGCTTGTAAACCTAAAAAAAATGACTAAAGTAAGTAGTATTGAATCATAACTAATATTGATATGGGCCACATTCTAGCTCAAACATATTACCTTGAATCTTTTTCGGTACTAAATCTTTGTTTTTCCATTATTTACATTATAATTGTTTCACTTGATTCTAGATCGTTTCTTCGAATGTCGACGAAATAGATAAGGGTAGAGGGCTAGGAGGAATACCAATTGAAATGTTGGTTACAAGTTGTTACACGCATATGACTTCTTGATCCACGGCGATCGTGAGAGCTTCCTTTTGCTTGGAGGAACTACCTAAAATGGAAGACAAGACCACCAAATAAAATTTAAATAGTATATGTAGTGGACCCGCCAGCGTATGCTAGATCCAGAAGTGTGATACTCCCTAGACGACTATCAAGCCACCGTTTAAAACAACTTAATGCTAACAATAAAGGAAATCCTACCGTAGTTGAAATGATTTAGGTATCTCATTCATCTACAATAAGCAAATTCGCTCATAACAAAGCTAAGCTATGACCGAATCAAGGTCAAGGTGTTCGTAAGGTAATCGTACTCGGTCAAGGTCAAGTTCGGGCTGTTTTGGGTGTTTGGTGGAGGTTTTAAGCTCTGCTTCTTAGTTTTTGGTCAAAAACACGAGACCGACGCGTCGATTCTGGTATGACCGATGTTGATTTAGGTGAACCAACGATGATTGAGGGTAATCGGTGACGGTATGGTCTGGGTACAGTGAAACTCAATAAAACTTCAAATGAGAGTAGATCTCGTGACTAGATGAAAATGGAAGGGCAATGGTAAGGTTCATGTGGGTCTTAGGTTTGCACAGGATGACTAAAATCTAGGTATGGGAAATTAAGGGTGTGGGTGAAGGGATGGTCAAGTTTGCATGGAGGTAAAAATGGTGGGGAATGGGGATGGGGGTAGAGACTAATAACAAGTAAAAAGAGTCTACCTAAATGACAATGGACAAGTGTTGGTTAACAAAACACTTACTATCAGCACGGGCTTGATGTCTAGTTGTGAATGGTGGGTGATGAAATGGAAGGAACTTAGTGTGGTGTTGGCGCTTCCCGATGCTCCCGTGAAGGAAAATAGCTCGTGATTGCTTCGATGCCAAGCTATGGGTGCTCCGATGCGTGTATGAATGTTGGTTCTACTTGCATGCATCTCCCGCTTCGCCTCTCACTCTCGAAGATGTGCCAACCTCTCGAAATGTGCCGACCTCTCGTAAAATGTGCCAACCTCGAAATAAGGTTGTTTTGGGGGTTAAATGGTAACCGACGGTGGTTCCAGGTTAACCGGTGGTGGTTTAGGCTAACCGGCCGGTTAGGTGGGATTTCCTCGGTTTACTAAATTGGGCAAATCCCTTTGATTTTCTTGGATCTCGTTCATTGGCTCCGTGGATTAGAATGGAAGCTTCCCTTCTAAGGGCGGGAATGTGGTTAGAGGGAATGTAGGCTTTTGATTTTTAGGGTTTAGGTAGGTCTTAGTTAGTTATGGCAACATACTAAGAATAGGTCTTAGGGTGAGGTGGCTAGATGAGGTGTATAGGTGAGGTGGATATGTGGGCATTATCTCAATTAGGATATTTAAATAATAAATATTGTGAGGATAATGAATTAATTTAATTAAATTAATATTAGAGTGGGATGAAAGGGGCCATGGCTAGGTGAGTGTGTTCAAGGTGTTTATTCGACGCGGGACCAAGGGGAGTGTGACTCAATTTTGGTGTCTACAATAATACCTATCTTTTTATTCCATTATCTACATTATAATTATATCCAAGTGCTTACCCTATATTCCGAATTTACCCATTACCCATTTATTTGTATGATGGATTTGATATTTCTAGAAATTCCATCTTTGTCTTTTCTTACTCGAGAAGAAAAAATTCTTACATTGACAATTTTCTTTAGAGTTTACTTGTATGTAAGTGGTTTTATGATTTTTACACGTTTCACATTGTTGGAGATTTGTATGGACATATATTTTTGTACTAGAGAATATTATTATTATTATATATGTAAGAGAATAATATAATTCAATAGTTATGACATTAATATTAGATTGAGTGAGAATAGGAGAGAGATTGTAGAGATTGTCTACTCCGTCATTTGAGGAGATATCAAACCTATATATGTATGATTTGTTTCAAGAATAATATAAGGAAGAAGAAAATTTATTGAGTGTGGAATCCAAACCAGAATTATGATTGGGTATTAAGAGTAGGTCAAAATATTATGAGATCTTAGATTTTTTAAAAAGAGGTTATGATGAAGAAAGGTTTTATTTATTAAAAGTTGTCGAGGAGCTGATATTCCCAATTGATGAAAGATTCAATTATAAAATATATGTTTACTAGTAGCTTTATTAATGTTATACTATGATGAGTGAGAGGTGTTTAGAATAGTAGGTGTAAACCCTGACATTAAGATATATTTTTATTTAAATGAGTATGTGGTTTCCAATACACTAAATATTGTAGAAATAACTTAAGTTGCAACCTCTCATAAAAGGCATTTTAATCATCATAAAACTTAAAGCATGGATCCTTATTGAGTGGAAATTTTGATCACAAAACATTAAATCTAAAACACATCCAATGAAGTGATCCCCACCTAATAGCAAGAGCAATTTTTCAAGTATATCAATTGATGATGGGTCCTAATACATGGTACATGTATTAACATAAATAAGTCGATGGATCTGTATTCATGGTAGAATTAGTTCCCATAGTCAAAGTGAGTGTAAGTCATGTATTTCTCCATAACGACACACTATGGTTATTGAGTATAGTTCCTTTTCCTATGTCCAAACTAGGGGGATGTTAAAGATATACTTTAGTACATACATATATTTCATTTAAAACTAAATTTATAAAAGTAATGTGACCGAGTGATTAAGTGAAATGTTTCAACAACTCACCAACATTAGATTGATTGAGAATAGGAGAGAGAGATTGTAAAGATTATTTTTGTAGTGATAAGGTTTGAATCTATAATTATAGGAGATATTATACCTATGTATGTACAAACATTGTTTAAAGAATAATGTAATGAAGAAGAATTTTTTTGCGTGTGCGATCCGGACCAAAATCATCACATGTAGAATCTGGATTATTGCATTTGGATGGTGTTTTCCAAGTCCAATTTCATTAATATAACAAACCATATCTCATTATTTGCACTTATAATGAATTCTTGATGTTTTGGTTTCATAAAAATGTGATGCATCGTAGGAATTTGTTGCATTCAAGGATCATGTGCACTTAGTAAGAGTTTAAAAATCCATTCAAGGTTAGAAATATCAACCTTCTTTCTCCTTTTTTTGTTCAATTTGAAATTACATCTCTCCATGTTTAATTATCTTTTCTTATTTCCTCTTAATATCTTAATAAATTCCTTCCCTAAAAGAAGAGTTTCGTTCCTCAAATATGATGATATTGAAATGGGAAATTGATAATTTTGGAAAATTATGGTTACATGCAAAAAATTCCATAACATTTTGACTTAAATACAAGTAATAGTAATTAGAGTGGTATTAAGTCATGTAATTGATTATGTGGTGACAAGAGGATTTTTATGTTGGGTTTGATTAAGTAAATATTAAAATAAATAGATGCTAAATTTAAATTAACAACACAAATATAGAAAGTAAAGTACATATTTGGCACAAAACAAGTAAGCTAGCAAAATATAAAATCCTAGTTAAGAGAGGGGATAAAATACTTAGCTGATTCACAACAATTCTCAAGTTGTTTGAGATAAAAAAATGATGAAACATAAAAATTAGGGTTTCGAACCGAGCCCAAAAATTGTGTGAATGTTATAAATGTCGGTTGTAGGGCACCTGGACAGGGTTAGGGGTGCCTGGGGTGCTGTAAATCTCCTCTGGTGCATGTGATCGCCTAAAAACCTCAAAGACCCAAATTTATAGGGTTGCGAGGTGTTCACTGGATATCTCTTTTAATTGCCTGGACTTTGTTGGAAGATCGCCGAGTTCGCCTAAAATCTGCAAGAAGAAAGAGCACCTACAAAACCCTAAAACACATCAAATACTAAAAAGAAAAATATACAAATGGGGAGTCGACCGACCCCAATGCTCACTGATAGAGTGAACTTACAATCCAGTTCGCACTACATTTGACTCCATGTAGTTATGTGTGTGTGAGAGAAATCGTGCCCTAGGTGGCTCTTGTGCAAGTTGCACTTGATAATGAGAAATAACTAGATGTAGAAAATGTAGATAGATATGTGCATGGAAAAATTAACTTCCCCTCATATGAAGTGTATGTAGAAGAATGCAATCCCTTGTCCCTTGAATGGATGCTAGATGGATGCAACCTTAGGTGATAGTAATAGATGCTTAGTGTTTGGTCCTTTATTATGATCACACATCTTTGTGTTTATATGAGTCCCTTATTTAAATTTCACAATTAACCACTAAAATGCCGACTAGTAAGAAGTAAAGATGTCCAACGGCTAGAAAATACCCCAAAGATGGGAGAAAGATACAAAGAGGTCGGGGATTCCTAGAGGGGGACGGGGCGCTAGCATCCTCGGCTATGCGCTAGTGTCCAAACTTAGAAATGTTGAAGTATCGAAAGAAAGACTCAAGGGCAATAAGGTGTGTAAGACCAAAAAGGCAACTTAAAAACAAGAAAAGAGGCCAAAGACAATGATCAATTAGTACTTTTACTCGCTTAGGAATCATATGAATATTGGTATGTGATTAGGACTATAAATGTACCCAAAGTGCATGATTTAGTGTCTACATTTTCCCCACTTCATGTTTTTGAATGAATGATCGATAAAATAAAGTAAATAAGACATGCGTACCTAATAACCATGTAGATCGATGGTGAAAAGTGTGTCAACGAGACAAGAAAAAGTGTGGAGTGATGAAAATGAAGCATGGAAGCTAGAGAAGAGGAAGTGAAAACGACAAAGGGGGTGAAAGAATATGTGTAAATGTCACATTATACTTGTTGTTGATGTCATTTGATGTTGGATGATGTGTGACTTCGATTCCCATAAGGACAAAACTATAAAAGAAAAGAGAAAAAGAGTATTCAAAGTTGTGTATATAAAAATTCGATCAAAACGCCTAAAAAGTGTAAAAAAGTATGTAAAGATGCAGAAAGGAACATGTGCACCTGATCCGTGATGAGTGAAAGGAGAAGAAAGGATCCTGAAGATGTTATAGAAGAATGAGTTTTTTGGGTGATCTCATGCCAAGAATGATTTTTTTGAGTGATCTCACGCTAGTTGCACCAGGGAGAAAGGTCTAGTGTTATTCTCCAACCTTTGACTACTTCCTAAAGTATAAACACCACTACAGATGGTGTGTGAAAATCTAATCCATTTTGATCCAGTTTGATCCAACGTGAAAGTAGATAAGAAGGTAGAATGCATGCATGTTGAGTGCCAAAGGAATATTCCCGTCATCTAAAAGTTGTGTAAAATGTGCCAAATTGAGAAAAAATATGTAACTTCTCCTGGTCATAGGTGCCCAAGAAGGGTCAAGGGAACCCATGTGCTAGTTGTCATGTCTAGTAGCTAGTTTCTATGTTTTGTTATGGACCCAAGTCAAATTTTGGGTCATTTGAAGATTGTGTTGTATTGGTATTGGAATATGGTTTATGTGGATCAGAATCTGGTTATATGGGGTGAGTGACTCACCTAATGGATGCCCCCCTCGTTTGGGGTACATGTGACATTACAAGGATTATGCGACCCAAAGGAAGACCGATGTCATGTGTGAAAACTAATGCCTCCCAGATGGAAGTGAGTGTGCTTGTTAGAAACCAAGGCACACACAAACAAAGTGGTTGAAAACAAGTATTAGTGAAAACAAAATAAACATGCATATAGAAGACAAGATGTAAGCTAGCAAGCAAAAAGATAATGTAGTCCACGAAAAGTGGGTTACAGATATGGACATCACTCATAATGTCACAAGACAATTAAGGTCAAAGTGGCCAAAAGCATACGGTTGCACACAAGACAAAGGGCAAAGCCCGTAAACAATGACAAACAATAGAAAGAAAATAGTAATAGACAACCACAGAGCAAAAAGAGTTCCCGCAAGAAAATGTTGCACATGATGCACCCATTAAGCATGTTATAAAATAGAAATTATGTCAAAACGTGTATAATCTGATATAGTAATGTGCTAGTATGAATATGAAGTAGTATAAAACAAAACAATAACACCTGTGATGTGTACAATTGATGCCCCAGAGCTTGCTGCATGGGGATCCGGTAAGAGGTATAGTGCCAAGCATCCATGTTGCATGTAATGATCTGTGTAGATTCTTGTGATCACAACTATAATGGCAAGTGAACACACATGTGTATATAGAAATATAATGACATATAATGTATCTAGCTAACATAGTAAGAAAGATGTAACATGTGAGTATAAGTAAGCAAGAACAATGTGCAACCAATATATGCAGTATGCCGTGGATGAGTGAGATGGAATGGAATGCAATATGAGTTTGATAGGAGAAATATGCCCCCTGAGTGAATGTGAATGAGTATGTATGAGATGAGGTTGATTTATAAATGCCCCTCGGATGATGATAATGAACTATAAAACAAGAGTGTGTCATTGGGAAATGGTTTGATTATGTGCGCTATAAAGATATGATCGATAAAGCATAAAACATAGAAAGTGAGTTAATGTGGTGAGTTTTATTTTAGATTTAGACCTCAATAGTTGACTATGAACCATGCAATTAGAGTGCGCCATAGGCTGGAGTGTCATGTGAGAATTTGATGCAAGAAAGATGTGTTGTGAATGCGCCAGAGTGTGTAGTGTGTAATGTGATGATGTGAGGTCTATGAATGTAGAATTCCCTCAATAGTAAAGTGTGAATCGTATCAAAAGAGTTTTTCATTGGGTAGTGATGATACAAGTGTATCAATGTATGTAATGATGCTCGAGATATATGCAAGATAAATCATAAAGCGTAAGAGCATAAATCGTAGGAAACTATGATACTAGAAGGGGGAGAAATAAACATGATGCTGATAATTGTATGATGATAGGGTAAGTGTAGGAAGTTGATGGACAAATATAGGGTCATCCGTGGACATCATATTGCAAATAACAACATAATATCAACTTGTAGGGATTATTAGCAATACATACACTCAAAATTAGACAAAATTATATTAATATGAATCGTAGCATCCGAATCTAGTTTCTAAAATATTAATTTTTGTAAAAATGGATAAGATTAGCTATATTAAACACTCAAAATTCAATGACTTGGTATTTTTTTTTAAAAACGCCGATAAGATTATAGTCTGTTTGCCCACAATTTGGATGACCAAAAATTGATATATATTTTTTTCCTTTAGTGAGAAGTTATATGCCACTATCTATCTTGGGATGGATTTTATTTTGTATTTTTTTGAGTAATATTTTATTTTTTATGATTTTTTCCGTGAAAGTGGTATGAAAACATAAAGAAAACAGAGCACTTTTCGTTTGCCCACCATAACTTCATCAAAAAATATTGAAATCAAATAATTTTTTTTTTTGAACATGTATATAATTTCACCATGGTTGGGATGGTATAATTTTATCACATTCTAATAAGTGAAACAAATTTTACAGTCTTAAACGTAGACATAAACATTCACAGAAAAAGTGTCTTAAAGACCTACTATTAGTAAAAATTATAAAATGATATTTATCCTCTTCTATTCACTTTAAAATTAGTATTTCTACAAAGCTAATAGTCTCCCCTATGCAATGGTACCATTTTTATGACATAGTTTTTACTTTTCGGCATGGTTCAAGTCCGCGGAAGACTAAATTTGATGTTTTGTTATTTTTAATGTAAAATTCGTGATTTGATGTCCACTTAATCGTCCCCCAACTTGGTGCACTTACCCGATACGATGATGTGAGAGGTACCATGCCATTATGGGAGAGCATCATCTGTGTCATGATAATAGAGAGGGCCGAACAATGGTAGGAAGAAGCAACAAGAGAGGACTATCGCATGGTGACAAAGTTTGAACGGTCTTGAGGATCAAAATAAGGATTAATTTCTTTGACAAAAATGATTAGCCACTAAAGTGGTGGATTATTGGGTAACCCTGTAGTAAATTCAGTAGGAGGAGGTGTTAAACTAATTTTTAGAGGAGGTTGCTTAGGTTTACTTAATAGTGTCATAGATGACTTGAGAGGAGGTAAAGTGAGACGAATTTTTAGAGGCGGTTGCTTAACTTGAGTAGATTATATAGGCGGTGCTTGAGTGATCAAGAAGGAACATGAGGAGTGATAGCATGATGCCCATTAGACATAGATGAATCAGATTTAGGAATGATTTGAGATGTAACAATTGGAGAGGACCATGTAATAGAACGTTGTGTAGTGAATGAGATAAAACCTCGACGTTCAAGATGCTTCATTCTTCGGTGTAAAGTATAGCAATCATTTTCATTATGTCCATTGATTCGATGATAAGTGAAAAATGGAAGACCTTAATATTTGACCAGCCAATAAGGAGGATAACAATGAGTAGTTGGAAAATTGATCAACTGATGACTAAGGAGCCTAGTAAGAACGTCATGTTGCTTAGCATTGTGATTAAACGTGAGAGGCCCCAGGTAATAGAAAGACTTGAGGCTCACTGATATGAGCACATGTAAAAGACATAGAATGAGAATGAGAAGAAGAACTAGCATGAGTCTCGAGAAGTGTCCTTAAGATGTTGGATTTTAGATTTTAAAGATGTAATCGTGGATTCCATAGCTTGAAATTTATCTTGAAATAAAAAAATCAAAGTTTGAATTGACTTCTTACATGGGTTTATTGGATGGTGGATCATGAAGACTAGGGTCATCCGATGAGAGGATCGAAAATAACACTCACTTGATTTGGTGGCATATCCCTAGGGAGATACATGTTGTCAAGGATTTTTTAGAACAACCTCGAAATTAGGATGTATTTGAAGTAACCCATACAAAGAAATTTGAATAATTTTACAAGCCATGAGAGAAGAAAGATGAGGATCCAAGAGTGTTCGAATGAGACGGGTTCACCAAATGATTAAGAAAATATTGAAATAAATAGATGTTAAATCTAAATTAAGTAACATTACGATATAGACAATAAAGTAAAGATTTGAGACAATTAAGTAAGCTATTAAAATACAAAACCCTAGTTGCAAGAGAGGGGATAAAATACTTAATTGATTCGCAATAATTCCAAAGTTGTGTCGAGATGGAAAACTAATGAAATAAAAACTAAGGGTATCGCAACCGAGCCCAAAAAAAGTGTACGAATGATGGAAATTTTGGTTCTAGGGCACTTGGACAAGTTTAGGGTACGTGGGGCATTACATACCTCCTCGAGGCACCTGCGACTTCTCAAAACCTCAGAAAACCAACTTTATAAGGTCACGAGGTGTTCGTTGGATGACGCCTTTAATCGCTTGTACTTTGTTGGAAGATCACCGAGTTCTCTTGAAACCTACAAGAAGAAAGAGAACTTACAAAACCCCAAAACACATCAAATCCTAATAAGAAAAATATGCAAATGGAGATTCAGATTACCCCAACGGTCACCCGAAAGAGTGAACTTACTATCCGAGCACCGCACTACATTTGAGATTCCATATAGTATTGTGTGTGTGTGTGTGCAAAATTGTGCCCTAGGTGGCTCTTGTGCAAGTTGCACTTGATAACAAGCAATAGCTAGATGTAGAAAATGTAGATAGATGTGTGCATGGAAAAATGAACTTTCCCTCCTATGAAGTGTATGCAAAAGAATGCAATCCCTTTTCCCTTGAATGGATGCTAGATGGATGCAACCTTAGGTGATAATAATAGATGCTTAGTGTTTGGTCCTTTATTATGATCACATAGATCTGTATTTATATGATTTCCCTATTTAAATTTTGTAATTAGCCACTAAAAGGCCGAATAGTAATAAATAAAGATGCCCAACGGCTACAAAAGACTCAAAAGATGTGAGCAAGATACAAAGAGGTCGGGGGTACCCAGAGGGGACAAGTATACTTGGGGCTGTATCCAGCCTCAAAAATGTTGAAGTATCGAAAGACGGATTGGGAAATAAAGTGTGAAAGACCAAAAAGGAAACTAGAAAACAAGCAAAGAGGCCAAAGATAGTGATCAATTAGTAATTTTCTCTCTTAGGAATCATATGAATAGTGGTATGTGATCAGGACTAGAAATGCACCCAAAGTGTGTGATTTAGTGTCTACAGGGTCTTATTTTTTTATAAGGATACATGTGAGGTTTTTTTAAGGGCCCTAATTCTTTTATATAAAACTAAAAGTATTCTTACACAAAAAGAGAGCAAAATAATCAAATTGAAACACAATGAAATTAGTTGAAAGTTAGGAGACCATAAGTAACAAAATCATAGCTAATGATGTAACCGTCCTTGAAAATTTTCAAATTGTTATCCATTCATCATATACATTTTCAATATCAAAGTCACAAAGAATACAAGTTACTTCCAAGGACTCAATCTTTTGACACTTTTTGGAAGGAAACTCTTCTTCCAAACAAATAATTGGGTCGACTAACATTTATTTCTTTTATATCATCCCCAAAAGAGTCCATCAATTTCTCTAGCGAAAAAGGCATTGGGTCTTGGTTTGGTCGATAAGCCTACAATATAACTCAATACAAATGCTCTTTTCTATTGGTTTCGACATTTGGCTCGCTGGTCTTTCCCATTTATTAATTTTCAAATGTCAAAACTACTCTTTCCCATTTATTATTTTTCAAGAGTCTAAATTTCATAAGTTTTTAATTAATAATAATAGTAAATTATAAAGAGGAATAGTTCAATTGTTTTGGTGTGCTTTGCATATGATTATTTCATATTTTTATGTTGAAATGCATGTATACAACTAGAATCCACTAGGCCTTCAAAAACATTTCCTAGAGTCATATCGATGACATAATATATTTTATGTTGGCACCTTGACTGCTGAAAATGCATTTCCCATGTCCAATAAGGTACAACCATGATGCAACACATATTTTTTTACCCAAAAATCGTGCCCTAATATGGAAGTATCTTATACAATTTTGACCATTTCCAAGGTCCTTTCTTTGGAAAAAAATAGAACTCCTAAAAGCCCTAAAAATCCATAAAACAATTTATTTAAAGGTAACAACACACAACTGAAACCCCTCTTCTTTTCATTCTAATGGCTGATAGCCTTAATAGATCCATTACCAAAGCTATCAATGACGACCTTTTAAAAGGAGCTAGACCTACTTCCACAAACTAAATCGCCTCACATCAAAGAATTTGCTGATGATAAAATTTTACTTTTGATGGCCTCCATCCTTGAAGCTAAGGCTATTAAGTCTATTCTAAAATTCTATGAGGTTGCCTCAGGACAAGAGGTTAATTTTGATAAGAGTTCCATATTATTTTTCAATACTCATTGGAATGACAAAAAAATCACTCATATTTTGGGATGTAAAATTAGTTCACTACCCACAACTTATCTGGGTCTACCTCTTGGAACTAATAAAGTTTCCACAATAGTTTGGAATGGTTTACTTGATAGGTTTCAGAAGAAAATGGTTGGATGGAAAGGGGATATTCTCTCCAGTGCTTAGAAAATGTCTCCTAATTAAAAGCACATTGCAGAATTTACCTATTTACATTATGTCACTTTACAACATCCCTACAACATTTATGGACAAAATAGAAAGGATTCAAAAATATTTTTATGGCAGGGAATGGAAGAAAGATTCAGGTATCACTTGGTGGCATGGGATCAAGTATGTACACCTAAAAGAATAGGTGGGTCTGGGCATTAAGGACATAAAAAAATGAATATGGCTTTAATTATAAAAATGGGATGGAGAATGCTAACATAAGAGCAACCCTGGATTGAACTAATAAAAGCCAAATACCTAGCTCAACAAAAAGTGAATTCTTTCCTTTATGATGATCAATTACCTCAAGGCTCTGTTTTCTAGAATAACTTGACTCAAACGAGGAATTTTATCAAGCAAGGATGTAAATGGAAAGTGGGAAATGGCAGTGATATTCAGTTTTGGAGTGATAATTGGACTAATTTCAGTTTAAATGATAAATTTGGCTCTATCAAGGATATTTTAGTTCAAAAGTATGGAACTAAAGTCAAATACTACATTGAAATGGAGGGAAATAGAAAAAGATGGAAGCAACTTAGTGTGGAGATGAATGAGCCAAATTCCATGATTTCCTCACTCCAAGAGCAGTTAGATATCATCCCACTGAATCAAATTAATGTCAAGGATGAGCTTGTTTGGAGTAACTCATTTGATGGAGAATACACTGTCAAATCAGGATATAATTCCTTTTTTGAAAATATTCATTGTGATTTTAAATGGAGTAGAATTTGGTTGCCTGAACTAACTCCCAAAGTCAATTTCTTCTTTTGGCTTTTCTTAGAGGAAGAATTCTCACGAATGATAATTTAATCAAGAGAGGTTTTATCATGCCAAACATGTGTTGCATATGTAAAAAGGAGGTGAGGACATTAAACACCTTCTGCTACATTGTGAGTTTTCTTCAAAGATCTGGAGTTTTGCTTTTTCAAGATTCAATATCTGTTGGACATTGCCAAAGGAATTTTCACAAACTTGGGAACAATGGGACCCCCCATACAAACATTGCATGGTTAGGAGATTATGGAAACTGACTTTGCCTCATATAATTTGGAGAATCTGAAAGTCAAGAATGATATAATATTCAGAAACAATAGGAAAATCTGTAAAACAAGCTTCAATAAGATTGGTAATGCAGTTAAAGATAATATTGAAAGATTTAAACCACCCAAGAACAAGAAATATCCTAAAAATGAAGAGGTTATCCTTTCAAATTGGAAGATTGATATTGAAAATGTTCAGAAACAAAGAACTCCAACCATTGACAGGTCTTCAATACACTGGATCCCCCCTCCTAATTCTTGGTATAAACTCAATTTTGATGGAGCCTCTAAGGGAAACCCAAGTGCAACTGCTGGTGGAGGAATCATATGGGATCACAAAGGTTGTTTAATTGTTTCTTATGCAGGCAGAATGGGACACCAAACCAACCATTATGCTTTGAAGCCTTATCAGCTTTATGGGGCCTAAGACTTGCTAAAGAATGCAACATTCTGAACATTATTGTTGAAGGAGATTCCTTGAATGTAATAAATCATTTAAATCAGATTCATCCTCCAAGTTGGACAATTAAGGATTTTATACAGGAATCTATAAATATTTGTCATACCTTCAATAACCTTAAAATTGGCCACACTTATAGAGAGGGAAATAGTGTGGCAGACACTTTGGATAATTATGGAATTAGTAACAACTTCATCACTTGGTATTATGAGGAAAATACCCCTATTGAAGTACAAAACTCTATCACCAAAGATAAATATGATATATTACATCTCACATAGAATCACTTATGAGATTTCATGTGCTTTATTGGAAATAAAAGTTAGCACATGTGAGAGGAGTACATGTATTTATAATCATCAAAATTCACATGCTCGATGGGTCTCAGATGGATGGTTAAAAAGCGGTTCAGGGAAGACACAAACAACTTTGTCACGGGTTTCAAGCAGGTTACATGTAGAGGTAGGAAAATGGGGGGAGCTCCATGCCAAATCGAACCCAACTGTGATCCCACATGGAAAGAAAACATTGAGATGTGGAACTACCTTCAGATCGGGGTCACCAATTTCATTGAGAAAATCCAAGGGCACGATCAAAACATTTATGTGCATTTTGTGTTAGATTGGAAAGAGTGAAAGGTAAATTATGGTGGGCAAAACGTGTTGATAATGAGAGAGCTTTTGCTAAGGTTACGGCCTCACTTTGGATGGAATAAGATTTTTCAGTAAGAGAGTGGATAAAAATGCAGAAGTTAAAAAAATTTTGAAACAAGGAGGAGCTTCAATTTGTAACAATGGGTATAAAGGTTAGTTCCATCCCAGAACCTTTTGATGAAATTACTAAGATGATGGTTTGATTTATTTCACTTGAAGGTAGATACATCACTGTCCCCACAAAGCATTTGATTTTTCTTAACCATTTTAGGAGAAACCTTCTTGTTTGCTTCCCACACTATCTCCTAAATTCAATGGAACATTCCATTCTTGATTTCCAAAACCACACCCGGCCATTCCTCTCCATCAGGGACTGATCTTCCTCCTTCATAGACATTGCCTTGCCCAATACCCTACCATACCTGTTACCCCATCTCCCCTCCCATTCCCATTAACCCTATTCCTACTATCACCCCATTCACCTTCTCTAGCCAAAGGAAAATCAAGACTAAAAATCCTTCCTTCTCCAATTTAAACCCCTCTTCCTCCGGAAAAGTTCTCAGGAGCAGTAAGGACATTGAAATTGCCCATAATTTATTGCACATCAACAATACAGGAAAAGATAACACTACTCAACATGAGAAGGGGAATCTTCTTCACATGATGGATATCATGGAAAAAGAGGTGGAGAATCTCAAAAGGACATGCATCAGCTTGATTAAGCAAAGGGGTAAAAGAAAATTGAATGAGGATGCTAGTATTGGTGAAGAACAGATAAATGAAATTTACAAGAAATTGAATTCCCTGACAACAGACTAGGGAACTCTAAGGAATGACATGATCACAACATTTCAATTTTCAGGGCTATATGTGATTTTCTAGAACAACAGTCAGAAGCATTACTATGCTAAGTGACATCTCAATAGACATTTGGGGCACTAGTGTTGAAAGGAACTAGGTCATCTCCCAACTAGATGCTAGTGACCCTACACATATTACTACTCTGGCATTATTTACCTCACTTCAGACTGTTAAATCAAGAATCGACAGGGCTTCAAAGAAATAAATTTCTACAGAGCAGGATGTTGTTTTTTGTTTGTTAGTTTGTTGTTTAACTGCTACTTTTTAGTAGTTCTATACTTATCATGCTCTTTCTTAGTAGTTCCTTTTTGGCTATTGTTTGACTTATTGTAATATCTGGATTCTGATCCTTTTTTGCTACTTTCTCTTGTTTATCTGGTTGTTGAGATTTTTTTGTATCAGGGTATAGTCCCTTCAAAACTATTTTCCATTAATAAAAACACACAGCCTAAAACCGACACCAATGGAAAATAGATACATCTCGAGTGATTTGGTACGCAACAATGGAATGATTTTACAAGCAACAATAAAGAGATTCAATAACAAAAAAACAACATGGGCTTCTAGGTAACTAAAATTTCTTTATTGTGTTTTTTGACTTGTTTGCTATGTTTTACCTTCATATTTGTGTTTTCATTATCGTGCTTCGTTTGCATTGTTAGAAATTAATTGTTTCACCCTAATCTATTTTTAGGAAAAGTTGTATTTTGTTTTTTCAAAGATGTGTCTATGCTTTAGTTGGTTTTAGATTAAATTGAATAATCTATTTTTAGGAAAACAATAGTTTTCTCTCTCACACACTTTTATCTTTTTAGTTGTTTTAGTTTACTTTCTAATTTTAGGAAAAACAAATAAATATTACACATTTTGTTTTATACATGCCTTGTTATTGTAACATCAGTTTATTTTTGTGATAGTTTATTTTTAGATGTGAAGCCCTTTGTAAATTTGAGACTATGTAATAGCTTTATGCAATGTGATCAATGCGAGAAATGTAAGGCACCAAAGGCGTATAGGAATAAAAGAAGCACACAATAGTGTTACTTTGAGTTTATTTTCTATATAATTTATTGTTTTTTATTCTATGTTTTGTTAATATTTGAAAAATTGGTATCGAATAGGTTTTTAATTTGACAACTCCATCAATGGCTTCTACTTTTGGAGCATATATTTCAAGTCTAAAAACTCCTCAATTTACAAGTAAAAATTATGAGTATTGGTTTTTAATAATGAAGGCATAGTTTAGATCCCAGTCGTTTGGGAAATTATTAAAACAAATAACATACAAAGCACTCTCACATGTAGAGAACGATATATTGAAGGAGAAGAGAAAGAAATATGAAAAATATATTTTCTACATACATCAAGCTATGCATGAAAGCATTCTTCCTAGAGTGGCAGTAGCCAATCAAGAAAAAGAAGCATGGGATACTCTTCAAGTTGCATTTCAAGGTAAGGAGAAAGTTAAAACTGCCAAACTACAATTACTTAGAAGATATTTTGAGAATATGTCTATGAAAGATTCAAACTCTGTAGATTCATTATTTACTTATGTAGCTAGACTAGTAAATCAAATTAAATCTCATGGATAAACATTGGATGATAAAAGAATAATCGAAAAGATGCTTAGAGTCTACCTTCAAAATTTGATCCTTTGGTTATAGCCATAGAAGAAACTAAGGATTTGAGTCGATTCAATTGATGAGTTGCATGCATCTTTAATAAATCATGAGAAAAGGTTGAACATATCACATACAACTTTAGAAAAATCTTTTTCATCTCGACTTCATCAAATCATGGAAGAGATAGAGGCGGGTTCAACACTAGAGGCAGAGGAAGAAGTTCATCTAGAGGATGCAACAACAATCCAACAAATCAAAGTGGAAGAGGAAAAATTCAAGATCACGATCATAATCACTCTTTTGGTTAGAGATATGATAAGTCTCATATGCAGTGTCACTATTGTAAAATATGGGCACTATGCTTATGAATGTAGGAAAAAGCACTATGATCAAAATAGGTAGAATCAAAATCAGGTTGGGAGTTCTACACCAAGCTCCATGTTTATTGCATGTATAAGGATTTCTGAAGCAATACCTTCTATATCACCTATTAAATGTAATATTTCTCAAGATATTCGCCATCATATTTGGTATTTGGATTCTTGTTGAAGAATCAATGTCGAAACTTGGATTTATTTTCCAGTTTAGATGAGTCAGTGAAGATTGATGTTACTCTTGGAAACAATAATAGAGTAACTGTAATGGGAAAAGGAACGTCAACATTCTAATAAAAAATGGGGAACATATTATTCATGATGTGTATTACAATAAATGTGTGATCGTGGATAAAGCTCCAAGTACTCGGTTGATTGCTAAAGTGAAAATGACAAGCAATAGAATGTTTCAAATGAGATTAGAACCATGTATAAAAAGAAAATCAGATCAATCTATGTGTGATTCAAAGAATACACATCCTGAAGCTACTCTCAAGGCATAAATTTATAGCTCAATTCTAGAAAGATACGACACAACTCCGAAAACATACAACACAACTACATAAATATATAAAGCATAGCTCTAGAAAGATACAACACAACTCCGAGAAACATAGAACAAAAATTTGGAAGTATAGAGCACAACTCTAGAAATATACAATGAATCTCTAGAAACATACAACACAACTTCATAAAATATAGAGCACAAAGCTAGAAAGATAGAGCACACTCTAGAAACATACAACACAACTCGAAAACATACAAGTCAACTCCATAATAGCCAATAATAGTTTTAAAGAAACTCAATCAATTTTTTAAGTCAGTTATGAAAGATGAATCATGGATTTGGCATCTTAGGTTTGGGCATTTAAATTTTGGAGGTTTGAATTTTCTTCATAAGAAAAATATGGTAAAAGGTTTGCCTTTAATTCAAAAACCAAAAAGTATTTGTGAAGGATGCATCTTTGAAAGTAACATGAGAGTGATTTAACAAAAAAGTAATTTTATTAAACCCTAATTACAGAGTAAATCCGAATGTAAACTATTATATACAACTACTAATATAATATAACACAAGCAATAAGCAAGTAAAGTATGAAACCCTAAGTGCAATTGAGAGAGGAATGGACTTAGCTGATTTACATGTTATCCGGGACCGGTATAAGATGGGAAAACTTTTGAACAAGAGGTGAACTGCATCATTAATACTCGGGAGAAATTATGGACTACAGGAATAAGGCCGGACACGGGTGCCCATGGTTGGGTAGGGGTGTCTTGGGCGCCGATGACCTTTACAGGTGCCTATGACCGTGAAAATGGTCGGAAATTGATTTTTACTGATGTGTCGCACTTACTTTATGTTGATCACCTATGTGTCGCAATATGATCGTTGGCATACCTATAACCTACAAAATAAAGATTCACCTATAAAAGCCACAATACCACATAAAATCTAAAAAATAAATATGCAATATGGGGATTCGATCGAACTTGGTGGTCACCGATAGAGTGAACTTATGACCAAGCACTACACTACATCTCATACTCCATGTAGTTCTTGTGAGTGTGTGTAAGAATCGTGCCTTAGGATGCCCTTGTGCAAGTGCACTTGATAGTGGGATGTAGCTAGATGTAGCAATGTAGATATATGTGTGGATGGAATAATGAAATTCCCCTTCCTATGTTGTGTATATAAAAACTTTAGTCCTTTTTCCCTTGAGTGATGCTAGATGGATGTCTTTGGTGCTCTTTAGTGCCTTTAGATGTAAGCATAGGTGATGATAGTAGATGTTTAATGCTTGGTCCCTTATTTTAAATACATAATTATGTATTTATATGATTCCCTTGTTTGAATTTCGTAATTGATAACTAGAAGGTGACCCATAAGTAGAAAAAGATGCCTAAAAGATAAAAGAGACCCAAACATAGCTAGTAAGGTGGAAAAAGGTTAGGGGAACCTAGAGGGGATGAGGGCACCGGGTGCTAGCATCCCGCTGGGTGTTGGTGTCTCAAGTCATAAGAGATAAGAAAGTAAAGTTCTAATCTGGGTTACATGGTGTGTAAGAACAAATAGAAAATAAGAAAGACAAAAAAAAGAGGCCAAAGATGGCTATCAATTACTAGTTTTCTCTCTTAGGGATCATATGAATACTAGTATGCTTTTAAAACCTAGAAATGTACCCAAGTGCTTGATTTTGTGTCTACATTTTCCCTACTTTATATTGTTGAGTTAAAGTAGTTAGAAGATGCATACCTTTTGTTTCCGTAGAGTGTGATGGCGATAGCATGCGAAGATACAAGTGAAAGTATGAAGTGATAAAAATGAAGTATGGAAGCTAAGAAAGAGGTGACCATAGGGGAGGAGCTTATGTGCTGATTTGTACTTATTGTTATGCTTGAATTGCTGATGTAGGGATCCTTTTTGTTGTGTATTAAGGATGGACATGCAAAAGAAGAGAGAAAGAGTAATCAAATTCATGTATTATGAAAACTCTATAAAAGTATGTAAATGTGTGTAAAAGTAGTAAAAGGAAAGTGTGCACCTGATGAACATGAGTGTAAAAGGATAGAAAGATGTCTTGAAAATGTTGTGAAGAGTGATTTTTTTGGTGATCTCACGCCAAGAGTGAGTTTTTTGGGCAATCTCATGCAAAGAGTGAGTTTTTGGAAATCTTACGCCAATAATGTTTTTTTGGCGATCTCATGCCAGAGAGTAAATGATGGGGAGATATGTCTAGTGTTACTATCCTTCCATGACTCTACACGATAAACACCACTATAGATGGTTTGTGTCGTTTTGTTTGTGTTGTCTTGATTGTTATGAATGTAATGTTTGTTTTGATTGAAATGGAGAAAGAATGCATTCTATTGCTGGAGGACTATGCTTGATACTAAAAAAACTGATCTGAAGACTTATATGAACCATGTTGATATGAGAAATTTATTTTATTTTCCACCAGGACATTAGCACTCGAGGGAGAACACAGGAACCCAAGTGCTCTGTGTGAGCCTAGGCGTGGGTGTTTGTGTTGTTACGATGACCCAAGTTAGATTCTAGGTCATTCTATGACTATATGACTCCTTTGTTCTTGTACTATAGCTCTAAGTTATGTCAGGGTGAATGATTCACCCAATGTATACCCCCCTCGTTTGGGGTGCATGTGACACTAATAGGAGCATGTGGTCCAAAGGAGAGGACCTAAAATTGAGTTGAAATGGATACCCTGCAGGGGAGAGGGGATGTGCATGGTAGAAACCAAGGCACATGCAAACAAGATGGATAGTAACATGTGTTAGTGCAATCAAAACAAGTATGCAAGTAGAAGAAAATGTATCAAGCAAGCAATAAAAAATATACCACGAAAAGTGGGTTTCAGACATGGGACATCGCTCATAATGTCACAAGATAATCGGGCGAAGAGACCAAAATCATATAGTGTGCACATAGGAAAAGGGCATAGCCCAAAAATAATAGCATACAATAAAAAGTAATGTCAAGCAAAGTGTAACATATAACCATGGTGGCATATAGTCCTGCAAAGTAAATGTTTCACATGAAACACCATTAGCATGTCCGAAAGATAAAGAGTACATGTCAAAGTATATATGTCTCAATGTTAATTACTGTGTTAGTAATAATGGTAAATGGTTTATGATGAAATGATAGCACTTGTAATGTGTGAGATAGTAGATGCCCCTAGGATCCTCAGTGGGACTGGTAAGAGGTATACCACTAAGAATCAATGCAAAGTGTAAATACCAACAGATATGCATTCACTCCAAAAGACCAAGTAAACGTGCATGTGTATATAGAAAATATATTGACATACTAAGTATCTTTCTAGCATGGGAAACACATTGTTCATGTAAGTAAAAGAAAACATGAGTAATTTCAAACAAGATATGCAACATGCATTGTATGAGTGTGATGGTATGGAATTCAAAAGTGTGATGGTGAAAGGAGCAATGTACCCCAGCAGACGTAGATGAGTATGAGATGAGGTTCATTTATAAAAGACCCCTCAATAGTCAAGAATGAACCATAGAACAAGAATGCATCATCGGAAATGATTTAAAAGAGACTTGCTAAAAATATGTATCATGAAGCACATAACGTGAAGAGTGAATGAGGTGAGGTTCATTTCAGATTTAGACCCTCAACAATCAAGTATGAAATGTGGAACTAGATTACGCCATAGGGAAATAGTTTCAAAGAGACGTGCTTTAGAAACATGTATCATGAAGCAAAAAGTGTGAAGAGTGAATGAGGTGAAGTTCATTCCAGATTTAAAACCTCGTAAATCGAGTTTGAACCGTAGAACTAGAGTGCATCATAGGGTTCTTAGAAAGATGAAATCATGAAGCTCAGAGTGTTAAGTGTGAGTATAGGTGCTAGAGACACAATTGATAGTGTTAGAAGGGGGAAATGCAATTCCCCTAAGTTTGTGAGAAATGAAGATCTATCTGGGGATGGAAGAGAAAGCATTCCATGGTGGCAAATGTGGCAATGTGTCGGAGTATCGGTATTGGTGTTAGGAAGAGTAGATTTTCCAAAGTAAGTTGTAGTATTGAGAGTAGATGGAAATTGCTTTTTGTGATGGAAAGTATGTGAAATAGTGTAAACCTCAGGAGGAGATGTGGAAGGAATAAAAGGAGCGAGCTTAGGGAGATATTCGATGCCAAGTCTAGTGGATTGTGTTAGAATGGAAAGAGGTTCTTTGAATCCTTTTGCATATTTTCCTAATTTGGAGCCATTGAAACCATAACGAAGCAGATATCGATACCCAAGACCATAATTTTTGAAATTGGGAGAAGGGGTGGATGAAGTGGGGGATTCAGGTGAATGGTTGATAGTGTTGTAATAGGAAAATGGAGGGGATCTGTTAAGGCTTCATAGACCACATCCTGGTATAAGAATCTATGGCGCACATGAAGGGTTGAAGGGATCAAATGCATGAGATGGATCCAAGGTCGTCTGAGAAGAATACTATAATTAAGACGAGTTAAGCATTACATGGAATTTAGCGAGACAAAGTGTATGGCCCAACAACATAATGGGAAACATTATTGTTTAGGAATATTGTACCTAAGACTTGTTTAGGAATATTGTCAAATCCACGTATACAAATAGACCGAGGTGTTAAATATGCTTGAAAAATCCAAGCTGCTTGAAGAAATGGTAGACTAAAAATGTTAAGGCTAGAGCCATTATCAACTAAATCTCGTTTAACCCCTATATTATTAATTTGAACTTTGATATAAAGGGGAGGATCATTATTTAAGACAACTTGGGAAGTAATTTCAATAGATGTAAAAGTAATATGTTCTTTGTTAAAAGAGAGTGATGTAGTGAGTCTATGGTAAACATATTTAGGAGAGGTGTTAGGATGAAGGTAAGTATTAGACAAAAAAGTGAATTTTATTTGCACATTCAGGATTGGCTTGCAAGAAGGCATTGAGAGAGATACTCATGGTGGAAGAAGCCAAGTGTATTGAAGCTAGAGAAGAAGGAAAGATCCAAGAGTGTTTGAATTCGCATTCACTAATTATTTAACTAAAGTGTAATTTTATTAAACCCTAATTACATAGTAAATGAATGTAAACTATGATATATAACTGCTAGTACAATATGACATGGGAAATAAACAACTAAATTATGAAATCGTAAGTGCACATAGAGAGAGAGAATGGAATTAGTTGATTCATGCACTATCCTGGGATTGGTTTGAGATAGGAAGATGCTTAACATGAGGTGAATTGCTTTGTCAATAAGCGAGAGAAATTATGTACAACAAGAATAAGACCGGACATGGGTTCTCAGGGAATGGGCGGGGGTGCACAGGTGTTGGTGACATCTACTGGGCACCTATGACTATAAAAATGGCTAGAACTTGATTTTTACAATATCACACACAAGTTTCAAATTACTATGTGTTGATCGCATGTGTGTTGCAATATGATTGCTGAAGTACCAGTAACCTACAAAACACATCTTTACCTAAAAACCCACAATACCACATCAAATCCAAAAAAAAAAAGATGCAATATGGGGAGTTAGATCGACCTAGTGGTCACTCGATAGAGTGACTTACCACCAAGTGTTGCATCACATCTCATACTCCATGTAATTCTTGTGAGTGTGTGTAATAACCATTCCCTTGGATTCCCTTGTTCAAGTGCACTTGATATCAGGCTAGAACTAGATGTAGCAATGTAGATAAATGTGTAGATGGAATAATGAACTTCGCCTTCCTATGTTGTGTATGCAAAAAATGCAGTCCCTTTTCCCTTGAATGGATAGTAGATGGATGCCTTTGGTGCTCTTTAGTTCCATTAGATGCAATCTTAAGTGATGATAGTATATTTTTAAGGCTTGTTCCTTATTTTGAACACATAAATATGTATTTATATGATTCCCTTGTTTGAATTTCATAATTAACGACCGGAAGGATAACCCATAAGTAGAAAAATATGCCCAAAAGATAAAATGGATCCAAAAATAGCGAGTAAGGTGGAGAGAGTTCGGGCACCCGAGAGGGGACGAGGCGCACAGGGAATTGGTGTATGAAGTCATAAAATATAAGCAAGTAAAGTTTTGACTAGGCGGCGGGGTGTGTAAGAGCAAATAGAAAATAATAAAGATAGAAAAAGAGGCCAAATATAGTTGTCAATTACTAGTTTTCTCGCTTAGGAGTCATATGCATACTAGTGTGATTTTAGGGCCTAGAAATGTACCCAAGCATGTGATTTTGTGTCTACAAAGAGATATTTCAGTTGGTAAATCAATAAGAGCACAAACACCACTTGAAATTGTTCATTCATATTTATGTGGACAAATGCAAACACCTTCGATAGGAGGTTGTTCATATTTTATGACATTCATAGATGACTATACCAAGAAGACATGGGTGTACTTTTGAGACAAAAATATGATGCATTTGATATATTTCAACAGTTCAAGGCTCTAGTGGATAAGAAAATTAGATACTATATCAAAGTTTTGAGGACGAGATAGAAGAGGTGAGTATATTTCCAATGCATTTCTAAAATTTTTCAAGAAGCATGGTATCCATAAGCAATTCATTAATAAGTATGCATCTCAACAAAATAGTGTGGCAGAGAGGAAGAATAGAACCATAATGGAGATAGCCAGAAGTATGATGAAGGCCAAACATCTTCCAAATGAGTATTGGGTAGAAGTAGTAACAACTATTGTTTACATTTTAAACATGTGTTCAACAAAAATTGTTAATTCCTCAAGAGTTTTGGACTCACAAAAAACACAGTGTTGCTCATTTTAAAATATTCGGTTGTGTTACATATGCACATGTTCTTGATGAGATAACGAATATATTCGACAAAATTAGAGAAAATTTTATTTTTGTTGGATATTAAGATAATATAAAATCCTACAAATTTTTCAATCTATTCACAAGAAAAGTCATAATAAGTAGAGATGTGCAATTTATTGAAAATGAGGCATGGGATGGAAGTATAGAAAAAATAATCAATATAGCAATAGTTATTCCTCAAGATGATATGACAGATGAAGAGAAAGCTCTATAAGGTATTATACCTTCTTCCACTCCTATACATGTACCTCAAGTTATAACACAAGCTACACCTCCATCAATAGCTAGAAGGTCTACTAGATTACAGTAAATTTCGGTATGCAAGAATCTTCACAAAGAACACCAACAACAACTCCTTCATCAAGAAGTTCAAATCAAACCAGTCCATCATCAAATAGTCCATTGCATCTAAAAACAAGGAGTCTTAGTGAGTTATATGAAGCTAATTATAATGTTGATACATCTAACTCTTTTTCAATTTTTGCATTATTTTCTCAAGTAGATCTAATGTCTTTTGAAGAAGCAATGAATGAAGAAATTTGGGCTCAATCCATGGATGATGAGATAAACGCCATAGAGAAAAATCAGACATGGGAGTTGGTAGATCTTCCTAAAGGAAAGGATGTGATAGGAGTGAAATGGGTCTACAAGACCAAGTATAATGTAGATGGAAAAGTGCGAAGCATAAAGCAAGATTGGTTGTAAGAGGATTTACTCAACAATATGGAGTATATTATAATAAAACGTTTTCTCTAGTAGCACGTTTGGACATAGTAAGGACAATATTAGCAATTGTAGCTCCAAAAAAATTCCTATATACCATATGGATATAAAATCAACATTCTTGAATGGATTTCTTCAAGAGGAAGTGTTTGTGAAACAACCAAAATGTTATTAGATTGAAGGCCATGAAGAAAAGGTGTACGGTTGAGAAAATCACTATATGGATTTAAGAAAGCTCCTAGAGTGTGGTACAACAATATTGATTCTTATTTACTTCAGAATGGCTTTAGTAGGTGCAACAGTGAGCCTACTCTATACATCAAGATAAATTAACAAGGTAAGATTATGATTGTATGTTTATATGTGAATGATTTAATCATTACTTGAGAGCTATCCACGATTCATTTAAATATAACATGAATAACTAATTTGAGATGACATATAGGCCTCATGAACTATTTTTTGGGAATTGAAGTTCAACAATCAAAAGCTAGAATTTTTTTCACAAGAAAAGTATGCTAATGAAATCTTGAAAAGATTTAACATGTTGAATTGCAAAAAACCTAACACCTATTGCAATAGGACTAACATTAAGAAAAGAAGATGACGAATCATTTTGGATCCAACATTGTTCAAAATATTAGTTGGAAGTCTCGTGTAGTTGACAATGACGAGGCTTGATATTATATATGGTGTAAGCCTCATCTTGAGGTTCATGGAGTCACCTAAAGACTCACATTGGCAGGTTGGAAAAAGGATTTTGAGGTATATATGTGGAACTAAAAATCATGGACTATTGTTTACAACATCATATGAGTTCAAACTTATAGACTATAAAAATAGTGACAATGCCGATAATATAAATGACATGAAAAACACATCCAGATATGTTTTTCACTTTGGAACATGGGTAGTTTCATGGGCATCAAAGAAATGACCCATAGTCACTCTTTCTTCAACAAAATTAGAGTATGTAGCAGCCACATGAGCAACATGTCAAGCTATTTGGATGAGGATAATACTAAAATATTTCTACTACAATCGAGAAGAATCTACCTAAAGTTTTTTTGACAACTCAACAATAACATTGTCTAAAAATCATGTTTTTCACAAGAGGAGTAAACATATAGACATGAGATATCATTTCATCAAGGAGTTGGTTAACAACAAAGAGATATGTTTAGAATTTTGTAGATCTCAAGATCAATTTACTAATATCTTTACAAAGCCATTAGGAAAATATGTGTTTGAGTATTTGAGAAGTTGTTTGGGTGTCTATGATCAAGAAGAGATATAGTTTCAGACTCAGCTCCGAAATGATAAAAGTTAGAAGGTCAAAATTAAGGAGTGTTAGAAATTGATAATTTCACCCCATTTTTAGGAAAAGTTGTAGTTTTTTTTTGTGCATGCATCCATGCTTTAGTTGGTTTTAGATTAAATTAGAAAATTCTATTTTTAGGCAAACAACAATTTTCTCTTATCGGCATGTGGTCCTATAGGTGTTTTCATTGATGAAAACCACATTAATGACAAAGTTGATGATGGATTATGGTCATATGATGTGGTGGATAGTGTTGACATATTGGTTCAAATGTGTTCATGATGATATAGCTAGGTTTAGTGAGGATTTCTTACTTCGCAAGCCCATTCAGTGCCTAAATGATGTTGCATGATGGCATGAGAATCTTAAATGCTTGAAAAACATGTTGAAATGATGGATGAAAAGTTTGGAGAGTTCTTGGGAACTCATATCAGGGCAGGTGCGAACACTGTGTGATTCACTATGTTTTAGGTGCTCATTCGAAGCGGTATGGATGCTAGGGGGCGTGAGATTGAGTTTTGAAGCTACATGAGCTCATTAATGCATGTATTCAGGTATATCATGGTGTACCAGGTATTTTTGGGTCATTTTGAGTGATTTCATGATTTGTTATAACATTCTTATAGTTAACCCTAGATTCTATAGTATAAAACCCTAAGGGGTAGCTATACAAGTCTCAATGACTCGAAATGTTGAGAGATATTTGTGACATGATGATGATTTTAGATGTTATCACCTAAATAGCCTTAATTAGCAAAAATTAAACAACATACTAAGCACCATCAAGATAAGAATTAAACAAGGTTAGATGCTAACATTCATCATATACAAAAACTTTGAAACTAACAATGTTAAGCATCTAAATCCTCTATTCTCTAACAACAAATAAATGAATGGACCTAAGTAGGCTCCATGGCAATCAAAAATGGTTGTCTTTGGTATTCCAAGAACCTAGGAATGAGGGCTTGTCAAAGTTGGGCTACAAGACCCTTTTGACACCTCCCATATGACCTAAGCACTTAGGAAAGAGGCTTAAACTCTTCAAGATGATGAACTCTCAAGAAAACAAAGGAAAGCTTTTAGTCTATTTTGCTATATGCTTTGCATTTGTCTTCTCAAGAAGTTTAGGTGTAGGTATAAAGGTAGAAGGAGGGCTCCTTATATAGCCCAATGGATAAAGGAAACACTTCATCCCTTTGCATGTGGGATAAAGGTAAAACATGATTAGGAATGGATAAGGTTGCTTTATAAAAGGTAACCTTACTTTAGAAGGGTTTAATTTATGCTTAGCAAGTCATGGGAGTTGGGGGTGTTTTAATTAATCAAAGGTGATTAACTAATAGGTAGATGTAAGCTTATAGAAGCTAATTAGAGGAATATTAGTATGATTTAGGCTATTAGAAGGGGATTAAATCAATTAAATATTGATTTATTGGTTAAATGGAAGGGAAAGCTAATTAATTAATAATAATTAATTAGTCTAGGTAGAAGGGGTGATTTATTAATGGAAGGTCATTAATTAGGGTATTTGTTGGATAGGTGACTTAATTAATTAGCTTAGTGTAATTAATTAATGATGATATGAGGGAAAATGAGCGTTATTGACAATATGTCATCAATTTTCCAGAAGATAGATAATTAGCGCAATTTAAGTATTTAAATTGCTTGGGTGTAATTATGGGTGTCTACATTTTCCCCTCTTTGGGGTGGCGTAAGTGATGCCACTTCAAAGATAGTAGATGGAAGAAATTTTGAAGGGATAAAAGAAAAATTAGTAGGAAGGAGAGATGCCCCCTCGAGTGTCGATAGGGTGATGAAGGAAGACGATCGATCGATCGAAAAAGGTAAGAGATAGATAGAAGAATGGGAAGGGGCAGGATGCCTTGGTAAGACAAAAGACTAGGGGTGAGAGAAAAGTGATGCAAAAGAAATATGGAGGAGGGGAGAGAAGAGCGTAGCCTCTAGCCACTATGTATTGGAACAATTTTGATGTCATCATATTGCCATAAGAGCTACGTCATCGGTCCTTATGAAAAATATAAGCATACGACAAAGGTAGAATGACATGAAAATCCATACTACGAAAAATTTTCCATTGCTGAAAATACCAACTCCATGCAACATACAACAATGCAATGCAATACGAGAAGGAAACAAGCTCATTTAACAGGAAAACAAGTACAAAACACACATATCCAACCCAACAATGGTCAAGACAGTTGTACAAATGTTTTGTTATCAAGCTGAAGAGATCCACATGTTCATGATTGATGAAAAGGGTTAAAAATGATGCCCCAGAGAAGGATACATGCAAGGGGAAATGATAATGGACATTAGGTCCAAGTAAAAAGTGTTGTGCGCAATGAAACAACACCAGCAACAAATGTGCCCCAGAGTACAGATGAAGCAAGCAACTAGCTTTGTGAATGGTTGTGAATCCGGTGATCCATGAGTCATATTAATCGGGGAAGATGTGAAACAAACCAGTAGGATATGGAGAGGATACCATGCGCAAGACACAAGTTTCAGCCGTAATAAGCAAGTTACCATTTTTGTAGGTTTTTTACTTTTTAGGATTTTGTGAAAAAAATTTGCCCTGGATTTTTGACGTGATATATATATATATATATATATATATATATATATATATATATATATATATGAGATGGACATTTGTTTATTGTTTCTCATGGATAGATAACTATGTTTATGATGCATTCGGATTTGATTTGACATGTATATGTATCATGATCTTGTTGATGTATCACATGTGTTTTGATTTCTAGATGATGTGATCTTGTAGAATATATCAAATGTGTTTTGTTTATGAGATGTGCCATACTTAGTGGATGGGATGATATGATGATAAGGGTGTGGGGGATAGATTTTGATATTTTGATCCCTCTTGCCCCCATTTGATGATACGATATGTGATGATTAGCTTAGCATTCATGTATGATGTATACTTAGCCTTTCCTTGATATATGATGTATAGATGATGTTAGATGTGATGATAATGATGGTAATGTGATGTTGTGATAACAAAACAATGCACATGTAATAAACACAATCAAATGCTAACAAAGAACACAATGAAATAACATAATAACACACCAGGATTCACTAGCATGCAAAAACACACCTCAATATGCACAAGCAAGAATAAATCTAATCTAAGCAAGAAAAGATGAATCCTAACAAAGTATGCCCAAGCAACAAACAACCCAAAAGCAAAAACATAAAACAACTATACAAGCAACAAGCAAAGCAAGAAACAAGACAATGCAAGTAAATGTAAGTAAATGTTTTTGTAAGATTTGTTTTCATGCAACAATTTTCTATTGTTTTTGGTGTTTTGAAACAATTTTCTATTGTTTAGGTTTTGTGAAACAATTTTCTATTGTTTAGGTTTTTGTGAAACAATTTTCTATTGTTTTGTTTTGAAACAATTTTCTATTGTTTAGGTTTTGTGAAACAATTTTCTATTGTTTAGGTTTTTGTGAAACAATTTTCTATTGTTTTTTTTGTGAAACAATTTTCTATTGTTTTTTAACGTTTTTTCTAATGGTTTTCTAGAGTTATGCATAGGTAACCAAGAAAGCGTGGATGCCCCAACATTAGAAGGGGAATATACAAGGGCAGAAGCCACACGCTTATGAACAAGAAGGTGAAGTCATTGAATTGCCCTCAACATAAGATGGGGAATAGTGAAAGACCATGCCCCTCACAGATGAATAAAAGAAGACAAAGCCAGATCAAGGCCTGACAGGACTGGGCTCACAGGAATCTCGAAGGTAGAACTAGGGCTAGGCCAAGGAAAACTACCCTCCAGATGCAAGATGCTTGTGAACAACGAATCCTCCCAAGGTGCCGAAACCGGTTTTCACCCAAGGACTTATCCAAAGTGCCACAATTGCATGGTTTTCACTTGTGGATGACTTGTTTTCTCTTTTTTTTTTCTTTTTTGATTTTTTTGTATTTTTGATCATTTTACCATGTTTTTTTTTTTTTTTTTTTTTTTGACTTTTTGCGCCATGTTTAAGCATAGAACCGCTTAAGATGCATGGCATTCATGGGCTCACGGAGCTCATCACCATTGGGGTGAGCAAGTTTTTGTATGCCCCTATGCCATACTTGGCCACAATAACGTAGGGTCCCAACCAATGTGGTTCAAACTTTCCTTTCTTTTCACATTCCACTCTTGTGTTGAACTGATTCTCCTTCATGACTAAATCACCAACCTCAAACTGATGAGGTATGATTCTCTTGTTGTAGTTTCTAGAGACTCTATTCTGATACACTTTAAGGTGATTAAGAGCATGAATGCACTTCTCATCTAGGAGCTCTAATTCAGCCAGTCTTGCTACCCGGTAATCCTCATCTTTATCCAGATAGTCCCTGAGTGAGATTCTCGGGAAGGAAGTTCAATTTCTAATGGGATGATAGATTCCATCCCAAATACTAGAGAATATGGTGTCACCCCCAGGAGTGTGAATGGAGGTTCTATAAGCCCAAAGAGCTGGGTGGATTTGCAAGTGCCAATTACGACCTGTTTTACTTGACCATCTTCTCCATTATTCTCACCAAAGTCTTGTTTGTGGCTTTGGCCTATCCATTACCTTGGGGTAATATGGTGTAGACCATTTTAACCTAATTTGGAACCACTGACAAATACCTTTCACCATTTTGTTCTTGAATGACTTCCCATTATCCGTAACAATGGCCGCAGGAATGCCATATCGACAAATGATATGATTCATGATAAATTTGGAAATCTGAGCTCCTGTTACATAGGTTAAGGGAATGGCCTCCACCCATTTTGTAAAGTATTCAGTAGCCGTGATGATGTGGGTATGACCATCAGATGAGGTGGGGGTAAGTTTCCCTATCAAGTCAAGTCCCCATTTAGAAAATGGCCATGGGGTAGTGATAGGTTGCAATGGTTGCGATGGAGCATGGATGAAGTTTCCATACTTCTGGAAAAGTACACACTTCCTGACATAATTGCAACAATCGGTTTCCATTGTAGGCCAATAGTAGCCCACTCTTAGCAATTTCTTGGCCAAAACCATTCCATTTGTATGTGCTCCACACACCCCTTCATGTACTTCTTTGATCACTTGGATCGACTCCATCATATCAAGACAACGTAATAGATTCCCATCGTAGCCACGATGATAAAGCATACCTCCTAAAAGGGTGTAATGGGCTATTTGGTGAATCAGGATTTGTTTCTCGAATGGGAGATATCGGGAGGGAACGTGTTGTCCTTGAGATAGGTAAAGATGGGCTCATACCATGGGGAATTGGGACCAACAACATCACAAGCCAGACAAGATTCTGGCATGTCATATGTAGGCTAGCATAAGTTTTCTACAAAGAACGGCATGTCATTATTCCCTGGTGGAATACGAAGCATAGAACCCACCATCATAGCATCTACCGATCTATTTTGCGCTCATGTGGAATTTGTTCAAATGTAATGCACACAAAGTACTCCTTTAGAGTTTCTACCAAGCTTTTTGTAAGGTATGAGCTTGTCATCCTTAACCTTGTATTCATCATTAACTTGCTTGATAATTAACTAGAGAATCACCCACAACCTTGACATGATGAATGTTCCACTTGATAGCAAGCTTCATCCCTATGATAAGTGCCTCATACTCTGCAATATTGTTTGTGCAAGGAAAACCCAGGTGAAAATCCTGTGGTATAGGGTCACCAAAAGGAGTAATGAGGACTACCCCCACACCTGAACCATGAAAAGTAAAGGACCCATCAAAGTGTATCTTCCATACGACATATTCTTCAATGTATAGCAATGAGGCATCTGGCAGATCTAGATTTAAAGGTTCAGTGCCTTGCAAAGGTGCTTCTACTAGCTGGTCAGTGAGTACTTGTCCTTTAACTAACTTCTGATGTACAAATTCTATGTCAAACTCACTTAATAGAATGATCCAATTAGCCATTCTACCCGTGAGGGTGGGTTTAGACAACAAGTACTTGAGTGGGTCAACTTTGGATATCAGCTTGGTTTTGGTATTCAATAGATAATGGTGAAGTTTTTGAAAAGTAAAAACAACAGCCAAGCAAAGATTTTTCAATTTGGGGATAGTTGAGCTCATAAGCGATGAGAGTGTGACTGAGATAATACACCACTTTTTCTTTGTGACCCAGGTCATATTGGGTGAGCAACACACCAATAGAAAATTACGTAGTAGATATAAAGCAAGAGTGGCTCCCTAGGAGTTGGAGGCATGAGGACAGGTGGATTAGCCAAGTATTGTTTAAGCAAAGCAAAGGCTTGCTCTTGCTCTGATCCCCAGATGAAGGTGACATCCTTTTTAAGCAAGTGGGTGAATGAGTGGCACTTATCTGCAAGTTGGGAGATGAAGTGGTGGATAGCCTGGATTTTCCCCTGTAAGCTACAGCGCAGTTTGCTTAATATTCTTAGGTGGAGGCATTTCAGTAATAGCAGACACTTTAGTGGGGTCTACCTCAATTCCTCTTCTTGATACAATGAAGCCCAACAATTTTCCTAATAGCACACCGAATACACACTTCTTTGGATTCAACCTTGACCTTGTACTCTCGTAGGCACTCAAAGATACGCCACAAAATGACAGGGTGATCTTCTCTTGTCTTGGACTTTCCAAGGATGTCATCCACATAGTCCTCCATGATATCATGAATCATATCATGAAAAATCACCATCATTTCCCACTGATAAGTAGCTCCTACATTTTTGAGACCAAATGGCATCACCTGATAATAAAGGTACCCCAAGGAGTCGTGAAAGCCATTTTGTGTTGATCTTCATCAAAGCAATCTTGATTTGGTTGTATCCCAAAATCCATCCATGAGAGATAACATCTCATATCCTACTATTGAATCCACAATCATGTCAATATTTGGCAGCGGAAAATCATCCTTAGGGAAAGCCTTATTAATGTCTCTAAAATCCATGCAAATTCTGATACCGATAGGATTTTTTTCTAGATAGGGACGATGTTGGATATCCATTCAGAATAATCTATAGGCCGAATGAATCCCCCACAAATCTTTCCAATTCTTCTTTAACTAGTAAGGCTACCCTTGGGTGCATCTTTCTGAGCTTCTGTTTGATAGGCTTAGCATCTGCGTGCACAACTAGGTTGTGCATGACCAAAGTTGGATCTAAGCCTGGCATGTCTTTGTAAGACCATGCGAACACATCGATGAACTCTCATAGCAGCATAGTGAATGTCTTTTGTTCTCTAGCCAAGAGTGATGCTCCCAATTTTACTATCTTTGGGTCCTCTTCTATACCAATGTTAACATCAATGGTTTCCTCGACTAGTAATTTGGACAAGTCCTCCATACGCGTAGGATCGGGAGGAAGGTTGAGATCTTCATCCAAGGATGTCTCCATGAGATTTTCATCCTTGGCATGGTCACTTTGTTTGTCCTTTGATTTTTTTATTTGTTTTTCGGCCAATGCCTCAAAGAGGTTTTCACTATGTGTGACTTGGACTTTGATTTTTCCGAGGCTTTACGTTGGAACTTTTTCCCTCACGTGTTCTTAAGTTTTGCTGACCACGAAGCTCAGCCTCCTCACCGAAGTAGGCGCAGGTATCCAAGTCAATAAAGAAACCCTTCTTATGGTCTCCAATGGGAATTGTATCCCTTATGCCCATGAACTCTGCGATAGCTTCATCATTCTCGAATAAATCTAGTGACATGTGACATTGTTGGTCCCATTCAACAAGGGAAGGGTAAACAAGGTCAAGGGTTGGTTCCATAGGGGTTATGGTTAGGACAACGTTGTTCATGAATAGGTTTGTGGAGGCAAGGTCCTCATATTGGCTACAATGGGAATCCATATCATTGTCTAGATAGTCAGAGCTATCCTCACATTCAGAACAAGTAGCATCTTGATCATTGGGGTGTGCTCCATAAGGGTGAATCCCAATGCCGTATCTTTCTATTTTGAAATGTGGAAGAGGCACCGTTCTCTCTGTCCTTGTTCATTTCTTCCACATCCTAGGCCCTTGTAGCCCATGGAGTACATCATTTTACTAGATTTCTCATATTCAGGGTTTGATAATAGGATGGCTGAGTATCCTCTGGGACCCAAGTTGTAGGTGGATCAAGCAATTTTTCCTCAGCTAACAAGCCTCCAGGTAAGAATGACCCAATAGTGTGTTCATTTCTAGGTCTTCTGAAGTGATAGTTGGGTCGACCTCTAGTCTTGGGTGACAATGAGAGGTCTAAAACCAAGAGGGCTTGCTGCACATTATATTCTCCATGTAGCCATATTCAAGGATTTTCATCTCCCAGGAATCAAAAGGAGATGTTGAAGTAGATGCACCATGGGCACAAGAACTGAGAGAATCCAAATCTATCCGGATTCCATGGCCTCATATTGGAGAGGAACAACTATATCGGTGGAGGGACATGCATATGTGCCCCTTCGTGCAAAGCTATTGAGAGCTCTACAATGAGAAAGGGCTCTGAATCTCCTTGTATTGTAATGGTGTGTCCCTCATGCTTCAATTTAATGCACTATGGAACGTCGATGGCATGGCTTGCATGGCATGAATCCATGGTCGCCTAGAAGCATATTATATGGAAGTTCCAAGTCTAGGACATGAAACTTTGTCTGATGGAAAGTGGGACCCACCTCCATGGGCAGCGTGATTGTGCCCTGACTCCCTTTCCACGTTGTCGTATGTGGTGATAGTGATGATATTGGACTCAAGATCTACCTCAGTATGTCCTAACTATTTAACCAACTTGAGTGTGTAGATATTCAACCCTGATCCATTATCCACAAGCACCCATTTGATCTTCCTATGGGTAACAACTACCTCAATATATAAAGGAAGATTATGTGTTGGATTCTCAGTAGGGATCTCCCTATGATTGAAGGAATATGTTCATTTGGTATGATGTTTTCCACTATGGGCTTGAAGGTGTGTAGGATCGACCTCTAATGGCACTCCCGACCCCTGAAGAGTTTGGTATAGAATGTCTTTGTGTACATTGGATATCTTAAGAAGATCTAAGATCAAAATCTTAGCAGACATCTTCTCAAGTTTCTCTAAGAGGTTGTATTTACCAGTTTGTGGGGTTGATGGAGAAGGTTCTCAATCACGAGGCGGGCACGCCTTATTACCATGGCATGCAATCCTTTCCCTTGATTCGATGGCATTAATATGGTCAGTAGGAGAGAATACATCCAATAAGTGAATCATAATGATTGTTGTCTTTTTTGGTGTATAAGTAATTCACTACTTTATAACCTTGGGATGACTCTCCCGATCCGGCTTTGACTTTTCTAATTTATCATGATTGGGGAATGGCTCTTTATATATCCCCATCTTTTCGTTGGGTGTCTGAGTTTTTTCTGGGTTGTCCACCTCTATCTCCCCATTGTCGATGAGGTCTTGGATATAATGATGAAGTCACAGACATTTTCTATCTTATGTCCTTTGACATGATGCATTTCACAATATTCATGCTCCTTGTACCATGAAGGTTTTGGAGCATTGTCATCAAATGGTTGTGTCGTAGGATATGTCATCATGTGAGCCGCATCCAATTGTTTTAGTATAACCGAAAAAGGTTCATTAAGAGAGGTGAACATTTCTTCATTTTGGTGGTGGTTGAATTGGTCCTTTGGTCAGTTTAAAAGGTTGACCGGTTTGGACCATTTGAACACGTTTGGAATCAGTGATCCCATCTCCCACCACATTTTTTTTTTGTTAAAAACTTTGGCTTCTCCATGGGTTTAACATTTTGATTATCTCTAGATTGGGACTTGAGAGTTCCTTTTGCAATGAGAGATTTCTCTATTTGAACCCCCTTTTCGATGACCTCCTCAAAAGTGCAAACACAATGCATTTGGAGGTGGAAAGCTATATCCGGATTGAGGTTGGGTACAAAAATACTAACCAACTATTTTTCAGGGAAAGCGCAAGGGAAGTGGCTAGCTATCCCTCTCCACCTTTGGAGGAAGCTGGTGAAAGTCTCATTAGGGCATTTTTGGCACCACATAAATCTACCATGGTGACATCACTCTCTATGTTGTATGAGAAGTGATGCACAAACCTTTCTACCAATTCTAGCCAAGTGAAAATTGATCCCGAGGTAAACGTGTAAACCACTCCAAGGCTTGACCTCCTAGACTCTTAGGAAAAAGTCTTATGAGATAATTGTCACTATAGGACACCTCTTGACATGCCATATAGAAATATTTGACATGATCCCATGGATCTCCTTTCCCTTTATATTTGTCAAATTTTGGCATGTCAATTTCTTAGGAAAGGGTTGAAGGGTCATCATCTTGTCAAAAGGATAGGGACATAATTCTTCATATTGATACTTTCTAACACTCCCTATATTGCTCTCTTGAAGGCTTGTGAGTGTTACTTTCATAGATTGTACCTCTTGTGTGAGCAATTGTTCTCTAGTGGGAGAAGCGGGGATATATACTCGGTGATATCCCGTATCATCTTCTTCTTGATTTTCTCTATGGAATTCATTGATCTTAACCTTAGGCCTTGACTTTTGAACATTTTTTCTTGCTTCCTTCTATACATGAGAGGTTAGCAAAGCTAATTGTCAGCTTAGGTTACTAATCTGTTGTTGAATGGTGGTTTCTTGTTCTAAGGGTTCCTCTTCTTCCTCGTCTTGTGGAGGTTCTTCACCATTCTCATGTCCCATCATGTTTTTACGTGGCACTTTGATAAAGGGTATTCTATGTCCCACTATCTTATTATTTCTGCGTGTTGGAGGTAGAAGCATGTCCATGCATCAAAATGTCCTCCATGTTGATAAGGGGTCATTCTTCCTCATTAGCATTATTCACAGGTGGGATTGTTTCACTTTCAGTGGGCATTTTAGCCCCTAATTCTATGACCCATGCTAGCACTCTATCCTTATTTCTGAAGAGAAACTCATCTAATAGAGTGGGGTCAAAGTCAAATTCTGTGTGGAGATTCCAATTCATTACCACTATGATCGACCATATCTTCTATCTCTTTTTTCCACCAGAAAAACAGAGGCCCTAGATCATGTCCAATGAAAGGGTTTGACCCTTGTCTGTTCGAGGCTTCCCAAGCTTGCACTTGTTGTTCCTCGTATGTTTGTTTCTTGAGTCCTAATCATGTTTTGGGAGCCATGATTTGTAATAGTTTCACTAGGGTAAGTTGTAAATGTGTTCAAAACTTTGTGACCACACCTAAGTGAAATGCAAGATAAATCGTCAAGAATATGAATGAATTAACAATGTGAGAATACCAATGTGATAGAGTGATAAATCACCAGTGACACAAATGTTTGGTATCTAAACCTATCAAATGAAGTACTTCCTAGACTACTTCTCAAAAAGTAGTTTAGTGTCACAAGATAATTAACAAGATGTTCTCACTTATGCCAAGTTCAAGAGAATGAACAAGACGTAAGTAAATACAAAAAGTTAATGTGACCTCCTAACAAGATATACTAAAAGTGAGTCCAAACTTGATTAAGACCTATATCTCAAAAAGTGCCAATTACAATTCATGAGTGACACAACAATATCACCAAGATATGTTAACCAAACTTTGTGAGAAAGTAAGGTATTGATATCAAGGTACTATTGATATAACACGCACAAGTGGTAACACCTAACACTCTTCAAAATCGAGGTAATAATAGAATCAAACTAAAAAGCTTAAAGTATAGCTAGGAATAGTTAAAATGTGTGCAACGTAACCTTACAATATAGATATTTAGGTCGAGTTTACAAGAAACAAGACGTAAATATCAAAATTGTAGTGATACGATACAAACAAGCTAACCCTTCTAAGGAAGTTCAAGATGATGAACCACGCCTAACTACAATGATGATCTTGACATGGGTATCAAGATCACAATGGTCACCAATGATATGAATACGTCTCCACACACTTTAGACATTTAACTTACCCAACCACAAACATGGATGGGCGTAAATGGACAAAAAAGTGGCAGAAACAATCAATTGGTAACACAAAGGTAGTCACCCTCCTTCTGATCAACAAAGTGTCAAAAGAATGTGAAGGAAGCAAATCAAAAATGGGATGAAAAATGTTGGCTTCACTTTGGCAGAGTTTCACCTCACCCTAAGGCAAGTAAAAACTAAGCGAAAGTAACGCATCACACGTTTCACAATAAAAAGATGGTTCACAACTCAACACTATTTTAGAATGGTCAAAGTGGGCTCCTGGCCAAAGTATATTTTCCTAGGTGGTTCTCTCATCCTAGGTGTTACAAAGATTATCCACAAGTGGGATGATTTACCCAAATAGTCCCGACTATCTTGGGAGTATCTCAACTTTTCCCCCTTCAAGCACAGTGGGCAGTAAATGCATCCATCATGTACTTAAAAGGGTCACGTAGGGACAACTTGTAACTCTATCTCACAAAGGAATCACTAGTCAGATAGGTAGTAGTGGAGCACTTCCCATTTCATCCACAAGGTTCCCTCTTGCATGGACTACTTTGGGGTTCCTGGAACCACCCCCATTGTTGTAGCTTAAGGCATTATGCCAAAGGGGTTATGTTCCAGTTGAGCGGAGAGGGACGTACCCTTTTCCAAAACCTGCAATACAGTGTTTTGAATATGTTGTTCTTTTTATCTTGTTTAATTAGGTGTGGTTTTCTTGAACACCTTTTGGCAACCTGTATAACAACTGTATTAGTAGTTTTTGACTTCATTTTGATTCCTCCTTTCTTTGACAAGCATTTTTAGGTCCTACACTCAAGCGTTAGTAGTTCTCCAAGAAAATCACATTATTTAAAAGAGGATTAAGAGTTGCTTTTGATTCTCAAGATCATCCAAGGATGCAAGAGAAGAGCATACACAACAAATAATCCAACTAAAAAGTAAAGAAAATCTTTGCAATCAATGAACCATACAAAAATCTTGATAAATGTTCTTTCCCTTAAACCAAAAGTAAAAGATGAAGTTTCCAATTTACCAAATGTTATAAAATGAAGACTAAAGTTGCTTTTGATTCTCAAGATCACCCTAAGGTGCAAGAGAAGAGCATACACAAACTTTATCCCAACTATATAGAAATGGAAAACTTCAAATCAAAGGACCATTGAAAAATGCTTTGTAAAAAGGTTCATTCCCTTAAGCAAAATGAATAATCAAATTTCCAAGTTTAATCCCAATGTTAAAAAGATAGAGATCAAAGTTGTTTTTGATTCTCAAGATCACCAAAAGGTGCAAGAGAAGAGCATACACACGCTTTGGTCTAAATCAAGTAAGCATGGAAATACAACATTCATCAAAACATTAGACATATTAGAAAATGACCAGTTTTAAACTAATAAAAAAACTTATAATTTTTGTAAGTATAAATCCCAAATTTATGTTTCCATTGCATATTTAACTTCAATACCTTTCCAACGCAAAAAAATGGAGTCATTTTGAGTTCGGGAGAAAAATTTATGGCCTTCGGAAGATGGGTTACGCATATGCTCTTATGCTCACGGGTATGCACTTGACATGCACTCAAAAAATGTCAAAAAAACGTCCCTTAATCTGCAAAATGGGCAAAATTTTCCAACCAAGATTCAATTTTGACAACAACCCATCACATTAATATATGAATAGAAGACTCAACTATCAAACATTAACATACATGCTCAAGAATTTAAGATTTTCAAGAAATTGGCAAAACTAGCATGTAGAATGATGAAAAAGTAAGCTCTAAAAATGAAAACATGATGAAATCTTGAAATTTTCTCACCAAGATTTAATTTTGACAGCAACCCACCACATTAATATGTAAATAGAAGACTCAACACTATCAAACACTAACCTACATGCTCAAGAATTTAAAATTTTCAAGAAATTGACAAAACTAGCATGTAGAATGTTGAAAAAGTAAACTCTAAAAATGAAAACATGGAGAAATCTTGAAATTTTCCCATCAATTCCAATTTTGACAGCACTTCACCTCCTCTATACCTACAAGGAAGACTCAACACATGCAAACTCAACAAAACAAGTTAAGAAAAACAAGTTAGATCAACATGTGTAAAAGAGGGTTAGTAACCAAAAATGAAACTTAACTACAAAAACTTGAAATTAAGTGCAAAGGACAATGGAGTAAGTCCCACCAGGATGCCCAAATGTGTGCATGTGTTGTTTTTAAACTAATGCTAATATGAGTAAAATACTAACACCTAAATAGCCTTAATTAGCAAGAGTTAAACAAACTACTAAGCACCATCAAGATAAGAATTAAACAAGGTTAGATGCTAACATTCATCATATACAAAAACTTTGAAACTAACAATGTTAAGCATCTAAATCCTCTATTCTCTAACAAAAATAAATGAATGGACCTAAGTAGGCTCCATGGCAATCAAAAATGGTTGTCTTTGGTATTCCAAGAACCTAGGAATGAGGGCTTGTCAAAGTTGGGCTACAAGACCCTTTTGACACCTCCCATATGACCTAAGCACTTAGGAAAGAGGCTTAAACTCTTCAAGATGATGAACTCTCAAGAAAACAAAGGAAATATTTTAGTCTATTTTGCTATATGCTTTGCATTTGTCTTCTCAAGAAGTTTAGGTGTAGGTATAAAGGTAGAAGGAGGGCTCCTTATATAGCCCAATGGATAAAGGAAACACTTCATCCCTTTGCATGTGGGATAAAGGTAAAACATGATTAGGAATGGATAAGGTTGCTTTATAAAAGGTAACCTTACTTTAGAAGGGTTTAATTTATGCTTAGCAAGTCATGGGAGTTGGGGGTGTTTTAATTAATCAAAGGTGATTAACTAATAGGTAGATGTAAACTTATAGAAGCTAATTAGAGGAATATTAGTACGATTTAGGCTATTAGAAGGGGATTAAATCAATTAAATATTGATTTATTGGTTAAATGGAAGGAAAAAATTCATGATTGGATGTTGTAGATAACTCTTTCTAGTTTCCATAAATGTATGATAAATCATGTGGTGATGTGTGAGCCCCACCTAAAAAGGAGTTTTTATGGAGAATTTCAGTTTGAGGATAAAGTTGCCAAATGAGGTATGAAATAAATTGTTTTTGTATGATGTATGTGAGTTTTTCTTGATTTCCAAATATTTTTCAGGAAATTTTGATGCAATTTCATGGTCAAATGAGCTCCATTTAGTTTGATTGGTCAAAGGGCGCTTTGAGGCCATAAAAGTAGTTTTTGGTCAAATGGGCATAATTTGAGCTACTGAAGAGTTTGGAGGTTATTCAAGTTGTGTTGGAAAGATAATTTAGAGATATTTATAGTAATATAAGTTTTGTCTCATAATTAGGATATTTTATATGGTTTCCACGTCATTTTTTAGACAATAATATTTTTTCTAGTTCAAGGCGGGAGAGGTTCTTGTTGAAGTTTTGAGTTGCTTGAAGCATCAATAGTTGATTTGATGCTTTCTATCACCTGGAGAGAGAATAGGGTGAATTTGGAATCAAATTAATCTATTTATAGGTCTTGATTGTTTCTATAAATATTTTTACCAAATGATCTTTGAAAATATATTTTTAGTAGTCTATTTTGGTGAAGATAAAATTTATTGTGGGTCACGCAGGTGAGTGTTTCAAGACTTACAACTTTCTTAAAAGTGTTCTATAGGTCCTAGAATTTCTATAAACTAGTTACATTACATGGTTTAGAGGTTTTGAAGTCATCTAGTGGCGAGAAAGAAGTTTTCAGTATCTTAAAGGGTGTAGGAAACAACAATTTTAAGATGAACAAAGAGTCCTAGGCCCATTAAATGAAATAATTTGATTGACCGAGCTAAATCATGCCATGTATGGTGTTTTTGGATCATGAATAAACATGGTTTTGGAATGCGGGGTTTTTTTGTCATTCCCATGCAAGGGTTTTTAGGATTTTTGATGCATGGATGAAGTGTTTTAGCTAGTTAAACCTATATGGGTCATATGCGGTTGTTGTGAAAATTATTTAGGATGTTTTTAATATGTATTAGTTATGAAAAATGAGGGAAACTGTTTCGAGTTTGAATTTAAATCTTGAAAAGGCTATACAAGTGATAATATGGGCACATTGTTGCTAATCTTTTAGAACCCATTTTATCTTCTTTTGAAGAACCATTTTCTGCAAAGAAAAACCCTTGGCCTAGCCTAAAGCCCCAAGAATTTAATTCTAGGATCAGAGTAGGCTAGTTGATTCTTCATGTGGAGGATTTGAGCAAAGAAAAGATGGAGAAGTTTCTTTGATAACGAGTTGAAGAAGGAGGGAAAATTTGGATCCTTGTGTTTAGATGCTACCTTCATATCATATTGATGTTATTTTCAGGTTTCAGAAGTATCTTCAGATATGATATTGAGTTGTAATCATTTGGAAATAAGTATATCTTCTTGGGTACTCATGAGACAAGATTGTTTATCTTGATACATCTTCATTGCATCTTGATTGCTAGTGTTGAAGACATCAATTCCTTGTAATCTGATTTGAGTATCAATAAAGTGTGATAATATGATTTTAACATAAATAAAAGTAGTTTATGTGTTTATCTTTTGATCCTTGCATTGATTTTATTTCATTGTGAATAATATATGTTTTGATATGTGTACTTCATGAGATTGTGTGTTTAGGGTTCGAAGTATACATGAGACATTTTTGTTGGGACTGATTCACCCCCTCACTCCTTGTCACCTCTAACAATTGGTATCGAGTAGGCCCTTGAAGTATCCTATCAAGCTAAAGGGATATCTTTGGTGACAAGATGTCATTGGAGACAATGGAGCTTCATATCCACTTTGCATAAGGCGTATGATGGCTGACCATGGTGACTAGATTTATAGTATGGTTGCATCTCATGAGGAAATAGTCAAGGTTTTAAAGACTCAACTTGAGGAGGCCCAAGACGAGTTGAATATTAAGAGGGAAGAATGTATCAAACATGAGGGTGAGAAAGAGGATCTGAAGAAAGAGTTAAGCACCATGACAAGCAAGGTATTATATTTTCAAGAGAGTTTAAAAAATCTGAATAAGATGTTAGAAAAACAAAAGGTTTATGGTGATAGAACAGGCCTAGGATTCAATGAGGATTCATCCAAATCATAGAAGAATGAAGAATAATCAAGTCAAGTATCTAATGAAAGAAAACAACCAAGAAAGGAAGATTTCAAAGCTTCCATCTCATGGAATATCATCTATCGTGCAAATAAATGCATATAGGTATGGTTTTTTCATGGAAATTGTTATAAGTGTGGTGTTTATGGACATAGAGCTAGCATGTGTAGTCCTGAGGTTGAAAAGAAGGATGATTGCAAAGGAAAGGTTCGGAACATCATTGTGAAGAAGAAAATAAGGAAGAGGAATGTTAGGGCAAGAAAGAGAAAATATAGGTCAAAGATATGGAGATGAGTGTTATCTTTGTCATGAAAAAGTTGATCTTGCAAATTATTACAAGAATGAACAACCAAGCACTAGAAGGTATGTAAGCAAGTTCAATGGATATTGCTTTTCTTACAATGGTTATGGACATAGGGATTTTGAGTGCAAATAGAATACTTTATGTGCCACAAGGTAGGGCACATTGTCAGTTATGTGATATAGGATCGTTGAAGAAAGAGACTCAAATATCCAAGCCAAAAGCTCAGGTGTACAAAAATAAGGATGAGGCTAGTCAAAGTACTCAAGAGGATTCCAAGAGTGTGATTGATCAAAAGGAGGAGTCTAGTGTGAAAAATTTAGAATTAGAAAAGAATGGATCAGTCAAGGAGAAAGAAGAAGGCTTGAGACCTTCTTAGGTATCTCATCTAGCCTTGCATGATGGGATATGCCTATATTAGGATTCTTAGAGGTGTATTGGTTCTAATGAAGCTTTGGAGTGAGGGGAGTTGTTTAAGTCAAAGTGTGTGTGTCTCCTCCATGTTTTCAAGGTATGAGTTCCTAAGTCTCTTTGCAAATTTTTGTGGATCTAAGTAATTGATCTTGTTGTATGAGTCAAGTTTCTAAGTCTTGGTGTCTTCATGGGTGCATGACTATGTTTACAAATCAGTATTTGCATTACCAAGGTGTATTCTCAATCTGTGGTGATTCGGTGTGTTCAAGAGTCATATTGGTGTCTCATTTGAGTTTTTAGTGTCATAAATTTCATGAAAACCTCTTTTGTGTAGGATGAGTGTGTGTCTAGCATAATTGTCATGTGTCTATGGGTTGTGATGTCTAAAAGAAAGTCCTCTCTGAGTAAAATAGTACGCCAAAGATGTCTCGTAAAGTATATGAGTCTAGTTATGTTCTCTTAGGTAGCTTCTTGTGTTATGACATCCATGTCAAGAGTCCTAAAGTTTTCAGGATATGTGTTTAAGTAATGGTGGTTTTAAATAGGGTTCGTGGTGTGCCTCGGTGTTAATTCTAAGTCAAAAGGTATATGATGATTTAGTCATGAGCTTCAATAGCAAGAGTCATACATGCCAATATGTGTATAGTGTAGGTGATGTTACAAAGTCATCTCGGATCATGTTATTAAGTTTCTATCCCTTTAAAGTTTTTTCATTGATTTTTGGTGTGTCAAAGTCATCTTAGAACATCTAAGTCAAATCCTATATGGTTACCTATGATTATGGAGTACACATCATGTTTTAAATTACCTTGAGATGAATAATTATATATAGAAAAATTCAACAAATTGTTGATATGTTTAGAATATCCATCCAAAGTGATCAACAACTATGATATGGTCAAAAAAGTATCATCAAGTGGAGTTTAAGGTGGTTCCGTATGATATAATTAATTCAAGCTTCCAAATCATATAAATAGATGCTCAAGAGGTTAAAAGAGGCTATTCTAGGTTGATGGAAATCTCAAGATCTTAAAAGTCAAAATGTAAGCAATTTTGATGCTTCACTACCCTGACCGGGTTCTAAAGTTGTATAAGGAACGTATGGAAGAAAAGGTAAGTTTGAAGGCACAAATAGAGAAGTTGAAAGATAAAAAATTGTACAAAGAATCTAGATTGTGATTTATTCATGATTCAATTGGATTTAAACCATGACATTGTTCAAATCTCTTGCAATCTTTGATAGAGTTCAGTTTGATAGTGAAAGTGCTAAAGTGACCTAATTGTGATGGTTGGATTTGTTGGTGTGTGGGATCCTATATGTCCTCCACACACATATAGAGGGTCATTTCACTTGGGTTAGGTTTAAGGTTAGGTTAAGGGTTTCTTGTGTGTCTTACACTAGGGTTACTCTACACCCTATATGTATCCCTTCATTTGACATTTATGAGTATGCCAAGACACTCTGCTGTCTTTCTCTACATGTGCAAGCTTTGTTCTATTATGCAAGTTTTTCAATTGATTGATCGATTCTTCCTTGTGATTACGTTGGAGCTATTACGTTTCCTTCAGAGTGCAAATTTATCGTGGTGCACAGTTTTGATATACGATTCTCGCCAACTCTTTCATGGTATCAGAGCTGAGATCGAGTAAACATGCACTCATTTTTTTGAGTTTTGATTACTCTTGGTTTCATTTTTTTACTCCTCGTGCAAGTTTTTTGATCATTAGATTTTGGATTTTCTTGCTAATGTTATTAACAAGCTATTCTTGGAAATTTTTCATTTTGTTGTGTTCTTCGTGCATGTGCAGATCTCCTTGAGCTATCAGGGGTTTTACAGCTACATTTAGCTAGTTGCAGCTAAATTTAGTAGATCAGCTAAGAATAGAGGTTTATTTTCTAGTTTTTAATTTTTTTATTAAACTGGAAATTCCTTGATCTCTATTTTTTTGTCTTCTATGTTTTTGCATGTTTTTTTGTAGAATACAGGTTTAAATTTTTTTGGAGAGCTCAAGAGTTGTTCTTCGGCTCGGTGGTGATTTTGGCTTCAATTTCCCACGGAGCTCCTCTTCTCTGCCCGAGGTCCTCCAACTTGCTGCACCCTCCTTCCACCAAACCAAATTTTAGCTCTTTTCTAGCTCACCTTCGAGCTTCCTCAATCGATCTTCCTAGTGTTTGTGAGTCATCTATCTCTCCGAGATCCCAACACCTCTCAACTGAGCTCCTTGCTCGTGTTCAAACCTGCACGGTGAGTCTCCTTCAAACCCTCGTGAGTTTGTGTTGCTTTGGGATTGTTGTCTCTACTCGCTCGTGTTTTTTTGGTTGTGGTCTTTCCCGTGAGAGCTCCTTCCACCTCCTTGAGATCTTGTGATCTACCTGCCGAGTCGCGTTTTGGGCGAGCAGTGTTTTCTTATACACCTAAGCTCGTGCTCGTTCCCTTCCTAGCTTGTGTTGTCCTGCTCATGCTCAAGCTCTCCCGAGCAGTTTTCCTCTTCAAGTTCATGTTCAGGCCTGCTTTCTTGCTCCCCTACCGTGGCTCGACCTCATCTCCTTTGTATGTGTCCGAGCCCCCTCTCCCCCTTCCCGAGTCTACCTCTCGACCTAGCCGTCCACAAGCATGCCCTCCAACTCGAGATTTTTGGTAAGTTTCCTCCAACTCTAGATTTCCACTCGTGATCCACTTTGGATCCTCGCCGATCCCTCCAACTCACCGAGCTCAACTCGGGATTCTCCTTTTTTTCGTAAGTTACCATTTATTTGGTAAGTTGTTTTTTTTTAACATATCTTTTGGTGTTTTTTAAAGTGGGCACTTGATTTATATTTAAGGCAAGTTTCTACTTTTTAAATTTGTGTTTTACAAAAAAAAAAAGTGGATTTTTTTTTAAAAAGGGGGGGAATATATTTAAAACTTTAATTTGGATTTATTTTATTTTTTAGATGAAATTAATTAGATTTAATTTAATTAAATCTAGTTTTATTAATTTCAAGATTAACCTTCTTTTCGATTAGTCAATATTTCTTAAAATTGTCTTTATAGTAACATTTTTATGTTTTTAAACTCCAAAAGCTCTAAAATTAGCTAAATCGACATTTCAAAACGGTAACCTTTTAAAAACATTATTGTCATTTTTTTACTAATCGTGTGCTCAAGTGTGCAACATCACTCTGAGCACCTCTTTGTCTTCCACATGCCTTTCTGGCATTTTGAAGATCATCTAGACTCCTCTTGAGTTCAAAACATTATATTTTACCCTTATTATTTCTTGTGACTAGTGAGCGCATCCACCACAGTTTGCAGCAAGGGGTATCCTTCGTGACGTGAGACACTTTTTCTCACAACCAGGATTTGATTTCACCTCCTTCCTAGTTTTTGCAATTGTGCTTGTGTACGGTGTCACTTTTTTGCTTCCTAAACACGATTGTGGTCTCCTCTCTTGCACGCGTTATTACATGATTGCAAGGTGAGTTACCAAGTGTTTCAAGACACACGCTCGGACCCGATTGTATTCAATGCACTAAACTATAAAGTGCCAAAAGTAGGGGGTTATTATATTGTCCTGGTGGTTGTGTTTCTTTTCTACATTCCTTCTCTCTCTTTTCACTATGGATGCACTTTCAATTCCTTTGCTTACACCATTCAACTTCTTCGAATGGAGATCGAAAATAATTATGAAACTAAGGGGTAAAGGGTTATTCCGCATCACCATGGGAACTGAGACTGAACCAGATGACAACCTGAAAAATCTAAGTGGTTAAACCATAGTGATGAAGCTTTAGGTCTTCTTTGCATGTTTGTTTCTCTTGACTTTCTCTTCCACATTGAGTCGTCTGAAACACCTAATTCTACGTGGAAAACATTGGATGGGATGTTTGGACAACAAGATGACATGAGAGTGCATGAGTTGGAAAATGAACTACTAGGGTTAAATCCTAGTGATTTTGAAAACCTATAAGCATTCTTCTCTAAGTTTGTCCACACTAGATTGTTGTTAAAGGAATGTCAAGTAGAGAATAAAGATTCTCAACTAATCTTGTTGATTCTCTCTAAGTTAGGTCCTGAATATTCTATCTTTGTGTCAAATTTTACGCTACAAAATCTACCTTGGGAAAGGATTGGAATATGCCCTCCTTTGACTATTTTTCATCCCAACTCATTCGAGAATAGGAAAAACTCATTCAAATGGGGTCTCTCAAGTCCAAGTCACATGCCCTTATAGCAAGTACTAGTAAGGAAAACAATACTGAAAAGAAGAAAGAAAAAAGGATCAACCTAAGAAGGAAACCAAGACCAAAACTAAAATTAACATGAACACTTCGACTTCTGAGCCTAGAGCACAAAAAGATAGGTATTTGTGTTCCTATTGCAAGAATCCTGGTCATAAAGAGCATACATGTATGAGAAAAAAATTGATCACCTTACTCATTTACTTGAGAAAAATCAAATAGGTGTTCTTGAGTCTATCAAACAAAATGCTCAAGGTCGAGTCTTCTCTTTATAAAAGGTTCTAAATCTAATAAGAAGAAAGGAAAGGCCCTTGTGGCAAAGTTGCTCCTTCATCAACGTGGATTATAGATTCGGTGCCTTACACCACATGGCTTCTTCACATGTTGAGTTCTCCAACATCGAACCTTGTGGTATGTCCCAAATCACGATGGGTAATGACACGACAAGTGTTGGTTTCGGTAGTGGATCGATAGAGATGGATGGGGAACATTCAACCAAGTGTTGAGTGTTCTTGATCTCTCTACCAATCTCCTATCGGTTTACCAAATTACTCACCTTGGTGAAGGAATGCGAGTGGAATTTGGTCCTAACTTGGTGATTATTCGTGAGCTTAACGATGACACTATAGTGGCTGAGGGAAAGGCGGATCACCATTCACGGTTGTATACCTTTTCCCACTTTACTTCTGATTCTACACCCACTGCCTTGCTCACTCATGCAAATGAGGTTAGTAAGCTATGGCATGAGCATTTCGACATCTAAATTATCGCTACCTTGAACAATTGAGCCAAAACAAAATGGTCAACGGGTTACCCCACGCGTCAAGTTTTCTAAGGGTCTTTGTGAGGGTTGTACCCTTGGAAAGCATCCTGAAAAGAACTTTGACAAAGGAAAATCCTAGAGAGCTACTCGTCCTTTGGATCTTGTTCACAGCAATATTTTTGGTCCATTTCCATCTCCTTCATTTACTAGAGCTCTTTATGTGCTAACCTTCATTGATGACTATTCACGATATACTTGGGTATATTTTCTTAAGCTTAAGTCTGAAGTCTTTGAAAATTTTCAGGACTTTAAGGCTCTTGTTGAGAAACAAGTGGAATGGTCTATTAAGGTTCTTCAAACCGACAATGGAGGTGAATATGTAAACAATAGGTTCATGGATTTCTGTACTTCTGAAGGGATCTCCTTGCAGCATACAATTACTTATAGCCCTTCACATAATGGAGTAACAGAAAAGAAAGAACCGTACTCTTAAGGAGATGGCCACTTGTATGATTCACTCAAAGTCTCTTCCTCCATAATATTGGGCTGAAGCAGTGAATTGTGCTAATTACATTCAGAACCGTGTTCCACACAAGGTAGTAAGAGGGATGACACCCTTTGAAGCCTGGTTTGGATGCAAGCCTAATGTTGAGCACTTTCGAGTCTTCGGATCCAAGGCTATGGCTCGATTCCCAAGAAGAAACGTAAGGCATTGGAACCACAATCCAAACCTTGTATCTTTGTAGGGTATCCTGATGGCATGAAGGGATATCAATTGTTGAATCCTACTTCTCATGAGCTTTATATTGAGAGAAGTGTTAAGTTCGATGAGTCTTCTTCGACTTCTACTTCTCTACCTATTGAGGTTCTTTAGCTTGCTGATTTGGATTCTAACTCATCAGATGATGATGTTGTTGAGCATGCTCCTCTTCCTGATCCTCCCGACCATCAGACCCTTGAGTCTTTTGATTCTGATAGTAGTGATGACGAGGACTATGTCCCTTCTCACTTGAGTGATGAATCTTCCACTCGAGGGCTAACCCTCTGGTCCTCTTTGGGCTAGGAAAACTCTACAAAGTGTTGGAGATTTAGTTGGAGATACTTTGGATATGAGATGTACTCACTCAGATTTTGTTAGACCCCACTCTTTCTTCACCTTTTCCTCTAATCCACAGTCTTTCTAGGAGGCTTCTGGTATTCTGAGTGGGATTCTTCCATGGATGAGGATTATTCCTCTCTCATGAAGAATGATACTTGGGATCTCACCCCTCTTCCGAAAGGAAGAAAAATTGTTCGGTGTAAGTGGGTGTTTCGAACAAAGTATGGAGTAGATGGAGATGTTAAAAATTTTAAAGCGTGATTAGTAGCTAAGGGTTTCTCCCAGATAGCTAGGGTTGATTATACTGAAACCTTTGCTTTGATTGTGAAGATGACTTCTATTCGATGACCCTAGCCATTTCCATGCAACAAATAGATGGAAAGTCCATCAAATGGATGTTAAGAGTTCCTTCCTTCATGGTGACCTAGAGGAAGAGATCTACATGGAAAAACCTCCGGGTTATGTCCATGATCCCCCTCATTTTGTAAGTTAAAGAAATCTCTTTATGGCCTTAAATAAGCCCTCGGGCTTGGTATGCCAAGATGGACTCCTTTTTACTTACATCAGGGTTTACTAGGTGTCACTCTGATCCAAATGTTTATATTTTATAGCAAGATGACTCCATACTCATTCTTGTTCTCTATGTTGATGACTTGTTGATCCGGTAGCTCTTCCTCTATCATTGATTCTGTGAAGACCGCCTTGGCCAATAGGTTTTCCATGACTGACTTAGGTCTACTTCATTACTTTCTTGGGATCCAGATTTCATAATTTGACTCGAGAATTTTGATTTTACAACCTAAGTATGCTCTTGACTTGCTTGCTCATTTTCAAATGTCTGATTGCAAGTCTTCTCCTACTCCTTTTCTTTCGGGGTTAAGTTGGTTTCGATTGCTCTACTCCTTGGTTGATGGTACCCTTTATCGACAGTTGGTGGGGAGCTTGATTTACTTGACTCACACTCGATCAAATTTATCGTATGTTATTGGGATTATGTCCATATTCATGCAAGAGCCACATGAGCTGCATTGGAAAGTAGCTAAATGGATCCTTCATTATGTTCATGGAACCTATACTAATGGCATTCACTATCATGGAGGGGTGGATATTGACTTGATTGGGTTCACAGATTCTGATTGGATGGTGACTTAGATCATCGAAAATCTACTTTTGGCTATAGTTTCTCTCTTGGTTTGGGTCCTATTAGTTGGTCTAGCAAGAAGCAGAATGCAATTGTGATATCTCTTCGAGGGTAGAATACAGAGGAGTAGTTAACACTACCACAGAGGTTGTTTGGCTATAGGGTATTCTAACAGAGTTTGGCATCCACTTTCGGCGGCCCACCATTATCTATTGTGATAACACGAGCACTATCTCAATTTGCAGAAATCTAGTTCAACATCAATGAGATGAAGCACATTGAGATCCATATGCACTTCATATGAGAGCTTATTCATGATGGTATCATCACATTCAGTACATTTAGATAGCTGATCAGATTGTAGATATATTCACCAAGCCCTTCACTGAGGTGAAGTTTCTTCACTTGCGGTCTCTTCTTAGGGTGAGGTCTTATGCAACTTCTCATCTTCTTCGAGATATATAGTCCTCTTCTTCTTCTTCTTCTAGGAAGATGTTGTTTGTACATGGGCACCTTATCAGGCCTTTAGTTGTCGAGCCCCATTGACACATCTTTCTTAGTTGTTTAGGAGTGTCTTCTTTTTTTTGTCGGAACATCATAATCTTTACCCTAGCTTTGATGAAGGGGGTGTTGGTGTGTGGGATCCTATATGTCATCCACACATATATGGAGGGTCATCTCACATGGGTTAGGTTTAGCGTTAGGTTTAGGGTTTTTGTGTGTCTTGCACACTAGGGTTACTCAAAGCACCCTATATGTATCCCTTCATTTTGACATTTATGAGTATGCCAAGACACTCCGATGTCTTTCTCTACATATGCAAGCTTTGTTACATTATGCAAGTTCTTTAGTTGATTGATCGATTCTTCCTTGTGATTCATTGGAGCTATTATGTTTCCTTCCAGAGTGTAACTTTATCGTGGTGCATAGTTTTGATACAATTCTCACCAAATCTTTTAGGATTTGCAATCTAGGTAGGTTTTCCATTAGATTTAGTCCTCAAGGTTCTAAATGGAGATAATAAAGCTAAATGGGTATCCATAATAAGTCGATTTTATTTCAAATGTTTGTGTATCAAAAATTAGATGTGTTTTATCGCCAAAGCCAGGGTTAGTGGACTGTATGGGAAAATCAAGATCATTATGATGATGATGAAGCAAGTTTCAATGACTCCCGAACTCACAATGCATGAAATAAGGTTGTTCTATCTTTTCATGAACCTTTGATGATGTGGATGGTCATGGATAGATGGTGTTCATAATTTGGTTCATCATATCATGTGCTCACAGGTTAAATGAATGATTATAATCATGTAGGTGGTGATTTGATTTTATGCGAAATCTCTATCTATGATTGATATAAGCCTCTAACCAATAAAAATGGAGGTTACATGGGTCACTTCACTTAAATTTGATGTTACTGTGATGGAAAGGTGTGAAGTTGTAGAGGAAATTGTGCTCATATGTATGTGTTGTATATCAACAATTATGAAGTTTGGTAGATTGTAATATTTTTGAGTCTTAGGTTCATGAAAATGGTCTTTACATGAATGAAGGGGTTATGGTTCTATGTTAAGAAAAGAGGTTAATCTCAAAGTATTGATTTGACTCATTCTCTCCTCATGATTGAAAATGAGTCTTTGTAGGTGTTAGAGTATGGTAACAACACATTTGGCATCATTTCAAATGTCTCATATCTCATATGTCATGCAAGTTCAAAGTGTGTTATTGAAGTCCATTGAAGAATGAAGTCTGGTGGGTGAACATTTTGTTAGGATCAATATGGTCTATAGCTTCCAGTGTGATTGTATTAAATATTAATTCTAAGATGTCACAATGGTGTAGGTATCTTGTGATCATGAATTCATGCCTTTATGTCTAAGAGATCAAGAACTAAGAAGATGAATATTGAAGTTTTCATTGTTGGTTATGATCATGAAGGTTAGTATGATCTAGATGTAAATGTAAGATACAAGATCAATATGCTTCAGGTCTATGATTCTCATGGATTCAGGGTATCTCTTTGAAAATGTTCCTACAGATTAGTTGTTAAGGACTGTAACATAGTTTCTCTAGAAGTCTATGACAATTGAAATGAAAGCTACATGTTTATGCATATGTGGAGTCTATGAATTCTTGTATTGAGAAGGGATGATTGAGTTTTGGAAGGAATATTTTGGTACTACTATGGCCTCTTGTGTCAAATAAAAGCTCTAGATATGTTCTCGTATGTGCAAAAATAAGAGTATGTTATCTCCACAAGTGTGTAGTAGTTGTTAAGCTCATGCACGATGTGTTAATATGTGATTAGTCTTGTCCATGTGGTGTAGAATGTATATGGTTCTTCAGAGAATATATTAAGGTATATAGTTGGCTTGGTCTCAGAAAAGAAGGTAATGGGTGACTATGAAATGAAAGTATATAGTTCTAACATGAGTATCTATAAGAGTTGAAATATATGGCATAGGGAATACTATTTTGATGCTTTATATGTGAAGTCATGAGAGTTATTCCTTTTCATCAGGAGTTCAAGAAGATAGTTTGAAGGACTATTAAATGGATAAAGGCATGCTTTATGAAGCTACAATACAAGAAAGAACTTCTACATGCCCGTAGGTGCCTAATGAGGTAGGGTTGAAACCAAAAGTTAAGAGATTCAATGTTTTCTCTTAACTCCATAAGGACAAACATGATGGCGAGAGGGGTTAAAATTTGGTATCTTGATTTAAGCTAGTCATGTTGAGACAAAATGTTGGGTCAAGATCACAAATCAAATCATTCATAATGGTTTATAAGATTGTATCTACAAGTGTGAGTGATGTGTTTAGGCCTATAAAATCAAAAGGAGTATATGTTGTTACTTCATGGATGTGTTTGAGTAAATTTATAAGCTAAGAAGAGTCATTTTATTGGTTTTATTATATTTGCCTTGATGGTGAATGGGATGAAAGAGGTTAGAAAATGCTACAATGACAAGAAAAGTTCTTCTACAGTCCAAATGTTGCTCAAGTGTGAAAAGTTAACCTAAAACAGGGAACAAGTAATATTGTTTCTAGAAGGAGAAAATGAAGGTTCTTAAGGCATTTAAGGTATGTAATAGATGACATCTAAATGAATATGAAAATTCATGTCATCAGATGCATGATATCACCAATTATGACCTTGTTAAAACCGAGAAAGTTGTTTAGGACCGAGTAAAAGTGTCTCAAGTGATTTCTTGGAAAGAACTCAAGGTGAGTCACTCAAATTTGTGCTTTTGAGTTGGATGTAGCAGTCTTGAGTCTAGAGGAGTGCTAATTTGTTGAGTTATGAGCAGAGTGAAGTTTAGGAGAGCTTAAAAATTGTTCATGAATGCACTAAAATGTTTTTAGGTAAATCAGTCCCAAACGCTGAGGAATGAAAAGAAAAGGAAATTCTAGAGTCAAATTTGTGTCTTCTCAAACTGAGTTAGTGTTATCATATGGATTTTCACACATGAAAATGACATGCAACAGTGTGGGAACGAAGTCCCTCCTCAATGAAGGTGAGGCTGCCTTTATTGAAAACCAAAACTGTATTTACATATGTACATTCAAAATTGTATGTGGGGGGTGTTTTGGAACATCAATGGAAAGAAAAGTGAATGAGGGAGATGGAATGGAATGAAGGAAATGAGTGAAATGGAATGAATTGAAAGAAAATGCAACGATTAGGTAAAAACAAAGCCTAATGTTGCACGAAGAGGAAAGGTGAATAACTAACACAAATAAAACATAGTTTGAGTTAGCTAAACAAGAATATGTAAAAGGGAACACACGTGAGCAAGTAGATAATCAGAGCTTGATCACTGTGAACTAGAACAACAGATTAATAACATTGACAATAAGATCAAAGATAATATTTGCATGCAAGATTCAAACACCTAACATCTAATGAACATAAGATCATCAAATGTTACAAGAGACAATGAATGAGACACAAAGTTCGTATTTCATTAACTCCAAAATGTTTTCACAAAAAGAACAAAAGTTTCTTCCTGAAACAAAGCTTGTGCACAAAAGTATTTCTTCTCCTCTCTCAAAGTCACATTTACAAATGAGCCCCTCACTTCCTTTTATAACCCAAAATTTGGTTACAAAGTAGTTAGGGTTTTACATGATCATTAAATAAGGCACCTAAGTGACCTTTGACTTTTTCTCACCAACTTTATTAAAGAAAACCAAAAATAGAAATCACTTAAGTTACCCACATTTTCTAAAAATAAATAACAAAATCGTTTCCTTAAAAATCCACTTTTTAAAATATACAATAATAACTAGTGCCTTATCCATTGAAATGGGGTCCGCCTATCTCAAGCGTATGAGAAATGGACTCTCCCACTTCGTTAGATACCAAGAAAATTATCCCCCTGAACCGTGATGGTGAAATTAGGATCTGCCGCTTTTTCCAGTTGAAAAGATCTAAACCTTCCCAAAGTTTCAAACATCTTTTCTTCTTCTGGAGGTTCATTTGGTTGAAGAATAGCCTCACAAAATACCTATAATTCAAGAATCCTACTTGGCATATCATTTAAATTAACAATTTTGGATTGAGTGTTCTCAAATAAGTTCTTTAATTTGATGCACCACTCCATTGAAACTGACAAGAAATTTTTGGTGGGAGTGTACATGTCCTTAAACAATTGTGAAAATTGCTCTTCCACCTGCTCCGATGAACACCTTTGATTATGCTCATTTATGAGGTTGCAAGGAATCTCAACTATGAATTCTTGAATCAAGGAGAGTGAAGTGAAGGATTCATTGCACATGCTCTCATAATGGATCATAGAATCCTCGAGAAGCGTCTTCCTTGATTTGAGATGCAGACACCAAAGAAAATATGTCCCTCGATGTTCAAATTCGAGAATTCCTTCAATGGCTAAAACTGAGGATTCCATACTTGTCATCTCCTACAAATTGGGCAATATCTCATCCAAATTTGATATATTAGAAACAAAATTTTCTTTGAAAGAAAGAATTGGATCAAGATACGCACTGACATCTTCATGAAGCTTAACCACGGTCTTGATCGTCCCTTGGCCTAAAACGAGAATCTCTGAAAGCCAAGTTTTAGTGACATGGCCTAATGTGTTTATTTATTTTGACAAATTGAGAGTTTCTTCATCAGGGGCAGCCACTGCATCAGGTATTGGGAAAGTGGATGATATGGGATTTATCAAATGTTGAACATATTCCACCAATTGATTCTTTTCAGCCTTGAGCTGAGAGTTCTGAGACTTATATTTCTCAAGTCTCTTTAGCATGATATCAATTGAATCTCAAGCCATCGCCATGTCACTTTTTAATGTGGACCTCCCAAGTCCAAGTCTGGAAACTTCATAATCAACAGGTGTTATGGCATCACGCTCCTTATTAACTTGTGGGATGGTGAGATCTACAAATCTATTTCCGTCATTATCCACCATTATTCGAGAAAGCACCTTAGGATTATTTGGAATGGCGTCATTTGAAAGTTTGAAAAGGGCATCAAAATCAATGGCAATTTCCTTGAAAACCCTCTTCCTTTTCTTAACCTCGAAATCAACCCAGAAGGAGTATCATACACTACTTCCGCATACAAAATCCTAGAGCTCAAATCAATATTCTCATTGTTCTCGACACCATGAGATCCTGCTTGATCCTATCTACGACCTTGATTTAAGGAGAAACAACCTCAATATCCACTTCCCGATCATTCAGAGATTTTGGGAAATCCCTTCATGAACTGCATGCTTCAAGTGTTTGATATTTGGATTATTTACACTGAGTGGACACTTGTTCAAAGCATGGATAAGGATCGCTTTTCCATGAACTTCTAAGCACTATTAACAATGTGGGTAGAAGAATCTCTACTCGAGGTAGAAAATCCTGATACACGCTCTCTTCCTTCTTTGGGGTTAGGGTCTTTAGATTTTTCTCCTCGTGACACATTACTTGGTGAAGTGGATTTTGGCAACCACTCCTTTCTTGCTTATTATGTATGATTGGATGGTACAGAGGTTGATCGAGAAGAGGCTTTGGTTGAATGAAGGCCTCCTCGTGTTGGTAATTTTTGTGATCCTGAAGCATGATCTTGAATTGATTGTAACTTGGCAAGTTCTCTATCGTACCAAGATATGCTTCTTTCAAGAATCGGTTGATTCTTGCTATCAAGAGAAAATTCATCTCTTTTGGTCCAGTCGATTTGAGGCAATGGGGTAAAAGTAACTGCATCATATGAGGGATCAATGACATATTCATCATCATTTATGAATGAATCGGGAGGGTTCTTGATGTGGAAGGCCTTGATCTGAGAAAGTGTTAGGCGAGAAAACTCTCGTCTTCTTACTTCATGTTCGTCCGAACAGGCAGCCCAGAAATCTTCCATGGTAGGGTTATGTTGATACTTTGCTCCCAGAATATTCTACATATATCCATTGATATCAAACTAGGCTCTCTTCACATATGGATGGATTGTAATGAGAGTGAACTCTTTTTCCATGAGTTGTGCACTAGAAAATATTTGGACATTGGTATTCCCCGATTTGGATTGGGAAATGAATTCCTGAACGGTGCTTGTCACTGAGAAGACAATGAACTTGGAATAGTTGTCACGTAAGTTCCATTAATGCCCATCTGTCACTGATATACTTAGGAAGCTTCCATGGAGTACTAGCAAATCCACTCACGTGAATGTAGGAAAAGGATGAAAATTGAATAAACCATGTTCCCCATTGGGAAATGACACTCATGGCTTCTTTAGAAAATCTTTCCTCTGTATTCCGATTCAGGTTCTGAATCACGCGGAAGGTGAATGCATTGTTGACTCTTCTAAAATGGTGAGAGCTATTTTTGAAACTGAGTTGAGGTAATAATGAAAAACACTATTTGACGGCCCCATGACTCCTCTCGTTTCAAGTCCCAAAATAGATTTCTTCTTGCTACTGCATAAGTCAGATACGATGTCATGTAGAAGCATCCAATCATCTTAACTTCTATCAATTGTTTGTGAAGGGTGTTACTGATGATGGTGGCCCAATCCAAAAACTCTTTCTTGGCAAGGATGATACAGATAAATTGATACATCCATGGGTGGAAAATCCTAGCAGAGGGTAAACTAAAAACTCAACTTAGGAGAGTAATCATGTCCCCGATTTCTTCCACAAACTCAATGTGGTACAGTTCTTTGGGAAGCCTGTCAATTCAAGGCCTCTTGGTCACTAACCAGTTGTTATTAACCATCTTGCTCCATCTCAGGGGTTCCTCATCCCAAAATTATTGCACTGACTGGCGAGTGATATCCACATTCTCAGGAAAGTCAGGTATGCCAAGAAATTCCTCAATGTGCTCTGGTGTGATTAAGAGGAAGGGCTCGTGATTATCTTTGAAAATTCCTCGTCTCTCGGATCATAGTGCTCAAAGACAAGCGATAATCAACTCTAGACACTCGCACCGAGACAGAAATGCTGCTGCTTGAGGTAGACCACTATGGTAAAGCCTATCTAAGAATATGGTTTTTCCTTCGCCACCGTTCGTAGAATTTTTGCACATTGATATGACCCAGATTTGTATCGCTTATATTGTCGTATGCTGATTTGATAGAATCGGGAGGAATGATTCCTTGAATTCGTACTTAAGTGTGGACTTATTTGATTCTCCACCGGCTTCCTTGATCTACACTGTGTGGATTTGTTAGATTTCTTGGCCATTATGAAATTCACGTAAGAATGACTCGGGCATGCAAAACAATGCAAACGGGGTCGGGTCTCAGTCTCTGAAATCCCCATCAGTGCAAGAACAATATGATTCATTTTATTATTATTATTATTATTTTAATACAATAATAATAATAATAACAACTAGTCTTGGTTACAAAAATTATTATTATTTTTTAATACACCACACCGAGACTAGGTTTGAATTTCCGACTCGACAACGTTTTCCCTTTTTTTTAATTTTTTAAATAAACAAAATCACCCGATTTCAAAATCGATATTTATTTAATTTTCCGGAGCGAATTCTTCCTCGTATGCATGAAAATCACCTGATTATGATGAGTGCGTACTTTGGAAAATGCGTGGTGAATTCCTTCTCTTACACCAGGTAATAGCTCTGCATGGAAATTGTTTCAGAAAGCTGTGGCATTTAAATTACTCTTGACAAACAAATGTTCCTTCCTTGTCCTCGTGGAATCTTCTCTGGAAAATGCATTGAAATTAAAGGACTTTTTTTTAATTTTCAAACTACCTTTTTTATCTTCCACGTGGTCTGCCTTTGGATTTGGATTATCTTCTACCCCCTAGCTATGCGTGGAACTTTCTAGTTGATGTGTGGTTACTTTCTACCGATGCGTGGTTACTCCTTTGGGCTGAGCGTGGAACCTTCAGTGTAGATGCACATCAAACAAAACAAAATGTCCCATTTTGGACTGTTCTCTTCCTCAATGCGTGAAGATTTTCTTTTTCTTCTGTGTGGTCTTTTCTCTAACTACGTGGGTCTTGCTTTGACTTGCCTATGCATAACCTGTGTTGAAAAATGATTTACTTTGTTGTCCTGGGCTGCATGGGAACTTTTGGACTGTTCTCCTTTCTGAAACAAAAATGTGGTGATCTCCTCTCTCTCCCTAATTTTGGCGTGGGATTTTTGCTTGGTTTTGTGCTGTCCCAAAACGTGGAATCTCTAAACCGCTCCTGCGTGGTCTTTTGGACTGGTGCGTGGATTTCTCCTTAGGAAAAATGCGTGGTATTTTGGCAAACGTGGGTTATTTTACCCTTTGGTCTGCGTGAATCTCCTTGGGCTGTGTAGCTTTTGTCTTTTCTCTCACCTGCTGCCCTCCCTCCTATGCATGGAAGCTTTATCTTTGTTGTTCCCTTGGTTGTGTTCTCTCTTTTTTTTGCATAAAACTTTCTATGACTATCCTCTTGTATTTCTCCTTCACAATGGCGTTCGCAGTATTGTGGAATGTGATAAAAATATTATGTTCCTTAGAAGAAGTGAGAAGAAATTTTAGAAAGCCTCGTGCATTTAATCTCTCCAACGAGTCCGACGAGGAATTTATGAAGGTTAAACCGACTTCCCCTCTTCCCGGGTAGTGGAATTAATTGTCGGGGAAATGGGGAAAGCAACAACCAATTGCCAACGAGAATGGAAAAGTGGGCTAGCAATCTCCGTTTAATTTCCCCATATGGGAAATCGGGAGATTTCTTGCTTGCTTGCCAATTTATTAATTTGGCAATTGGGAAAAGAAATCCCAAAAGCGGAAATTTTAAACAATTTTGCCAGGAAAGGGGAAATCTGAGCCCGATAAGCCAATTTGGCATTCCCTACAATGAAGCGGAAACTTATTTTTCCCGATAATAAAAATAAAACTTGTCAAACAACTTTTAATTAATTAAATACTCCAAAACAATTAAAAATTAATTTTATCAAACAAAGAGTAATTAATTAATTAATTTTAACGCAGTTTAATGCATGGGAGGAGTTCTCACCCGAAAAGGACGAAACGAAGACTGAACAATCACAAAAATGAGACGGTCATGATGAGAGTGATAAACCACGTAAAGTAACAATTTTGAAAAATTGCAAAATTTTCATTTTTATTTTATTTTTTAAAATTTTGCACAATCAAAATTGGTGATAATGATTAGCCAATTAATGGAGGTAAGGAGGATATTTTTTTTCTTGAGCATCATTTTTGGCATGGTCTTATGGTTATTGATTTAGGTATAGGTTTGGTATAGTAGATTCTTGAAGGTGAAAATAGAGCTTTGGTGATAAATGGCTAGTTTTACTTTCCTAGAAGATGGATAATGGTGTTTTGGCTCAAAGCAAGCAGTCAATATTCCTTTGTCATTAATGTAAAAAGGGGGAGAAGTTCAAGTAGTTTTCCATCAATGACAAAGGGGGATATTGTTGGCATGTGGTCCAATAGGTGTTGTCATTGATGAAAAACCACATTAATGACAAAGTGAATGATGAATTATGGTCATATGACACTGTGGATAGTGTTGACATACTAGTTTAGATGTGTTCATGATGATATAGGTAGATTCAATGAGGATTTCTTACTTTTGTAAGCCCATTTAGGTGCCTAGGTGATGTTGCATGATGATATGAGCTTATTTGATGTTTGAGAAGTATGTTGGTATGATGGATGATAGGTTTAGAGAGTGCTTGGGCACCGACATCATTAGTAGGGTGCAGATACACGGTGATTCACTATGTTTCGTGTGCTCATTTGAGTAGGTATGTTTCTAGTGGGTGTGAGATTTTGTTTTGAAGCTACATGAGCTCATTGATGAATGTATTAAGGTATATCATGGTGTACTATGTATGTGTGGGTAATTTAAAGTGATTTTATGATGTGTTATAGTGTTCCTTCAAATAACCCTAGCTTTTATAATGCAAAACCCTAAAGGGTAGTTATTAGTAAGTCTCAAAGGACTGGAAATATTGAGAGATATTTGTGACATGATGATGATTGGAGATGTTATTAGGGTGTTTCATGATTTTTTAAGGAAATAATTCAGGTTTCCATGATGAGTATTTTTCATGATACATTAATTTTGGTGAAACAGGGTACTTGGTAGTGTGTTTTCTAGCTCGATTTGAATTTCTGATGCTCACCCTAAATTATGTGATTTGAATGGGACCTTGTGGATTTCACTATATTGATTTTATAAGGTTTTAAAAATAATGAGGTAGTTTGATTGTCTTGTTTTATGAACGATCATTAAGAAGATAAAGTGGTTTGAAACCCTAAAGAGCACTTTGAAGAAAAGTGTGTATACCATCCTAGTTGTGATTGGTTCATAAAAAGTGATGAGTGGATGTTGTAGAGGAATTTTCCAGTGTTTCGAAATGTATGATAAAGGATGTAGTGATATGTGGGCCCCACCTGAAAAGTCTTTTTTATGGAGAATTTTAGTTTGAGGAGAAAGTTTCCAAATGAGGTATGAACTAAATTGTTTTTGTATGAAGTATGTGAGTTTTTATTGATGTAAAAAGATGTTTTAGGACATTTTGATGCAATTTCATGGTCAAATGGGCTCAATTTAGGTTGATTGGTCAATGGGCAGTTTGAGGCCATAAAAATAAGTCTTCATTCAAATGGGCACAACTTGAGCTACATGAGGAGTTTGGAGGTGATTCAAGTTGTGTTGGAAAGATAATTTAGAGATATTTCTAGTGATATAAGGTTTTTTTATGATGATGAGTTTTTATATGGTTTATAGGTCAGTTTTGGACAAGAATATTTTTTCTAGTTCGGGACAGACAAGTTCTTGTTAAATTTTTGAGTTAGTTGAAGCATCAAATGGTTAAGGTGATTATTGATATAACATGGAGAGTAAAGAGGGATGCATTTTGAATCCAATGAATCTATTTATAGGTCTTTATTATTGCTAGAAAGGTGTTGATCAAGTGATCTTTGAAAATAAATTTTTGGGAAATCTATTTTGGTGAAGACAAAATTGACTCTAGTTTGCGTAAGTGAGTGTTTCAAGACTTATAACTTGATTAGAAGTGTTCTATAGGTCATATAATTTCCATAAAGTGGCTACATGAAATGGTTTTGAGGTTTTTCATTCATCTAGTGGCAAAAAAAAAAAAATTTAGGATCTTGAAGGGTGTAGGAAACAATAATTTTGAGATGAACAAAGAGTAATGGGCCCATTAAACGAAATAATTTGATTGGTTGAGATAAATTGTGACCATGTATGGATGTAAAATTTTATTTTAATAATGTATGGTGATTTTGTGGTCATGACTAAGCATGGTTTTGGATTGAGGGCCTTTTTTCATTCTAATGCAAAGGGTTTTAAGGATTTTTGATGCATGGATGAAGTGTTTTAGCTGCCGATCTATATGGGTCATATGTGGCTGTTATGAAAATTATTTGGGATTTTTTAAAATTTATTGGTGGTGTAAAAGGAGGGAAAATGTTTGAGTTTGAATTTTAATCTTGGAAAGGCTATAAAAGTGATGATATGGGTACATTGTTGCTAATCTTTTGGAACCCCTTTTATATTATTTTGAAGAACCATTTAATGAAAATAAAAACCCTTGGTCGTAGCCCAAAACCATTGGAATTTAATTCTAGAACTGAAATTGGTTGAGTCTTCATGTGGAGGATTTGAGCAAAGAAAATATGGAGAAGTTTCTTTGATAACGAGTTGAAGATGGAGGGAAAATTTGGATCCTTGTGTTTAAATGCTACCTTCATATCATATTGATGTTATTTTGTATCTTCAGATCTGATATTGAGTTGTAATCATTTAGAAAGAGTTATTATCTTCTTGGGTACTCATGAGATAAGATTGTTTATCTTGATACATCTTCATTACATCTTGATTGCTAGTATTGAAGACATCAATTCCTTGTAATCTGATTTGAGTATCAATAAAGTGTGATAATCTGATTTGAACATCAATAAAATTGGTTTATGTGTTTATATTTTGATCCTTGAATTGATTTTATTTCATTGTGAAGAATAAATGTTTTGATATGTGTATTGTTATCACAAAAGAGTAACACTTCGAGATTTGGCCATGTAGATCTCTAGTTTTTTGGCGACATGAGACCATCTCTCAAGTTGTGGAACTTACTACTTGAGATGGACCTCTAGAGAAGGATGAATTCCTCTACCTAAATCTAATGCTAAAAATACTCCTAAAAGGGAAAATGTAGCTAACTAATCCTATCCTAAACATTCCAAGGGACCAGGGAGAGAGAGAGTTAGAAAGATGCATGAAAATGAAATCCTACACTAATAAAGGTGATAGCACCAGAAAAAGGGGGTGGAAATATCCTACTTAAGGGAGAAGGGAAGAGGAAAATGAAGCAAGGAAAGGCCAAACAACTGTGACACAAACCAAGGCTCCATTCACCATCTTTTCTCCATGAAACACAACAACACAAACCTGCAAATGAGAAATACATGCACATAACAAAACAAAAGAATGAAGAGGAAAGGGAAACCAATAAAATAAATGCAAGGGTTGAGAAAACACCACAAAAATAGATTTTATTGCTTCATAATGTTGCACAGTCCATTACATTTGAAAAATAGAGGAACAAGTACACTTTCCAGCCCATGTGAAGGATTGCAACTCATTAGATGCCCTGAAACAATTTTTTACAGAGTTCTATTACATCCCAGAATATCCCCCCATTTTTTCTCAAATGAGAAGTTTAAAATACATAGAATAAGTGAGAGAGAGAGTAAATCTGAAATTAAAGAGCCCAACCACTTCTTCAACCACCCAGGACCAACCAACATTAAAGTTTACAGACCTAGCATGGACATCATTAATTTTTGTAGAGATTTGTACCAAAACAACCCCAATCTTGTTTTTTGTAATTTCTCACCAATAAAGCACATTAATGTGGAAAATAAATGCATTAATCATGTAGTACTCTTTGATACCTTTCCTATGATATAAATTTTTCCTTATTTCGTTACCTGTATCAATATTTATGAGCATCTCGCACATTAAAAATGTGATTGTACAAAAAGTTCCCTAGGTCCAAAATGTGCACTTTGCAAAAACATTTCCTAGGCCCGAAATGTGCACTTTGCAAAATGTTCCCTGGCCCAAAATGTGCACTTTACAAAAATTTCCTTGGCCGAAATGTGCACTTTACAAAACATTTCCTAGGTCCGAAATGTGCACTTTACAAAAAGTTCCTTGGCTCGAAATGTGCACTTTAATAGCTCATTTTTCATATTTTTTCAATTTTCTCCATTTTTACACTAACTCCTTAGATTTTCTCAGGTAAGGGAGTTAGGAAAAAATGGAATGAATTTCCCAAAGCCAATTTTCCCACTTTTATCCATTTTGAACCCAAAATTGGCTAAGTTTTGATACTTTTTTAAGCCTAGAAGAAGGGAAATGCACCAAATGATCCCAAATGCCCCCAAAATCAACTCTAAGTGCTCCAAAAACATGGAAATTACCTAAAAATTCTATATTCACCATTAAAGCTCTGTCAACTTGTCCAAGTCCATTTCTCCCAAGTTGTCCATTTTTTCCAGGGGGGTAAAAATGGAAAACATGTACTTCATGAGATTGTGTGTTTAGGGTTTTGAAGTATAAGTGAGAAAGTTTTATTGGGAATAATTCACCCCTAGTTCTTGTCGCCTCCAACATCTCTCACTCATGATTTTAGTTTTTAGTTGTTTTAGCTTAGTTCCTAATTTTAGCAAAAACAAATAAATCTCTTGATACTCTATTTTATGCAAGCCTTCGCTTCGCAATATCAATTTATTTTGGGATGATTTATTTTTAGATGTGAATCCCTCTATAAATATGAGGCATATGTAATAGCTTTATACAATGTAATCAATGAGAGCAATGTAAGGCAATGGCTAGGAAGGTAGAAGGGAATAAAAGAAGCACAAAAAAATGATGTTTTGAATTTAATTTTTGTATAGTTTGTTGTCTTTTATTATGTGTTGTTCTAATAATCTACATGCATTTTATGCATTTAGTTTTGAGACTTCCTGGTAAGGTTTTTCCCTTTACGTCTCGCATGTTTTTCATGGTCATTAAGATATTTTTTCCTCTCATCTCGCCTGTTAGTCAGTGGCTTCGCATGAGTACATATAAACATTGGATGTTTGCATTTATCGTGGCGCTTAATAAAAACATAAGTTCAAAGGTTTACTTTAAAAATTAGGTAATACCTCATATTTATAAATTATGATATTTTAAAAGTTAGTAATACTAGGTTAGGTTTTTTTTTTTTATAAATAATTTATGCTTTTAAAGTTTCCTTCACGTTATTTTAGTTTTTATTTTTAACATATATTTCTAGAGTTTATTTATTTTGGATGAATTGAAAATTTAAAGTTAAATTCTATATTAGATATATAGAAGTTATAATTATATAAGCATTTTAAAATAGTATCTAACATTAGATAATCTTATTGATGAAAAATGTGTGTATACGAAACTAGAATTCCCCGGCCTTCAAAAACTTTTCCCAGATCCGTGCCAACAACATAATATATTTTATGTTTCCTATTACCGTCCCGCTCACTATATAACTCATTAAGGACCTTTTCTATTAGTGTAGGCTTAATATTACATTTGGTTACACGTGTTGTTGGTTACACTTGTTGGTTACAGAAACCTCCTAGCCATATCTATTGGTTATATATATTCCTTCCCCTCATTAATAAAGCCATCAAATTAATTTTCTCTTCTCATTTATCATTGGTATCAATACCATTGTTATTTGATGTGAGCAAGAAACCAAGAGACCTCGATGGATCTTTCAGAAGGAGTAACTTGCATGGCATTTTTGCATCAAATTGATCCAACATACCAAAATTTTGAACTATTTTGGTTTTGGTGTTTTGATGACCTATATTTATAAATTATGATATTTTAAAAGTTAGTAATACTAGGTTAGGTTTTTTTTTTTTAAATAATTTATGTTTTTAAAGTTTCCTTCACGTTATTTTAGTTTTTATTTTTAACATATATTTCTAGAGTTTATTTATTTTGGATGAATTGAAAATTTAAAGTTAAATTCTATATTAGATATATAGAAGTTATAATTATATAAGCATTTTAAAATAGTATCTAACATTAGATAATCTTATTGATGAAAAATGTGTGTATACAACTAGAATTCCCGGGCCTTCAAAACTTTTCCCAGTATCCATGCCAACAACATAATATATTTTATGTTTCCTATTACTATCCTGCTCACCGTATAACTCATTAAGGACCTTTTCTATTAGCGTAGGCTTAATATTACATTTGGTTACACGTGTTGTTGGTTACACCCTGTTAGTTACAGAAACCTCCTAACCATATCTATCAAGTTATATATATTCCTTCCGCCTCATTAATAAAGCCATCAAATTAATTTTCTTCTCTTCTAATTTATCATTGGTATCAGCGTTGTTGTTTGATGTGAGCAAGAAACCAAGAGACCTGCATGAATCTTTCAGGAAGGAGTAACTTGCGTGGAATTTTTGCATCGAACTGATCCAACATACCAAAATTTTGAACTATTTTGGTTTTGGTGTTTTGATGACCTATATTTATAAATTATGATATTTTAAAAGTTAGTAATACTAGGTTAGGTTTTTTTTTTAAATAATTTATGTTTTTAAAGTTTCCTTCACGGTATTTTAGTTTTTATTTTTAACATATATTTCTAGAGTTTATTTATTTTGGATGAATTGAAAATTTAAAGTTAAATTCTATATTAGATATATAGAAGTTATAATTATATAAGCATTTTAAAATAGTATCTAACATTAGATAATCTTATTGATGAAAAAGTTGTGTATACAACTAGAATTCCCCGGCCTTCAAAAAACTTTTCCCGAGATCCGTGCAACAACATAATATATTTTATGTTTCCTATTACTGTCATGCTCACTATATAACTCATTAAGGACCTTTTCTATTAGCGTAGGCTTAATATTACATTTGGTTACACGTGTTATTGGTTACACCTTTGTTGTTACAGAAACCTCCTAACCATATCTATTGTTATATATATTCCTTCCTCCCTCATTAATAAAGCCATCAAATTAATTTTCTCTTCTCATTTATCATTGGTATCGTGTTGTTATTTGATGTGAGCAAGAAACCAAGAGACTGCATGGATCTTTCAGAAGGAGTAACTTGCATGGCATTTTTGCATCGAATCGATCCAACATACCAAAATTTTGAACTATTTTGGTTTTGGTGTTTTGATGACCTATATTTATAAATTATGATATTTTAAAAGTTAGTAATACTAGGTTAGGTTTTTTTATTTTAAATAATTTATGTTTTTAAAGTTTCCTTCACGTTATTTTAGTTTTTAATTTTAACATATATTTCTAGAGTTTATTTATTTTGGATGAATTAAAATTTAATGTTAAATTCTATATTAGATATATAGAAGTTATAATTATATAAGCATTTTAAAATAGTAGTCTAACATTAGATAATCTTATTGATTTAAAAATGTGTGTATACAACTAGAATTCCCTGGGCCTTCAAAACTTTTCCCAGCATCCGTGCAACAACATAATATATTTTATGTTTCCTATTATTATCGTCCCCGCTCACCGTATAACTCATTAAGGACCTTTTTCTATTAGTGTAGGCTTAATATTACATTTGGTTACACGTGTTGTTGGTTACACCTGTTGGTTACGAAACCTCCTAACCATATCTATCGGTTATATATATTCCTTCCTCTCTCATTAATAAAGCCATCAAATTAATTTTCTCTTCTCATTTATCATCGGTATCAGTTGTTGTTTTATGTGAGCAAGAAACCAAGAGACCTGCATGGATCTTTCAGAAGGAGTAACTTCATGTGGCATTTTTTTAACTAGCATCGAATTGATCCAACATACCAAAATTTTGAACTATTTTGATTTTGGTGTTTTGATGACCTATATTTATAAATTATGATATTTTAAAAGTTAGTAATACTATTTTGGTTTTGTGGAAATTTTGAACTATGTAGTGACTACAACAAAGAAAGCATCAATTATTCGGACTTCATCTCATGACGTGAAGGAATCGCTCTTCTTCGTGTTTTTTCACATTGCAAATGATTTTAAATCCTTCTCGTTTGCGAAAGCGATTGAAAGAACAAATAATTTATGTAGACCTGTTTTCCTTTTTCCTATATGTGTGGAAGAAGGAAGACTTGACTTTGACTCGCTTCCTATATTTACGTGGCATTTCGTCCATTTGCAAAATGTGGAGGATTTGACACCCAATCTTGGCATTGATCTATTGTTGTGCATGGAGAAACGATGACATACATCTATGTGTGTAGAGATTCCTTTACCATTTATTGAATTTAGACAAAACCAAGAGGCACATGTAGTATTTTAGTGTGGAAAGGAACCTATCAAATATGGAAGATTTGTTGGCACCATGTATGCTCAAAAATGTCTTATATCGGATGTTAAGCTCTTGAAAGGGCCAAATTATGTCTTATGGAAGATGAAGATGTGCAAAATTCTCCAATTTTAGGAGCTCTAGGGAATCGCCACTGAAAAGTAACGCATCCCATCGGCATTGATGAGAAAATAAATTATGACAAGGCTGATGCAAAAGCATTGATGTTGATCATACTCGGCATCTCTCGATGAAGTTAAACCACATGTATGGGATGAGATGGAATCAAAGGAAACTTGGGATGCTCTCTCCACCATGTACAAAGTGAAAAACCTGATGAAGATCATCTATCTCCATTAAAATCTTTGTACACTTAATATGAAAGATAACAAGAAAGTAGAGGAATTTTTGTGTCATGTGGAAAAATTGTGACCAAAGTCTTGTAGTGTTTGAGGGAAGATCGAAGACAATCTTCTAGTCCTTATCACACTGAGAGATCTTCCTTCCCAATTCAGGACGTTTTCACAACATTGAACATTACAAAACAAGTGGTGACCTTTGAAGAATTGGTGAATTTTCTCTAGCAGGAAGAAGCCATCCAGACAATGTATGAGGAGGTTGAAGACAAGGAACTTATCTCGAGATAGAAAAAGAGTCACAACTCTCAAAAGGGACAACAAGAAAAGCAATCCCTGCAAGCAACCCCGAAGTAACCACAACAACAAAAGTCTCAGTAAAGTAATTTAATGGTGTCACATCTCGCACCAAAAATACACTTGACATTGCTAATTATTGGTATAATGGCCTCACACAACGTAATTCCAGAGAAGAGAGAACATTTTTTCGCAGTGATTCACAACAATCCATATGATTTCTTTGCCAAAGGAAGTAGAAAGGACACATTATTTCCCAACAAGATAATGACTTGGGTGAGGAAGTATCTGTTGGTGTGTGTGACTGTCCAGTCATCGTCCACATCACCTAGGTGAGTCATCTCGCCTTGTGAGAGTCATAGGTCTTAGGAAGTCAAATGACAAGTGTCAGATTCTGTCATAGAATCTCGACATTGTCATTTGCGCACATCAGCGTCATAGGAGTTACATTCCTTATTTGGAATTGTAACTCCTCTTCTAGTGGCGTCATATGCGCTACCAACGCCATATGCGTCGCTGGCGTCATTGATTTCTTTCCATGTTTAGGCATGGGGGTTACACAACACCCCTATTTGTACTTCCTATTTTTCGATCTATGAGTATGAGCAGACCCATTCTTCTTACTTGCAATCTTCTTTCCATTGTTTCGAATCTTGCGTATTGCATTGGCTTGACGTTACCATCGGAGTGCAACTTCGCCAGGTGCATCGCTTTTCGACATCGGTTCTCGCGAATCCCTCTTTCATGGTATCAGAGCTGGTTTCGGTAAACGTGCACTCTTCGTTTCTCAGTTGTTTATTACTTCTGGTTTCTTCTCATTTCCTCGTGTGCAAGTTTTTTTCGATTATCATTTTGGAATTATTGCTCACCTCGTATTGAGGTTTCAGCAGTTGCAAGTTAAGGTATTTGGTTGGTTTGCTTATCAGCTGAGTTCATATTTGGATATTTCTAGATCTTTGTGGCTGTTGTTTCTGGGTTATTTCTTGCTGGTTGTGTTCAGATTCAGCTGCAGGGTAAAAGAAGAGCTCGTTTTTTGGCGTGGACCTGTGATTACTGGTTGGGATCGTTGTTTTTTCTTCACCGGTGTATACTCAGACTATTCCGAGCTTCTTCCTCATCGCTGTGGTTCCTTGCTGTCTCAAAACGTTTTTTGCAAACCTCTCACGTTTTTGCCTTGATCTCTCACGTTTTTGGGAGTCTACTCACGTTTTTTTGACCCTTGCTGCATTCCCCAGCTTCAACGTTCAACCTTCTATGACTTCCAGGCATTTTTAACCTGTTCCAGGCATTTTTTCTATCCTCTGGCTGTTTTTTCAACTGTCCAGGCGTTTTTAACCTGTTCAGCATTTTTTCTATCCTCTGGCTGTTTTTTCAACCTCGCCCAGTGCGATTTGCAACCTGCCCTCGCTATTTTTCTCTCCCTTTCTACTTTTCAACTTCTCCGGCCGTTTTTCCCCCGTCCTCGGCGTTTTTTTCAGCTTTCTGCATTTTTGCACGCTGCTCGCATTTTTGACCGTTGAGGCGTTTTTTGACCTGTAAGGCGTTTTTTCCGCCGACATTTTTTTTTGGTATGGTACTGCGTTTCATCAGACTGCTGGCGTTTTTTCCTACAAAGGGACAAATACTCGCTTATTTATTTTTACCTGCCCTTCATCCCCACGTGGCCTTCATCATCCATCTGCTCTCTAAAAATACGTTTTTTAATTCACTTTTCTTAAAAAACGTGGTTGCATTCTTTTTATCTTATCACTCTTCTAAAAAAACGTGTTGTTTCATTATTTTTAAAAGGTATAAGGTAAAAACATTACATTTTATTGGCATTGTAAGTTTTTTGGCTTGTTTTATTAACCTTCCGTCGAGTGCCGAAGACGAAGGGTGAGGTCCGGGATTGGCAGGTGGCTAATCCCCCCTCGCAATACAAACAAACCCTATCTCAAATTCCATGCCATTTCCAACGAGCATACATACGACACCTTTTGCATGCGTTTAGGGCACTTTTTTAATCCGTTTGCAGGCTTATTGGCTTTTTCCTCATCAGTTGCGGGAATTGGTTTTTGCTATAACTTTTGACTCGTTGCTCGGTTTTGAGCACTTCTTTAGTCAAAGTTGCATGTTTTTTCACACTCTAGATGATGGGATCATTAGTTTTGTAAACGCACTAATTTTATAAAGTGCCGCATTCTGGGGGGTGTCTTTGTATTGCTTAATTCAGCTCATTTTTTCTTGAGCTTTGTATTCCTTTTTTTGTGGACTTGTGAGCGCGTCCGCCACAGTCTTACAACAAAGGGATTCTTTTGTGCGACGTGAGACGCTGTTTCTCACAAAGCTCTTTCTTCCCCCTCTTGCTTCTCTCTTTCTGTGCTTGCTTGCAGTGTTGATCTGTTGTGCCCTACGAACCTTGATTGTTGTCTCCACCATCGCGCTGTTATTACGCTAATTGCAAGGTGAGTGACAAATCGGTTCCGAACACACGCATCTCGTTGTAATCAACGCACCAATTATAAAGTGCCAAACTCGGGGGTGTAATTTTGTTCTCGGGGTGGTTATTTCCTTTCTCTCTCCTTCCTTCGCATTCCTTGGTTCTATCTCTTCATTATGGATATCTCTAAAGTACCAAAGTTTCACACCTTTTAATTTCTTCAATGGAAATCTAAAATTATATTGGTTTTGCGAAGTAAAGGGTTATACCGAGTTACCATGGGGTTAGAGACCGAACCTACTGATGAACCCGAAAAATCTAAATGGTTCAACCGTTGTGATGAAGCCTTAGGTCTTATCTGTATGTCCGTCTCTCCCGACTTGCTCTTCCACATCGAAACTTCCTCAACACCCGATCAAGCGTGGAAAATGCTCGATGATATGTTTGGGAAGCAAGATGACATGAGAGCACATGAGTTGAGAACGAACTACTAGGGTTAAACCCTAGTGACTTTGAAAACCTACAGGCCTTCTTCTCAAAATTTGTCCACACTAGAATGCTTCTAAAGGAATGTAAAGTGGATAAGAAAGACTCTCAATTGATCTTGTCGATTCTTTCTAAGTTAGGTCCCGAATACTGCTTTTCTTTCAACTTTTCACGCCACGAAAGCCGCACTTGGGTAGATACTTGACTATGCCCTCCTTTGACAGCTTTTTCGTCCCAACTCATTCGAGAACAGACAAAAACTCATTCAAATGGGGACTCTAAAATCTAAGTCACATGCCCTTGTGGCGAATAAGGGCAAGAAAAATGAAAAGAAGAAAGAAACTAAGGACCAACCTAAGAAAGAAACCAAGACCAACCAACCCCCAGCTAAGCCCATCACTCATACTTCGACTTCTGAGCCTAAAGCAAAGAAGGAAAAGTATAAATGCTCCTATTGTAAGAATATCGCCATGACGAGCAACATGTTTTCGGAAACAAATTGATCACTTAACTCATTTACTTGAGAAGAATAAAATAAGTGTTCCTAAATCCGTTAAACAAAATGCTCAGAAAGGCAAGTCTTCTAATGCAAAGGAGACTAAAAATGAAAAGAAGAAAGGTAAGGCCCTCGTAGCTAGATCAGCTCCATCATCAACTTGGATTATCGATTCTGGTGCCTCGCACCACATGGCTTCTTCAGAGGTTGAATTATCTAGCATTGAACCATGTGGCATGTCCCAAATCACGTTGGGTGATGACACTCATGTGTCGGTTTCCGGTAGTGGATCGGTAGAGATTGAAGGTGGAACATTTAACCAAGTGTTGAGTGTTCCCAATCTCTCTACCAATCTCCTATCAGTTTACCAAATCACCCACCTTGGTGAAGGAATGCGAGTGGAATTTGGTCCTAACTCGGTGATTATTCATGAGCTTAACTCTGACTGCACTGTGGCTGAGGGAAAGGCAGATCACCGTTCACGGTTGTATACCTTTTCCCACTTCTCTTCTGATTCACGCCTAATGCCTTGCTCACTCATGCAAATGAGGTTAGCAAGTTATGGCATGAGCGTTTTGGGCATCTAAATTATCGTTACCTTGAACAATTGAGCCAAAATGAAATGGTCAATGGGCTACCCCGAGTTAAGTTTTCTAAGGGTCTTTGTGAGGGTTGACCTCGAAAGCACCCTGAAAAAAGCTTTGACAAGGGAAAATCCTGGAGAGCTACTCGTCCCTTGGATCTTGTTCATAGTGATGTTTCTGGCCCTTTTCCATCTCCTTCTTTTACTAGAGCTCTATATATACTAACCTTCATTGATGACTTTTCGCGTTATACTTGGGTATATTTTCTTAAGCTTAAGTCTGAAGTTTTTGAGCATTTTCAAAACTTTAAGGCTCTTGCTGAGAAACAAGCGGAACGGTCTATCAAGGTTCTTCAAACCGATAATGGAGGTGAGTATGTGAGCAACAGGTTTGAGGATTTCTGCACTTCTGAGGGGATTGCTTTACAGCAGCACAGCTTTTACATGCCCTTCCCAAAATGGAGTCAGCAGAAAGAAAGAACCGAATTAAAGGAGATGGCTACTTGTATGGTTCACTCGAAATCTCTTCCTCCACAGTATTGGGCTGAAGCAATGAATTGTGCTTGTTATATTCAGAACCGTGTCCCACACAAGGCAGTAAGAGGGATGACACCCTTTGAAGCCTGGTTTGGACACAAGCCTGATGTTGAGCACTTTCGAGTCTTCGATCCAAGGCTATGGCTCGATTCCCAAAAAGAAACGCAAGGCATTGGATCCACAATCCAAACCTTGTATCTTTGTCAGGTATCCTGATGGCGTGAAGGGATATCGATTGTTGAACCCTACCACCCATGAGCTTTATATTGAGAGGAGTGTGAAGTTTGATGAGTCATCCTTGACTTCAACTTCCACTGAGGTCCTTTTGCCCACTGATTCAGATTCTGACTCTTCAGATGATGATGTTGTTGAGCGAGTTCCACCTCTCCCTGCTCCTCCCGATCCTCAAACTTCTGAGTCTTCTGATTCTGACAGTAGTGATGATGAGGACTATGTCCCTTCTCACTCAAGTGAAGAATCTTCCGACTCGAGCCCGAGCCATCCTGGGACCTCTTTTTAGGGCCAGAAAACTTTACAGAGGCCGGAGATTTAGTTGAGATCCTTTGATGAGAGACGACTCGCCAACTTCACCGACCTCACTCCTTCTTCGCCTCTGCTTCTGATCCACCATCCTTCCACGAAGCTTCTGGGATTCCTGAGTGGGATTCTGCCATGGATGAGGAGTATTCCTCACTCATAAAGAATGACACTTGGGATCTTACCCTTCTTCCGAAAGGAAGAAAAATCGCTCGGTGTAGGTGGGGTATATCGAACAGTATGGAGCTGATGGAAAAGTTGAGAAGTATAAAGCGCGACTTGTAGCTAAGGGTTTCTCCCAGTAGTGGGGTTGATTACTCGTAAACCTTTGCTCTGGCTGCAAGATGACTTCCATTCGACCGACCTCGCCATCACCGCCGCTAATAGATGGGAAGTCCACCAGATGGATGTAAGAGTGCCTTCCTTCATGGGGACCTAGAGGAGGAGATCTATATGGAACAACCTCCGGGTTATGTCCATGATCCATCCTCGCTTGAAAATTAAAGAAGTCTCTCTACGGCCTTAAACAAGCCCCTCGGCTTGGTATGCCAAGATGGACTCCTTTTACTTGCATCAGTGGTTCACTCAGTCACTCCGACCCAAATGTGTATATTCTCGCGACAGATGACTCCATGCTTATTCTTGTTCTCTATGTTGATGACTTGTTGATCACCGGTAGCTCTTCCTCTATCATTGATTCTGTGAAGATCTCCTTGGCCAACAAGTTCTCCATGTCTGACTTAGGATTGCTTCATTACTTTCTTGGGATCCAGATTTCACAATCTGACTCAGGAATTATGATTTCGCAGCCTAAGTACTCTCTTGATTTTCTTGCTCGGCCACATGTCCGATCGCAAGTCCTCACCTACTCCTTTTCTTTCCAGGATTAAGTTGGTTTCTGATTGCTCTTCCCCCTTGGTTGACGGTACCCTTTATCGACAGTTGGTGGGAAGCTTGATCTACCTTACTCACACTCGGCCAGATCTATCGTATGCCGTCGGGATCGTGTCCAGATTTATGCAGGAGCCTCATGAGCTGCACTTAAAAGCAGCAAAGTGGATCCTTCACTATGTTCGTGGCACTCACACAGATGGTATTCATTACTTAGGAGGGACTGAGATTGACTTGGTTGGATTTACAGACTCAGATTGGGCCGGTGATCTAGATCATCGAAAGTCTACCTCAAAGCACGCTTTCACTCTTGGTTCAGTCCTCGTTAGTTGGTCCAAAGAAGAAACAGAACGCCATTGCCATATCATCGACGTAAGGTAATATAGAGGAGCAGCTTAACACCGCCACAAAAGTTGTTTGGTTACAGGGTATCTTGATAGAGTTTGGCATCCACTTTTGGCGGCCTACCATTATCTACTGTGACAACATGAGCACTATCTCGATTTGTAGAAATCCCTGCTTCAAGATCGCGGACGAAGCACATTGAGATTCATATGCACTTCATACGGAGCTGATACATGAAAACATCATCGACATACAAAGATGTTTAGACAAATTGATCAAAGTCATGCGACATTTTTCACCAAGCCCTTCACCGAGGTGAAGTTTCTTCACTTGCGGTCTCTTCGGGGTGAGGTCTGCTGCAGCTCGCCATCTTCTTCTTGGGCTATATAGTCCTCCTTCTTGTCCTCTTCTTCTTTCCAGAAAGATGTTGTTTGTACATGGGCACCTTATCAGGCCTTTAGTTGCCGGGGCCCATTGACACATCTTTCTTAGTTGTCTAGGGGAGTCTTCTTTTTCTGTTCTGGCTTACCTTGACCTCTTCCTCGCTTCTTCGATGAAGGGGGCGTGTTGGTGTGTGTGTGACTGCCCAAATATCGTCCACATCACCTAGGTGAGTCATCTCGCCTTGCGAGAGTCATAGGTCTTAGGAAGTCAAATGACAAGTGTCGATTCTCATAGAATCTAACATTGTCATTTGCATCATATCATCGTCATAGGAGTTACATTCCTTATTTGGAATCAGTAACTCCTCTTCTAGTGGCATCATAACGCGCATATGCGCATTGTGGCGCCATCATTGATTTCTTTCCATTTTTAGGCATGGGGTTACACAAAGACCCCTATTTGTACTTCCTTTTTTTTATCTATGAGTATGAGCAGACTCCATTCTTCTTACTTGCAATCTTCTTTCCATTGTTTCGAATCTTGCGTATTGCGCTGGCTTGACGTTACCATCGGAGTGCAACTTCGCTTGTGATGCATCGCTTTTTCGACATCGGTTCTCGCGAATCCTCTTTTCAAGTATCATAATAAGTAAATTGTGGTGCACACCAAAATATTGTTCTAGTCTCCCAAACTTCGCAGCCATTGCAAAATGTTTGGTTGATTAATCTGTGCCAACAAGCACATGACAGGTGATATAAATATTTTTATTCATTGACTGATCAACCCACTGAAGATTAGGTTCAAATTGCATACAACAAGGAGTATGTTGCTGAAGGAATAGGCAATGTCACCATTCCTCTCGGGATGAGAAGTTGTACCCTCACAAAGGTGCTCTATGTTCTAGGATTGACCATAAATCTCCTGTCTATCTCTCAACTCTTGAAAAAAACTCAAGGTGTTCATGGTCTATAAAAGCATCAAATCATGTTTGATCTCACAAGAAGGTACGATACTTGTTAGATATTTTTTTAAGGATTGTTTATTTGGATTAGATATAATTTCATCTTTTGCAGCTAAGCATATCTACCTCCACAAAGGATTCGAATGCACTTTGGAATTATCGATCATGGTCACCTTTCCGCCATCTCCTCTATCGATCAATTATATGGAGATAGTTTGAGGTTTTCCTCCACTCTCCCATTCCTTTCCTATTTGTTTTGGATGTATGGCGGAAAAAAACATCGGGGTCCAATCGAGTCTAGAGTACCTTCCACGCCAAGAATCATCTCAAGGTCGTTCATACCAATTTATGTGGACCCTTTCCAAATTCCTTTAAGGGATTTTAGTACTTCTAGTTGTTGATAGATGATTATTCTCACAAGACATGGGTGTTCTTTCTCCAGAAATAAGAGTGAAGCATTTTCTAATTTTCTGTGGCCTTCTCTCAACTAGTTTTTCAGCAGACTAGGTAGCCCATTTTTGTCCTCTACTTAGATTGAAGGGGGAATTCATGTCAAAGAAATTCTTGGCATTCCTGAAGGAGCACGGCATCACACAACACTTTACTTCCCCATATACACCCTTAAAATAATGGCATCAGTATAATGCCGTAATCATAATATCATGGAGATGGCTTATCAGATGTTTTCCACTCGCTAAGTTGAGAACATATTTTGGGAAGAAGTAGTCCTAAATATTGTATATATTCTCGAATCGGGAACCTACAAATATCTTGTAGGACAAGAAACTAGAAGAGGTATGGATTAATCACAAGCCTTTGATCTCCCATCTTAGAGTGTTTGGTTATACAACATATATGCATGTCCTAGCCAAGAAGAGGAATAAGATCGATCCAAGACACTCCATGTATATTTTTTGGGTACAATACTACCTCAAAGTCATATCATCTCATAGATCCTGAGACATAGAATATATATATGAGAGTTGAGATGTGGTTTGTGATGAGTCATCATTTGACTCATTCCCACACAAATAAGATTCAGTACTAACCTCCTCTCATAGATTGTTCTCATAGTCAAATGATGAACATGAAGAATATTTACACAATAAGGATGAGATGCAAGGAGAGTTGTTCATTGATCTTGGCCATTTGGAACATAATTCTTCACATCAACAAGAGAGAATCAACGTCCAAAATGGGTCCAAAGTTCTGCTGTGGACTCCCACTTGAACTCTCTCCCATGATACTTCATCAAGAGTCAAAATGAGAAGATAGGCGAGAAATGAGGTAAATATCACACTCATGAGGTTAGTGGTTGATAACACCGAACTTGATATAGTTTGAGAGGCACTCAGTCAACCAAAGTGGAAGAAGCCCATGGATGCTAAATATGACTCCTTGATTCTGTAATTAGACATGGGAAGTCATCGATCCGCTCAGAGAAAGAAATCCATTGGCTGCAAATGAATTTTCAAAATAAAATACAAGGCAGATGGATCTATCGAAAAGTACAAAGCACATCTAGTTACAAAGGGATATGCTCAACAAGAAGGAATTAACTATGAGGATACCTTTGCACCCACTAAGTAAATCAAAATCATCAAAGTTGTTTGTGCACTTGCAGCACAAAAATGATGGAAACTTCAATAGATGGACGTAAAAATGTTTTCTTGAATGGTGATCTCAAATAAGAAGTATACATGACCCAAACCGTAAGGATTTTTCCACGAACAACATCATAAAAGGTATATCCTCTAATTACATCTCTCAGTATAGACTTAAACAAAAACCTGTGGTATGGTACATTAAAATAGATGATCACCTATTACAAAGATGTATTCACACATATTCCCTCATATATTCATATCTCGTAAATAAAAAGATAAGCATAGAGATTGTCAATTTGGTTTTTTATGTAGATGTTCTTATGATCACACGAAGTTCGTAAAGTATCGTCAAGATGTTAAGAATGATCTGAAGAAATCCTTCAACATGAAATATTTGGGGCTACTTCATTATTGTCTTGGCTTGGAGATATGATAGAAGAAACATCACATTTTTATCTCCTAGATGAAATATGCCAAGACACTCCTGGAAAATTATGGGATGTCCGATTGTAAACTTATGTCCACTCCAATGGAGAAAGGTTTGTAACTTTCTAGATTCTAGGATTCACCTCAAGTAGATGCTACTCACTATAGGAAACTTATTGGGAGTCTCATTTACTTGACTTATATCAAACCATACCTATGCTTTGTTGTTAGCTATCTTTTCAAATTCATGCAAAAATCTAAAGAAATGTCACTAGGTAGAAGCGAAGCATGTTTTGAGATATGTTTGAGGTATAATTTATTATGGTATGGAATATCATAAGAAATCATAGTTCTTCTTATAGGGATATAACGCCTCGTACTATGTCGATCTCACATGACAGAAATCAACGACAAGATACATTGTTCATCTCGGATCTCGGTCCTATCTCATGGATTAGCAAGAAGTAAATTGTTTTTGCTATCTCATCCACTCGATCTAAAATATCACACCACACAAGGAGCTATGTGCAAACAAATTTGGTTATGCACATTCGGGTATATGTAAATTACTAAAGAAAACTCACCCATCATTCATTACGATAATCAAGGTGTGTTGAAGCTTGAAAAGAATCCAATTTTCCACAAAAGACCCAAACACATTGAGGTCGAAGGTCATTACATTTGAGAAATTTTTTTCAAACACCACATCTAGCTCAAATAGTGCCCAACAGACTCTTAGGTAGCTGATATATTCACCAAGTCTCTTGGTAAGGTGAAATTTGAATTGTTTCATGGTACATTTATAAAAACAATGTAATAAGGAGGAATGTTAGAGTAGGCTTAATATTACATTTGTTTTTATTTGTTGTTGGTTACACCCTATTGGTTATTCGTGACCTCCTAACCATATCTATTTGTTTTATTTATTCGTTTCTACCTTATAAATAAAGCCATCAGATTAATCAAATCTTCTCTGTTATCATTTTCATCGTTGTTCTCTTCACCTCAAAACTGATTTGGGTAAATATCTATTTGTTGGTCCATGCTTGGTTTCCTATAAGAATTTCGTCAAATAGTTTACAATAATCCTCCTTTGTTAGTTTTTAGTCAATTATTATGAGTACAATTCACAGTCTACGCACTTCTATAAATGTTTAACGTTTGGTACAAAGTTCACTTTTTCAACTGTGCATGTAACGGTGTCTCCCTTGTGGTGGCTGAAGTTATATATTTATTCACCAAAAAAGACCTCCCATTGGTAGCGACGAATTGGGTTCAGAGGAATTTTTCCATATGTTTAGACATTCTTAAGTAATTTAAGACATCAAAATACATCAAATTTAAACCTAGCAATTGCACATCAGTTGAAAGGAACGTCATGATGGATTTCATTACCAAAACTATTACAAGTAAATGATACCCGATTTCATTGCAACATACCTATTTCTTATCAAAGATATTTGGTATGTTTTGTGAGGCATCTGTTCTGCCGTGACTGGTGTTTTCTTTACATGCCTTGACTAATTGTTCACTGCAATTAGTGGTGGAGGTTTTCTCGGGCGGTGTTTCCACTCCAAGTAAGAAATGCGAGTCAGAAATTATGATAAGTTGCAGAGTGTGGACCGCAAGGATTACTTTGATTTTAGAAGCATGAATTAATGGAATTCGTCCATGGGTTGCATTTTTTTTATTATGGGTAAAATAGGGTTGAAGGGACCCTACCCCATACAATAACGAGCTCCTATATATAGCATATGTTCAATGACATAACAATAAAAACAATAACATAGTTCGACAAAATATAAGTCAAATAACAACATATAAACTAACATCATATAAAACTAGTGATTTAACAACATCAAACACAGAACCAAATAGCCATTGTCACTCATCGCTTTTTTCAATACTTGCCAACAAAGTGGCTCACTCTTTTCCAGCATCTCAATAAAACTACCCAAGTTTTTCAGTTTAGACTCGCATAACCCAATCTTCCTTTTCTTCAAGGTCTCTTTTTCTTCACACTTCCTGTAAGCGTTGGTGAGCTGGGCCAAGATATGAAGATGTTGGATGGTAGTCTTGATGTGCAAAATGCTCCAATTTGTGAAATTTTGAAACAAGGTCTTTAGTTGTTCCACATCACTATCCAGCCCCTTACATTTCTCCTTGAGAATCTCCACACTGTCATTGCTAAGAATATGCACCACATCTTCAACTTTAGTTTTCATGGAATGCCAATCGTTGAGAATGAATTGAATCATGATTTTGGTGAGTCTGGTGTCACTCTTAAGGTTCTCCAAATCCTTGAGCACCTTGGCCAAAAATATTCCTTGCTCCACTTTCTCTTTACCCTTAATGTTAATTTGGGAACTTTTGCCTTGAATATCAACATTAACCTCTCTCACATACTTTCTGGTTTCTCCCTTATCATTCTTCTCCTCAACAAGTTCATTGACCTTATGTTTCTTTAGGTCCTATAAACCTTGCATCGCTTCCATAGCTTGTTCTTCTTCATCTTCCCCTTCACTCAATGTTGGGTTTTCATTGGACTCTTCCACCTCTTCCAAGTTAATATCCTCAACAATGTTGTATTCACCTAGGGCTTGCGACAGAGGGCTCACACCCTTTACATTCTTATCCATATCGGCCATATATCTTTTAATAATTTCCATAATTAACCCTTGATGTAAGGGCACACTTATTTTACCTTTCTTGAATTGGTCCAAGGTAGCATAGAGGGATCGAAACATGTAGTTAGGGAAGTTGTAGCTATGGCCATGCCTTAGGAAATTTAACATTGGGAGATGGTATGTAAAAATGCATTTTTGACGACCTTCTAGGGTTACATATTGGATTAAATTAAGTGCAACCTCATTAAATGGAACATGCAGGGAGTCTCTTAAAAAACCAACAAAATGGTTGTTAGTTTCTCCTTACCTCTTAGAAAGAGTTTTTGTTCTTCCATGTAATCCTTCTTTGGCTTATATATTTCCCTTCCTTCTTTCTTCATTCCCATAACATAGGCCACCATGTCAATTGAGATCTCAATCTTCACACCTCTCAAAACCATATTACCTCCAGTCCACTTTTTTTTCGTAGGCATCCAAGCAGAACCAAAATCTTTGCTAAGTTTTTCATTGTGGCCTTCAAAGATCCTAAAGAACGGAGCCAAACCTATTCTTTCAAAAATTTCCCAAGCCTCTAGTTTGATGCTGTTGACATCCCGCGGTTGGTTCTCATGAGACCCCCTCCCATTTGTATTTCTCTCATAGTGGACTCACCTGAGTAAGCCCAACTTTCTATAAAAGGGGATCAACAAGCTACAAGACAAGACAAAATGCCCGAGTCTCATAATAAGTGTGAGTGGAATGGTGGTTAATTGGCATGAGTGAAGCTTATCCCCTTCATAATTAAGACTTTCCATGCAATATTTACCATGATTCCCATAAATCGTGCCCATCATAGCACTAATGTTCACAGGGGTATTCCTTTTCTCTCTTATAATATCAATTAGTAATGTTTTGGACTCCATAATATTTTTCAAGTTGGGTCTTCATTAAAGGTTCTAAATCAACATAATTTGTGACCAATTTCATCCCATCACTAAGAACTCCTTTGTTGGAGAAAGAATCATAAACACGGTTATCTTCTCTATAAATGTGTTTGAAGTTGATACCTTCAAAGTTATTTTCCATTTCCCTAATGCTTTCAATGGAATCTTGTATTTATATAGACATCGTTCCCTTGTTTAAAATATTGTTTATTATGTTGAGTGAATCACCTTCCACCTCCAATCTTTGAAAGTTCCTTTACTTGGCTAATGTAACCCCCGTAAAGCGCAAAGAATATCCTCAACAATGTGGTTTGTTTGAATCCCAAGGTTACAATAGTATCCAAGAACAAAGGTACATGTGTGATCTCTAACTCCACCCCCTCCAAAAAAACCATCTTTTCCAGTAGGTTTCCTTTCGATGCCCCATCGAAATTCAGCTTGATCCACTCCTTGCTAGGTGTTTTCCATCCCTTCGCCTGGGATTCGGTTTAGGGAATTGTTTTGGGTATTCACCATACCCCAATTTGTGGAAATTTTACTCTCTGCCTCTAGAAATGTTTTCTTATTATTCTGAATAATGGAGAAATTAGCATTTATAGAATTACAACATCTAGCCACAATTATTTTTTCTGATTCCTTCTTACCCTTAAAGATGTGCCTATTTCTCTCCTTCCATATTTCCCAGCATAGATGCATGAGAGTAAAGATCCATAAATGCTTAAGACCCCGACTCCTAAAAGGACAACACCATTGGCTCCATAGCATTTTTAGAGAGGATGGAAAACCTATTTTATCTCAAAGAGTGATAATAAGGTATTCCTAACCTTTTCCATAAAGGGACATTCTAGAAGAGATGGGTTGAGTTTTCTATTTCATTTTCACACAATACACACCTGTTGACCATATGGAAGTTCCTTTTGTTGAGATTGCTACCATTAGTATTTTGTCGTGTAGGACCAACCACTAAAACATATTGAATTTCAGTATAACATCTTTATTCCATACATTGTCCCATTTGAAGTTGTTTGCTTCTAGCTCACTTTCAAAGTAAGTGTTGTAGGCACTCTTGACTGAGAAAGTTCCATATTCATTTGCAAGAGGTTGTTAGATAAAATCTACCTATCCTCAAACATATTTGATTTATGGCATTTTTTAATTTTGGCCATTTTTTTGCATAAATTGCACTCATGTGGATAATGCGAGCGAGATTGAGACAATATAGTGGAGCACATATAGAAAATGTTATTTGGGTGAGAAAATTTGATTAGTGGAATAGGTGTGGGATATTTACTTGTTTCAATTCTCACCTTTTTATTTCCATCTTTCTATTCATGTCTTTTCCTTAACTAGCTAATTGATGTCGTGTACAAAAATACTTGATGCCATTAAAAATAAAATAACAAAATTGAAAATCTCGATCGACGGAAAAAATCTTCCTTTCGTTCATGTCCATTCCTTAAGGGCCTTAATTATCGATAAGTTTTCCTGCCTCACCTGATTTTCTTAAATTACTCAATCTTGGAACTAAAAACCATGCTTACAAAGTGTTATAAGAAGAAGCCATTGTGGTTGGGTTTCAAAATTGACCCATGTTGAATTCCCACCAAATTTTTATTTTGGCCCCTTTAAGCTTGTATTTTCCTTACATGAATAATGCACACGAGCTTGAGACGATTAAGTGGAACACAAAGAACATATATTATTTAGGTAGGAACAATCTTCTCCATGGAATAATTCCCGCCTTCTAATTTCCAGCATTCCATTCATGTCTACGTCTTACCAAATTAAGCATTGTCCTATTGGTCATAATTATAAAGTTGAGCACATATACTGTGGGATTTATTGGGAGGAATAACTGAAGTCGTGGAATAGGTATGGGGCTTGCAGTGGTTAATTTCCATGGTCCAAACATAATCCTCAACACCCTACCTACCTACCTACCTATATATATATATATATAAAGAGCATGCCCCTTTTTAAGTGTGATTGTGGTTGTTGATGACGGAAACCCTTGTCGAATTTTGACAATAACACATTGCTTGATATCCTTCTCTCTTCCATGGTTATTCCTCCACTCTCGGCCTTTCAACATTCACAAAGGAGATGTGTGTCATTTCTTCCTTGTTGCAAACAAGTTACAATGTATGTTCTATTTAGATTTAGGGAAATGTTGTTGTTGTGGTTGTTATATCATTGTCGCTAATGCTAGTTGAGGGACCTAGAGACAAACCCAAATCCAAAACTACGTCCAATCACTACTTTTCGATGTTCCCGCTATGTTGTCTTCCATGAAACAAGCACTCGATTTCCCTTTTACATTTAGGTGTGTTCTACCTAACGAATATATGCTAGAGCTAGAATTGCAAACAATTTTTCGTTTCATCGTGTCGTCGTCGAATCTTTTCGCATCATCTGTATTGTGTTGGCGTGGGACAAACATTGGAGCAGGTAAGACCACTTGAGATCGGAATGGCATGGGCACCAAGGACACCATATATTATTTGGAGGTTCAAATCCTTGTACATACATCACATGATATGCCCAGATTCTGTGCAGGGTTTAATTTATGGTTAGTACCTAAAATTACATGCCCAACATCCCCATTGATGCGATAACAGATTACTTCACACTTATTCAGTATTTGTTTCTATGATCGAATCAGGTTGGTTTAACACCCTCACGATTTAGTGACCTCTTGTTCGGCTTTCTTTGGAACCGACGTCTAAAACTAAAAAAACTTGTTTGTGATGTTGATACAAAAATTGTAATAACCTTAACAATTTGTTGACTGTAAAGCCTCATATTTATGAAAGAATACACATCAATCATTGTTGTTACTGATGGCATTGCTCTCTTTATTACTATGTTTTCTAAACAACCAAAATAGACTTCTAGAATGCTATCATTGTCTGGAGCGATTTTTTATTTTATTTCAAACCTTCTTATTTGCGCTTTTTAATAGGTACGTTAATTTTAAAAACTTATAAATATAACAAGGCTTTAGCATAACTAACACTCACAAAATGCAAGTCAAACAACAAAATATTAAGCAATCTAGAAGTCTCCTTAAAGACGGTGGAGCAGAGAAACCGTAGCAGTCTATTCTTAAAAAGAAAAAGAAAAACAATGTTTAAATTGCTGACTTTAGTCATATCAACCCTATAAAAATCAATCTCAAATTAATGAATCTAGAGGGTAGTATTAAATGATGTCAAAATCGTGCATGACATTTGTCTACTTATTTGTTTCCTCTCTCAAATTAAAAAATTGGTGAGGGAGGTGGGACCTAAAATTAGTCATTTCAATTTTAAACACCAATTAAATGAGAAGAAAATGAATATATTAATTTTAAAATTGTTTATAAAATTATGAAACTTAAGAACTAGTAGAAATAAGTAAAAACAAATGAATGTTATTGCTAGTACAATAGAACTTATATGTTAAAGTGAAACTTACAGTACTCGTGCCTTAAGCAAAACTAATAAGTTGTAATGGATTCTTGGTATTCATTTCAAGATTTGGCTCCTTTTTGAGATATGATTTTTCATGCTCAAAAGAGTCCATCTAAATAGAAGAATTCATAAATTAATTTGAGAGGATCGAGTCAAAATTAAAATGATATATGTCAAAAAGATTTGAACGTTGATCTAATATTGATTTGAGCAGAGATAACCGCATAGTCTAATGCATGATTTGGAGAGTGTAGATTCTATGGTCAAGGAGGGATTAAGCCCTAGACAATTTAAGCAATTGTCTAGGACACCATCATTAAGGAGGTGCTTTATTCTTTATATTTCTATAATAAATTGTACTATATAAAATTAATAAATTTATTTAGTATTACTATATATTCACGATATTTTTTAATAGTATATTGTTCCATCCTTAACCATTGTCATCATTATGATTCATTTGGTAGAAAATGTTAAGAGAAAGATTTAAAACATGATGAATTAGTTTTATCTTGCATCATGTTGCATGTAAAAATGTATTCTAACTAATTCCATGCATTATTATAACTTTTTAAAAAATTATATCTTCCATGTTCTTATTTATTTATTTCCTCCACACTTTTATTTGTTCATTGTACCTACTTTAGTTACATCTTAAACATATAAAATAAATAATGAAATAATTAATTATTATTAAGAATATATATAAAGAAAATATACATCTATCATATATTGTATCTAAGAAGATAATTACCTATATCCTTTTATCATATTTTCTTTTATCTGTATTTTGTGTTTTTTTTTAATAATTTTTTTCATAATTTGTGTGACAATTCTTTAAAAAAAGATTAAATTAATAAATTAATCCGTGTCTATTTTCTAAACAAAAATCTAAATTTAAAATTAAGTGGTGTTTAATTATTTACACTTTTTTTAAAGAAACAAATTTTTAAACCTTTATTTTGTGTTGCTACAATTTCCACTATATATTTTTTAAAAATGAAACGAAGACATTAACTCCTAATACTAGCAATCACATGTGTTTCATGCAATGTAAACGCCGAACGGTATATGTTATTTGTTTTAGAGGTATAATTATTACTTTTGTAGTTGATGTTGATTAGGGGTGTGATTGATTTTTTAAGTGTAGAAATATAGATGGGCCACTTAATTTGAAGGTTGTTTCTACATTTCAAAGTTGTTAAAAATTCGTACATGAATACATTTGATACCGTTTTCGATAGTTAATTTATTTTATAGTTGATGTTGTATGTATTTAATTTGGGTTTATTGTGTTAGTTATGCATCGGTTGTTCGGTTGGTGTTTTGTTGGAAAAACATTTATTGTACAATTGATAATGTGTGTGATTGATAGTTGTAGTGTAGGAATTTAGTTGAAACATTACATTGAAATGTTGTATGTGTACATTTAATTATGTTACAGATTCGTACATTTAAAGTTGCATATCATATTTCAAAACATCAAATAAATGTAGATGTGCGTGCACATAATGAGACATGTATACATTTTCAGGTATTTATATCATGAATGGTAGCCTTTAGTGGGCAATTTTAGTTTCAATAAACATGATTACATTTGATACCCTTGAACAAAAAATCCGCTTTGGAAAGAAGAAGTGTTGAGTATAGTAGTAGTGGAGGTGCTATCAAAGTAGAGGGTAGTATTTACGATGGGTTGAGTGATAGTAATCTTGCTTCCTCCTTTCTTCTTGCTCGTGTTGGTACGTGTGCCATATTTGAGTATGTCTCAAATTAAAAAGCAGGTGAAATGCTTAGTTTTGCAAGCGAGGGAACTCGGAGAAAGTTGTGAATGTCGGACCGCCTTTCATCGGTTCCAATGTTGTCCGGTTGCTTCCGTGCGCCCCATGCCAATTTAATCGAAATTATCTTCGATTCCCTCTCGAAATACATGGGGTATGGGAATATGTAACGGGTTGAGGGATCCCAACATGGGCCATTGTATCTATCAAATTTGACAACAAAAAATAAAGGTAATGTTGGTGGTTGCATTGATGCGTCATAGACAATGTTGGTGATTGCTCTATGACACCATTCATGCGAGGCCCGCGTCGAACCCATAGATTTGCAATAAGCATGATTTTTGTTGTTTGCCGCAACAAAACTTTGTGTTCCAACTGATCATCATCAGGATTTCCCCGCCCAATCTGCCTGTTACTTTCAGTAATGGATTGGGCGATTGGAACATTTAATGCCTTCAACATATGTAGGTTGTGGGAGTCCACTTGATCATTTTTACAAACAAATGTGTTAAGTCCTTAAAATTGTTGAGCTCTTCTTGAGTTAGGTGTGTGTCTATGCGATATATTAAGATTTCACAATCCTCAATTAGAGGGGTTGAATCTCGTATGTGGAGCAAGATATTCGAAATGAAACTTGTGCATTGGTTGTTCCTTATTGCCAAAATATTGTTTATAATGTAATGGAAGACTTAAATCCCTTCCAAAGGGTTGCTCAAGTAGGAATTACTTGCAGTAAAGATGATTGTCCAAAACTAGTGGTAATTGGCAAGGTCTCCAAGAGGATGACTAATCTGTTCCCAAATTTAGATGTTCTTGAGTGTGGGAAAGCTTCACAGAGCCTATTGTCAATTTTGCTTAGTAACTTTGGGCCGATGAAACTCATTTCATCAATAAGAACATATTCTATATGTTTCACCGACTCTTGAAAAGACGATAATGCACTACCTTCAAGGGGTTTCAATTCTTTGATTGGAATACGCAGGGATGTGTGGATTGTGGATGCGGACATATTGAATGTTGAAACACCGGTAGGGGAGAGAAAAAGTAGAGGTGAGGGAGATGTGGTTGATGTTTGTGAATTTATTCCAGAATTTATTTATCATAAATAATTTTCCCGTGCCTTTTGCCTCAATTATCAATCTTAGTGGAGGTGAGACAAAGGAAGTGTTGTAGATGGTGGTGTGGCTTGCATGCTATTATTAATTGTGTCCTTCTTCTCTCTCTCGATGAATGATGAACCAATTATCTATAAATCATGGGGAACATCATGTATGCTCCAATTATTGTGTATGTTAAAATCTCGTTTCCCCAACATGTCAAGGTTGTCAAGACCCATGTTATTTCACGGAGAAGTTGTGTGAAGACCTACCATTCTTGCAATGGTTCATGTTGAATATTGCATTCAAGATCTGAGTCATAACTAATATATGTAGCAAGTCTTGTGTCTGCGATAGTGTGTAAAACATGCCACGGTTTGTAGTTTGCTTGAACATGTCCCAAGTGCAGTTGATGTCATGTGGGGTTGAGCCAAATTCATACATAATATTTCAAAGGTTTGTATAAAAGGAGTTATGACCAACAAAAATGCCATATGATGTTGAATCCTCGAGTTGGGACATCAACAAATCTTAGGTGGACTGAATAGTTGCTTGTGTCGGTCATTTTTTCCATGTATCACCTTTACGGTTCTTCGGTGTAGCTCCAATTTCGAGCAACTTGAATAAATGGTAGGTGTTCCATGGTTGTAGGAAGAACTTGATATGCATCCGTGAAAGCGGTTGTTTGTTGTGTATCAACATCACTTTCAACGACACGTCTCAAAATCATTTTGCCAACATTTACCGATACAAATGGATGGATGCACATAACAAGTGGCATTTTTTGCAGCATGTGGCATGTTTCTTCAGTGCGCTTATGTTATGCTCAATGACACTTTATGTGAGCATTTTACGGATCGTAATATGTGCTGGATAATCATCAGCGTCTCTTGAAAATATGGATAGCATTTGGTGATATGTTTATGAACATTTCTCGCTTTTGAAGCATATTTTGCAATATAATTAAGAAACGACATGGCAAGAAAGTATTAGTAGGAAATCGACATTTTCTCTCCATATGTATATAATTGTTTGATTGTGGATGTTCAATCAGTCATCGTTTCTGGAAGGGAGGTACTTAATTTTCCCATCACTTTCAATGTGCAAAGAAGAAGTAAGTTGCATGGTCCATGGGATGTCGTACTTGCACTGTAGATGTGATTGCTTTCTCTGCGCAGGACATGTCCTGCTCTGAAAATTTAGAGTGGTGTTGAACACGATTAAGCGAGTTCTTCAAGGTCTACATGCAGGGAGGATGATAGAATTTGTGTTGTATCTAGCAAGCAAGGGTCATCTAGGAGTGACCTACGAACAAAATCCAAGAGGTCATAAGCCTAGAGGGGGTTCTAGGAAGACACGAACTTATCAAATTATTATTTTGTGGCCTCAATAATCAAGTAGTATCCTCCGAGTCCATTTCACAAATTTAGGCACATTCTCGAGCCATAATAAACCGTGGACATGTGTGGAGCCTCTATGTTTCCATTCATACCTACGATACAAGAGAACATAAATATTAGCTATGTAGTTTGGAAAATCTTTGAAATAAGTAGATTTGATTACTCGTACCAAAAGTCTATCGCTCCAAGTTCCTTCTACAATATTTATTCACAAAATATTGTGAATTTGTGATGCGGGTATGCTGATACTCGATGAGGATTAGAGACAATGTTAAGTGTTCTTAACGTTGTGCGGTTTGAGGATCACCGGGCATTCACCCAACATAATATTATGGAGATCTCGGCCATTTAGTGTTTGTAGCACTTAGAGTGAAGAATAAGGTTGGTGTCCCCAATTGTTCCACCATATCTCGAAAGCTCACTTCTAATTTTTTCCCAGGATGAACTCCATCCTCGAAGGCTCGATCCAAAGCACATTAAAGCCGTCTCAGAGGTTGTCTTTGGGGCATTCCAATAGTTGTCTTCGCAAATCTCTAATTGTTGGAGGGATTCCAGATTCGATGTTCTGTTTCATAAAAATTGTTGTTGTGGACTAGCTTCGTGTCGCATTATGAGGTTTAGAAGGAAGTAACAAAATCTTGGGTGGGAACCGAAGCACTCATCATGGTAATGCATCAAATGAAGTCTATATTCATGCATTGGAACTTCTTTTATGCGGGGTTGTTGTCACATTACTTTTCTTATCGAAAATAAGTTGGGAAAGCCATTGAGAACATGCCCTCAGTATTATATTCATTTATTGGCGAGACTCAAGCTCTCGGCCATGGCATGGTAAATGGAGAGTTACCATCGTGGTTGAGCAGAAATTGTTTTATTTCCTCTTCTTCTTTTTTTGTATTGTGATGTGTTGGCACAAAAGACGATGAGTGTTCATATGTTTCATCAAAGTGAGTGGGAACATCAAAACCATGAGCTGTAGAGGCACTTTGCATTTGGGGCAGTTCCACTGTGGCTGTGTTAAGAGAGGAGGAAATATTTGACGACTCGAACGTAGAGAGGAAAGGGCGTCATCGTTGATTAAGACTTCTTTGTAATAGGGATCGTTTTGGATTTTATATTGCAAGGCAACCCCAAACATGAGATCTACTGACATAGAAATCATTATTTTTAAAATTAGATCCTTCCCTTTGTATGAGAACTATGTCCAAATCTCCAAGGCGGTGGGGTAGGGTCTTTGCTATTGAAGTAATGTTTTGCGGGAAACTTATGGTGTGTCCTGAGTATTTGTATTGCCCGCCACGTACTTAGGCGACTTGCAAGAATGGATTAACTCGTGCGATAAGTATCTCCTCGATTTGGGTTAAAGACACAAGAAAGGTAGGATGCTTTTCGGGGTCCATGTTGTTCCATGAAGAGAGCAAGGGCCTTGGTTTTAGTTTTGCACTTGTTACAGAGGGAACACCTTTAAAAGAAATTGTTTTAATTCCAGGGTAATTTTCCAAACAAATTGAGCAAGGTTGGATGTTTGCCAACAAATCTATTCTTTTGCAAAACTAATGTTGGGCTTCTAAAGTTAGCGATGAGGGTAGGAATATGGGAAATATATGTGTATTGGAAGGGGTGGGGTGTTCTGTTTGAGTCGTTTGTGGATTGCAAGGTGGAAAGAAATCAAAAGGAGAGGAGAAACTGGTTGTATATGTGCGATGAATCTAAGAAAGGTCGGTACTTGAAACAATTTCATGTGGTGTCCCAGATATTTGGGGAAAAGTGGCAAGTTGTTTGCAAAGATGGGTTCGTATACGAAGAAATTGGTATGCTCGTGAAAGTTTGTTTCCATGGAAGTTACATGCGGAATGTTGGTTGGAAATTCTTCAGTAGTTGTATTTTATGGAAAGATTGGAATGTCAGGGAATCGTAGGTTGTTGGTCGATGTAAGTTGAAAGATATTAGAGATTTTTTGTTCTATGCTCTAATTTATGACATCGTTGCTCAGCGAGCTTATGTGTACTTTATTTTTCTGTAGTTCTCTCTTTGTTGGGCTCGCTTTTACGAGAGTCGACATGATTGCAAAGTCACAGCTTATGGAGTACCACCCGTTGGATAAAGATCATGCAGTTAGCAAGCGATATACATTGTTTGATGACATATAAAAACAGAAATAAGTCAAAATATAAAACTATATACAATTGTAATGCATGTGGATTTCCAATGGGAAATACATGTAAGAGGTAACAATTTGAGTATCGAAAACTACATTTTTCTTAAGCAAAAGAGTATTAGATATATAAAACATACAATGCTTTCACATAGTACAAAAGGATGTAAATACTTACCTAACAAAAGTGCATGTATTTTTTATTTATTTTCTTAAAAGTACTTACAATCCACATAGTAGTAGAGACAATAGTATGTCAAAATATAAGGCAATACAACAACTTTCTTTTCAAGCAGGGAAAAAAGTGAAACATAGGTATGAAATAAGAAACATAATGGTGATAGTTCAAAGTATAAAATGGGATGGGTGAGGGTGTATGTTTGAAGGGATCGGGTGGGTTGGAAGTCCTTTTGTAAAGGTTACGGAGGAGTTCCACTATTTTTTGGTTTCTTTGAACTAAGGATGACACATTTCAATATGTTGTTTCCACAATATGTCTCTTTTTTCGATGAAAGTGTGAAGCATAGATTTTTATTTCATTAATGTCATTACTTATAATTTCACTAGTTGCATCTTCGTCTATAGATAATATATGGAGGTCGCAAATTGCCACACCCATGATTAACTCGGTTGTCTCATCAAAAGAGGTAATTTATTGAAGTTCTCCTATTGGGTTCTTTAGATCGATCCTTGTGTGTGTATCTATAATCATGGTTTTGAACTTGTGTGTGTGAACTCAAATGTAGAACCATGAACCATTAACATTCTCTCTCACCTTTTTCTTGAATTGTTTGTCACCTTTTTGAAGAGGACATGCCTTGTAAAAAATTGTCCATGCTGATATTTGTGATTTTTGCAGAATCGTGGCCCATTCATTTCTCTCTGTTCCCCATATGTAGTACCTCCATAAATCATTATATGTGGTCGTGTTTTTTTACAAGGGCCCATAAATTGGCTTGTGATAGAGGGCGCTAAAGGTATTAGTCATCGAATATACCCATTTATGAAGTGTATTGGTTTCAAAATTTGAGGGTTGACATAACATTTTGTACTTGAAATAGTGTCACTAAGCTCCTATAAACTGGAGACGTAGAAACTTTCAAGGCAAGGACAAGAGGGTGGTATAAAAACAAATCATGTCTTCAATTTATTTTCTTATCTCATCTAAGTGATGTCCCCACAATGCATGAGACTTACATTGAATCTTCGACATGTCCTTTAATTGTAAAATTCTCCTCTTCAAGATGGTCTCTAACTTGGCATGCCTACGAATCGTTAGAATGGTTACATCACAAGAACAATGCCAATCAAATCAACTTTAGAATAGTTAGCGGTTGGAGGTATGTCCTTAATGTTTGTGAAATGAATGTGATGTGAAGGTATTGATCCTCATTTGTTATGAGCAGAGTTATGGTTGAGGACGCTTGGAAAAATATCCAAAAATAGGATTGTTCAAATGGTCAGTAACATAGCTTCAGCATCAGTGAATCCTCGCAATCCTCCCATTGGAAATTGTATATAGCTTCCCATTTTAAATATGCTCATAGAATGCTTCAAACCTCATTGAAATAAGTGATGTGAATTTCCCCTCTTTCCCGATCTAAAAAAGAAAACCAAATCATGGAACCATCTCCCCTTGCATTGTGATATTCGTGAAGGGTTGTTTTTGCTAGGGCATGACCCTCTACGGACCACATGCGCATAGATGTATTCAAAGAACTTATTTTAGTTGGTGTTCTCACAAAATATTTGTTAACCTGATTTGCACTTACATTTTTAACAACACATGTGTTTGAGAGAATTTTTTGGTAGTCGGATTAGAGCACCGATTACCAAATGTGTTTCGACAACAACATCCATTTCAATGATAAGAACAGTCCTCTACAATGGATATAGAGCGTCAGAAAATTGAGATAGAATTAGAACTCTCCCCGAGCAACGGATGGAAAAAAAAAAAAAAAGAAATTATAATTAATATAGGAGTTTATGTACATTGGTAATTGAGCGTAAGATAAGATTACAGCCACTTTTGATCATTCTAACGAGGATTTTGTAAGCACACAATGGAGCCTTCTTGTATTGATTTGTTTACACAACTTACAAATTTGGAGGGTAGAAGTGTTGTCTAAAAATGTATCCCATCTAAAAGATCAACATGATGTTGGGTACCAAAGTGTTGAGAATGGACCTTAGGGAGGACAAGTGCGATTACAAATGTGGGGTCAACATTGAACCACCCTCTATCAATTAAGAAATTCCTTCGTGTGTCAAATTTATTTCCATGACAAATAAACGATGCTCGAGATAAGGGAATTATGCAAATATATGGTGGAAAATGTAAATCAGAGGGTAGTCAATCATGAAATGAAGGATGTGTTCAGAAAGCATGCATTCAGTAAGAATGAGAACCTTTAAAGTTGGCTTACTTATTATTTTACAATTTCTAAAAAGCGCAAAACATGAAGTCTAACCTTTAACAAATTCAATATACAAAAAGTGATATAACGCACAAAGCTTAAAAGGGTTAAAATAACTAAAATTTGCATGGTTGTTTCTCGACATTTTAAAACTATATGTATTTGTGTACAAATATTATGAAGAACACATTAAAAACGTATTGTTGGTTTACATAAAGAAGCGAGCAATTTTATAAAGGAATAATTGAACATGTATGTTGAAAAGTTAGATTATATGATCCATATGTTCCACCACAACATATGCATGCATTTATTTGAAACCCAAATGCAGATTATTATGTTAAGTGAATAGAATGGAAGACAATAACATCAATATGTACAAATGAAGTAAGAAAACTATAGGTATTTATATGGAATACAATGATAAAGAAATTCAAAATCCATAATTGTTGAATGACAAAATCCAGAACATGTGTTTTAAAACAAATTTTTTCATTTGATTCTATGTCCGATATATATTGCCCACAATGCATACATGGAATTATTTGGTACGAGTTATAGTTTGTTTCAAAAACACTTATAAACAAACACTTATAAACTAACCACTACAAGCTATTTCTTTACATCAAATTTCTTGTTTTTGTACTTGTGCAATTTTCTTAGCACGTTTCTCTATGTATTTTTGTCCATTTACGTGGATGCCTTGATTGGTATTCCCATTCTCCCCAATTTTGGGGTGGTTCATATTTCAAAGGCATCTTCGTTAGAATCATAAATCATGCAGGTTCTACCTATATGAATGATCTCCATTGTTCTTGAATTTAGAGAGAAAAATTAAGTATGTTGGCATCATGGAGGTGATCTTTGATAAGTTCGATTATCACCGTTCTAGGTGGTTTCGTTTTCATGCAATGCAAAACATTAACAACACATTAAATACACTTAAACTCTTCCTCCCTCTGCAAATGAGGCATAGTTAATGTCAATCCCATTGTGGGGAGATGAAAACTTAAATGTCTAATTAGGTAATTTTGTTTCTAGTCTAATCATATTAAAAAGGAGAGGGAAAATAAGTATGTTAGTCTACTAAGATGTTCTGGTATGACGGGTAGCTTTAAAATCCTTTTCATTGATCACATCTAACGTCCAACTTGACACATATTTAAATGGCCTCATTGGGAACGAGCCCTTAAGACATAATGAATCATGCCATTGATGAAGGCATGTGCCCCCACATGTCACTTCGGAAAAAATTAGAGCCAACTACAAATATAAATGGAACAATCCAAACCAAATAACAAAAACTCTCTACAATAATTTTTATTCCATAACATGCAATAAACAAAACAATTGAACAAATACTTCAATGGACATATTAAACTTGCTTGAATTTCATCTAGAGAAACACTCTTTTCTTTTACTTTGCACAAAGAAAGAGAATCACAAATATCCCGCAAAAAATGAAATAGGAAGTTAATAAAACTAAATGTATCTATGAATTCAAAAGGAGGGACTCCTCAATTAAGATTATTCTTTAGTTTCAGGTTTCATTCTCGTATATAATACAAAAAAACCAAAAAGATTATAAAAAGTTATTAAAATTTATATTAAATAGAGGCCATACATAAGAAGATAGTAAATTATATTTTTTTATCATGGTTTAGAAGAAATTTCACAAAGGTTTCTACAAACAAAATATTTCCCCATTTAGTTTTTGAGATTTAGTTTATTGTAAGTGCCCACATTTTACACACCCAAATACAACAGTAAAAATACCAGGATAATTTTTTTTTTTACTTACATTGCTCACGACACACAACACAGTAAGGGCTCCGAGTACAAAACGCGACACACATGCGACAATCACATAAGTCATCGACTCACAAAGACACATGCAGACGACCATCGGCATGTCGATACCACACTTTTCCCAACGAATGAATACTAGCAAAGACCCAACCACAAGAAACGTGACTTTAGGAACGACGAACCCAAGACATATCATTACTTTAAATGTATTTCAGTTACGGCTAACTTTCCAAGATCCTTATTAGGTAAGCATGATTTTCTCCCTTTTTTCCACCTACATGTTCTGAAAATTCGTTTCACAGATCACATATTGTTCAACCATTTAATTTTCTCTTTACCCTTATGACAAATCTTCATGACTTACATAAGTATTTTCCATATTTCAGATTTTATACAAAATTCTAACTCTCTCATTCTTATGTTAAGATTAGGCTTCCCAAAACGCTTATTCAAAGTTTAGAATTTAACCTTGTTACACCAGTGAACCTAACGTGATGTCAGGATGAAATCTTGGGATTAAGGAAGACATAGATTGAAAAAGCTTTTTCCCCAAGAACATCCATCGATCACGGAATAGTTATTTCCCTATTATTATTATTATTATAGTACAATAACTTGTTGAACTCCAAATTTGATATATATATATATATATATATATCCTTTGTTTTCTCATGACACACAACACAGTAAGGGCTCCGAGTACAGAACGCGACACACATGCGACAATCACATAAGTCATCGACTCACATAGACACATGCAGACGACATCGGCATGTCGATACCACACTTTTCCCAACGAATGAATACTAGCAAAGACCCAACCACAAGAAACGTGACTTTAGGAACGACGAACCCACGACATATCATTACTTTAAATGTATTTTAGTTACGGCTAACTTTCCAAGATCCTTATTAGGTAAGCATGATTTTCTCCCTTTTTCCACTTACATGTTCTCAAAAGTCGCTTTCACGTATCACATATTGTTCAACCATTTAATTTTCTCTTTACCCTTATGACAAATCTTCATAACTTACATAAGTATTTTCCATATTTCAAATTTTATACAAAATTCTAACTCTCTCATTCTTATGTTAAGATTAGGCTTCCCAAAACACTTATTCAAAGTTTAGAATTTAACCTTGTTACACAAGTGAACCTAACGTGATGTCAGGATGAAATCTTGGGATTAAGGAAGACATAGATTGAAAAGCTTTTTCCCAAGAAAATCCATCGATCACTTTAATAGTTATTTCCTATTATTATTATTATTATAGTACAATAACTTGCTTTGAACTCCAAATTTGATTCATATATATATATATATATATATATATATATATATATATATATCCTTTGTTTTCTCAAGTTTGATCACACCATTTGACAAATCATATTCTTTACAATGCATGAAAAAGTTTAATTAAGCTATGAGGACTCCAAGATTGACCTTAGTCCTAATCTCCACCCTCGTGTGCAACATTATATGATATGTACTTATATCGCACTAAGGTCTCGTTCTTAGCATCGTCTCAAAACAAAAGAGATACGAAAGCACTTGTCTGACACATTAAAGAAGTACAAGCTAGGAGCATAATAAACTACACATGAACACAAGTGATCTATGTACACGAAGATCCCATGTCACTACACTTCATGATTCCGCATAAGGAATATTCTTTATTCCTTAATGCCATATATGACATAACAAGGGATTAAGGGATAAGATTACAATTTCTAAGGTTCTCTAGAATCAACATCTTTCCACTCAATTTCGCATACAAGGGGTTAAAATATAGTTTCTACCCACAAGTTAATAGACAAAAACCACTAGGGTTTAGTTTAATTCCAATGTGCACCTAACGATCTATGCCTCTACTACATGTGATTTTAAGGCAAGCGGACATAAATAAACTAAACCACATTCAAGAAAATACCAAGAGGTTATTTTGATAGAAACCAAGGTAGTACCGCTTAGTCGATCCTTTGAACAAGAACTCATAAGGTGACTCCTAAGGCGGTCTTCAACACTCAGCCTGGTATCGGACCTGAAGAGAGTACATTCTTCTCGCGACTGCCAAATCTAGAAGGAAACCGCATACTCCAGATAGGTTGGACCATGACATTCCTAAATATGGGTTCGCAACAAAGTCGCTAGACAAAAAGACTATGACGGTATACACCAACGAGGGGTTTTATTTACCTAACCTATGAGGTCTCATCAAGTGCAAAGTTTAAGGTCGTTCTTCGGTTTTAATTTTCTTATTTGGTAGAACGGGATCACACATACAGGCAAGTTATGCACGAATATTTTATTAGGGTTGAGTGTTCCCATTAAAACTCTTTAATGTGTCTGCAATGTAAGAAGGTAACCCAATAATTAATTTAATCATTTATTACATACTGAGAAGGTACTACAATGTATTAACTTCGATTTCATTTACTATATATATATCAAATCTTCCTTTTGCCATACTCAACTAAGAATCAAATTGAACTTGGTGAGTAGATGCACATTTCTTAAGTATCCCTAAAACTAGCATATCATGCATATTAACAAATTTCATTTATAACTTTTCGGTAACAAGAGACTGCATTAGTCAGTTATTCATTTTACAATGACCTATAAAAATTACAATAATAATAATTAAATCACACATCGCCCTTTTCGTCGTCGTTCTTCCATCCTGCAAAACCCACGTGAGCATGATATCAGCGATAAATCGCTGGCATGGCATCCACCCTAAGCAATCATAAGTATCACATTTCAGATTCCCATTTACATCTAACAATAATTACAATTTGCAATCGAAGTAAAAAGGTCTAGGAACATGTATCCATTGCATTTCATTTTTCTTCATTTTGTAAACTCAGAAGAGAGAGAGAAGAAAGGAGAGAGAGAAAATATCATTTTGTCTAAAGTTCCAATACACACAACAAGTTTCTTTCTAGTGTTTTAAATAGTTATTTACGTGTGTTGAAAGTTTCCAGGGTGATTTGGCAACCGTACGAGGGTCCGCAGCTTTCTACTTTTACATTTTCTCACTAGCTGCAAAACGTACAAAACGGGCTCGGAGGCTAAGAAACTGCTTCCAAAGGTTATCTTCCGATGAGCACGCACATCACGATTAACTTTCTACGTGTTCCCAGATATACCAAGAGCTCATTGCAACTGACGGAATTGAAAAGGAGCGCACGGTTTGCGTTTGGCGGTTAGTTTTCCGAGGCCACTGGTCGTAGTTCACCCAGTTGTGAAAAGACAAAAGTTAACTCGAGGGCCCGGAAACCCGCATCCATAACTGGCGTTCGAAGGAGAAGCACGCAACGATACATCTCTTACTAGTTTCCCTACATAAGGAGAGTTCATCAGAGTCGACGGGCTGAGAACTAGTAAACCATTTTCAAATGGCGACAAATTTTCTGGAGCGACAGACGAAACTGAACCAGTTTGACCTCGTCAAACTGCGACCGGAGGCCTACAAAATGGCTTCGCCAAACTATCCCGAAAAGTTCTCTTTCCTATACTGAAAGTTCCATGCATTTTTCTAGTGTAATCGCTAGAGGTTTGTGAAGACAGGAAGTGATTTCTCTTTCCAGGTTTCAAATGGCGATCCAAAACGAAAGCCAACTTTCTAGTTTTAACAACTTTCTACTGTTGTAAACCAGTGTTACAGGGCTCCTATAAGAGTGTCAAAGGATGTCATATGATCATTTCGGGTCAAACCAAAAATCAAGGCGACTCCTCGTATACCAAGGTACACGAATGAAACTTCACATCTCGTTTCCAGAGTTGCGCAGGGTACTTGGTGAGTCTCTGAAAATTGCAAAATTTAACTATTTAAAACCAAGAGAAGGTCAACTTTATCAATTGGGAGTCAAATTCGTCTGGTTGATAGAACGATATTGGAGCGGTCAAGAAGGGTAAGAGTTTTCTGAATCATCTCGAAGTGAGGGTGATAGTTCATGGTTTAAAGTAGGCAAGTTATAACAACTTCGAGAGTTGCGACACGACACTTTATTGTTTTGCAATGAGTTGAAGGGACATTTAACTGTATTAAAAGTCCTAATGAGTTAAAATTCTATTTAATTGCAAAAGAGAACTAAAATACGAGAATTATGAGAGGTAAGGGAAGAAGGACCATGCCTGGGGAACGAAGTCGGTCGAAGCCGCAGGCTTGGGTTCAGTCTCTTGCTCGGGCACTTCGCCAACCGGTTCACGACCCTGGATCTAACCTCCACCACGTCACACCCACTTCCCGATCACTTGAATTTTTTTTTTTCCAAATAGAATAAGTAGTTGCTTGAAAGTTTCTGAGCTTTTTAACATACCCCCTTCGTACAAATCCTGTTAATAGATGATGCAGTGTACGAGGTGCCCCAAGCTAGTTAGAATGCATACAAGCTTTACAAGTCCTCCACGCAACAATCATGCTCCAAGATTTACATTTCCACAAGGAGTTAGGATGTTTCAGAAAGGTTATGAACACGCATATCTCCAATGAATGAATTCCAAGCTCAACCAATATTTATGAGCACCAGCGTGTTTGTAAATCAACAACTTGCATCCATGTCTAACATACCTATTTTGTGCAGATCCTGCAAATCATGGCGCTCCATGAGACTGCATTTCTTTGAGGCATTCTGTCGAACACTAATGTGTCTTTTCTATTCATCCATTTGTGCATATGCTGCCATCATGGCATTCCATGAGACAACATTTCTTTGAGGTATTCTATCAGACAGTTCATGTGCGTTGTGTATGCCTTCCCATGATGCTTTGATGTATGTCCACGCGTTGTTCTAAAGCTCCCATTTTGACAAGAGGGAAGTTATCGGTTGTTGTGGGGTGTGGCTTCCAACATTTTCGCAAACCATATTTTGCTTGAAACACTCCAATGCAAGCAACAAAACCATTTTGTGCAAATCCTGAAATCATTGCAGTCCATGGAACTGCATTTCTTTCCCACGCCTTTAGACAAACTGTCCACACATTTTTCCACGTTTTTGCATGAAAATATATTAGGGTGTTTAGAATAAACAACAAATGCAAAATCTCCTTTGTTTTTTCTTGATTTTCTAGAAGCCCACGCAGCTCAGGCGCGATTGGGAGTTTCTTTGCCGGCAACGTGGTGACTACACAGACCCCAAAAATCCTCCATTTTGTCCTGATGCGCGTCCATACTCTGTCCCCTAAGCTTTAGGCGCCTGCAACAACATCTGGCCGACCTCCTCTCTCCAAAGCTCATTTTTCCCACGCAGGGGGGGTGAGGCGCGGCCTGGGCGAGTGCTAGACGTTTGTGGAGTCTGGCTTTGCGCGAAATAAGCATTTGCATGAAAGTTTCCATGGCCGTTTCAACAAACTCATTTCTTTTTTTTGTGCACAGAACCTGCGCCCCAAGCCAGCCGCCCAACACATTACAGGCTTGCATTTTCAAAATGTGGAAGGGGGTTTTGCCCTAATCCGCCCCCACAAACACGGGTTTTTAAATTTTAGTTCATTTATTTTATTTTTATTAGTATTTTTTTATTTTTTTATTTTTTAAAAATGGAGGCATTACATTTACATCCATAAACTTGAAATTCACCTAATTAACACAATATCATCTCGAAAATAATAATAGCAAAACATAACCGGCCATATCTATTTTTTATTCTTTCTAATTTACCCAAATAATGTAAATATTTATAGTGAGTACCCATGAATTTATGTTATATTCTTTTGGCTTGTTATCAGTTGAAGTTCCAGTGGTGATTTTGGAACAAAATAAATGAAGACTTGCTTCATAATGAGGGCACCGACCCTACTCATTTCACTAATGAAGTCACTATGTTCTTCATTGTTGAGCTCTTCTCTTTTGGATGTGCATAAAGCTAACTTGAGGCAATAAAACCATTCATTTCCAATGCCATTCAAATAGCATTATGTAGAGCAGGTCGGTTGAAAGAGGCGATACACATTCTACTAAATACACACAATCCCCCTGCAAAATCTTATACTTACTTTCAACTATTGCAGACTTGTATTTCCAAGAAAGCCCTTTCACAGGGTAAGCAAATTCACTCCCACATCAATCAGATGGGATTTAAGTTTTCACACACATACTACTACAAAATACCCTTATACGCATGGATGTCAAGTGCGGATGTTTAGTGGATGCTCGCCATCTGTTTGTCCAAATGACTGAACGAGACCTCTTCTCATGGAACAATAGGAGCAATATCATTTGTGAATTTGTTAAGTTAAAAGTTATTGAACTCTTTCGTAAAAGTTCGCTAAAAATTAGATCAAATTGACATGTTTTATCCTCTTCACAAATTGTAATACCCAGTTTTTCTCACATGTAAATATTATGTATTTTGAGAAGGGCGTCCCCTTTTTGTGAAATGGTAGCTCAAGTGCAAAGGGATATCCATAAGATTAGTGAACAAAACTTCTTTGGGGATTTTGGAGCTCAGATGTAGCCCTGGGTCATGTCATTTGGTGCAAGAGAAAACCCAGTGAAAGGGAAATCACCTACCTCTTAAAATTTGATTATTGCTTTGGATTGTAGAATAAGTAAAGAGGGTGCATTAATTTGACATTAGCCGCTCCACCTTCCTTCTTAGCATGCCGGATCAGAATTTGGCAAAGAAATGGAGTAATACTCCAAACTGTCTCAAACAATTTGGCTTGAGCTATGTATTAACCACATATATTCCCTATAAAATAGAAATAATTGAGATAAGCTAATTCACATCCATATTTGTTGTAAATGTAAATTCCATTGACCCGCGAACCCGCTTCAACTCATAACACCTAATAGCAGAAATCGATCCAGTCTACTGAAATTTTGAACAACAAAGATTAAACCCTAACAAAGCATCATCCGCAAATTCTTACCAATCCAGAAGAAGTGTCTGAAACATCAATCTGACTTCTTGGTTTTTTCATCCCTTGCATGCCCTCAAGTTTTGTGTTATGACTCCAGTGTATCTGCAATAAGCCGATTCATTCTGACCTGGGTATATATGGGCTTGGCTGACTCACTGATTTTCTATTTTTAGCTCAAACAACTATCTTAACTGCACTTATCTTCTTAGACTTAGATCATGCATGTGCTTAAAATTATTAAAAACAAAAATTATTAAAATCTAAAATTGTTAATTAAAAACAAAAGCTAAAATTGTTAATTATTAAAAATAAAATTATTAAAAATAGTAGAGAAAAGTTAAAATAGAGAGGAAAAACACAAACGTCAAAACGACTGGTCAAACCAATCAAATTTAATGCGGTCATAGAAACGTCCGGCACAGGGCCTTTCCCATAGGGGGACGCCTTCGATGTAATTACATAGGTCACTCAAAATACTTAATTCAACCATATCTATGATGAGAGGCAAACACATCATATGGTACTTGTGAGCTTAGAAGATGGACTACATTCACTAAGTTGGATGCATCATGCAAAACTACAACCGCTTTTGAGGACGGTTCATCATTATTGTCATTTGTTTAATGTGAGTGAAAAATAGGATAATTCCGTTGAGATTCGAGACTTTTATGCAATTCGTGTTTTCAGGGATTCCCATTTTGACAATTTTGGAGTTTTATAAAAGTTTGTGGGAATTTTTAATACAATTATTAATGTGTTGGAAAAATTAATGCAATTTTTTAAAAAGTATATTGTAAATGAAAGCGTGATTGGTATTTTTTATATTAATTTTGTGTGAGTGAGAGGTAATAGGTGCATGGTAATTTAGTAATAGTTAATTTTAAATTAGTTTTTTTAGTATATTATGATAAATACATATTTTATGTAATATAGTTCTTTATTATTATAATTTTATGAGTTTTAGATTTTTGAATAATAATTTAATGATGTTTACGTAGTTATTTAATTTAATAATATTCCAGGCAACATTTGCATATCATTTTTCATTTAGTGTTAGGTATTAATTTGTTTAGTTTATTGAAAAAAATTACGGTCAATTTCAACTTATTGTGTAGTGTTTGAATTTTGATTAACTATTATCTATTTTTTTGTTATGTTTGTTTTATTTTAGTTGTCTATTACAATTTTAACTTGTTAGATTAAAGACACGAAGTCACTTAAATGTGATTGGTATATCTTGAGACTCTTACGTTGTTTACTATAGAAGACCTAATTTGACTCATGATGAGATAAAGGTGGAGCTTGTGAAAATATCTAAAGTTGACGATCCTAGGACTATATGTGTTTCTAATTTCTAATCGAAAAAGATTGATTTAAGGGGATTTGAATTAATCAATGACACATTAGAACATGGAGTCCAGTTTGAACTGAGAAAAAAGTTAATGGAGAATGAAATCAATGTTTAAAATTCTAGGCCTAAAAAGGATTCTCTAAATATTTATGATTGTCTTCATTTTTTTTTGGTGAGCAACTTCATTAATTAATGTATTTTGTAAACTTTAGAAATTAACATTCTCTTGTGATCTTCAAATAAATGAATGGTTCTTTCAACATGTGTTATATTTTGATGAAGTATTTGAGGAATATAGCCATTGAACTAATCGTCAAATAAGATAGATTCCCATTTTGAAAAATTTAAATGAACCATATGGTGGCATGTTTTTTTGGTATTCTTAATGGTTTACTTTCATCATTAAACTCTAAACCTTTAGATGGTGGTGTTCAAAAATATTACCAACACTTTTGTTCTTATTGATTGAATGTTTAAAATTATTATTATTATTTAAAAATAATAATTAAATAATTAATATAACAATGATTATTAGTAATGTTATTATTTGGGCTGATCTACAATTTAATGGTCTATCATGAGCTTAGATTTGATGGTCTACCCCACTCCTAAAATCAACTAAAATGATAGGTATGTAGTGTTTGCTCGTATATCTATGACACTTGTGCAACATCATGAACACATGAGTCAAGAAAAACGGCTTGTCAGTGATCTCGAATTATTTATTATCAATCTTTAGCTATCTTTGTGAATCTCTTTGGTATAACAAATATATATACAGGAAATTTTTTTATCACAGATATATACAAAAGAAAAGCATGCTTTTGCCTTCTCTGCGCTGCATTCACCTGCAAAACCAAAACCAAAACCAGTAAATAAAACTCATTTTCAAAACGAAATGAGATCCCAAACATTTGGAGACTCGCAAGAAAAAACAGTAGCAGAGCAGCCTTGCTGCTCTTTTTTTTCCCAAGTTCTGATGGAAGGCATCATCAAAACGGTAGAATAGCGGCTAATGAGCAAAGTCAATCCAGCTTAGAATATACAATATACAGCAGGTGAAGCTGTAGGTGATCTCAACATAAAATTGAGATTTGAAATCTGTATGGGCTAAACATAAATTTTTAGGTTTGTGAAAGTTCTAGAATATGGGGGAATAAATAAATTCAAAGATTTTGAAATCTTCAAAATTAAATGATAAAGTCGATTTAGAATTTTTTTTTTATAACATAAATTTTTAAGTTTGTGAAAGTTCTAGAATATGGGGGAATAGATAAATTCAAAGATTTTGAAATCTTCAAAATTAAATGATAAAGTTGAAATAAATGTAAGTAGGTGAAATCAATTGATGTTGTGTCACATCTTTCTTTTGGTAAGTTCTACTTAATAAATGTTACATGTTATCTTGAAAAAAATTAGATTTATAAATTGTAAATATTTTTACTGGAATAAGGCTCAAAATTTGTCATTTCATTAAAAAGTAACCAATATAAATGAAACAAATTTATTTTTCTATTTGATTTTTTATATAGAAATTTGTAAAAATAAAATTTTAACATTAGAAACATGAATAGTCATAAAAATACATGTTTTTGATTGGCTCATAACTAAATTGTTAATTAACTCAAGTGCACGGGGTTATTTGAAAATGGTTCAATCATTTCTCATTTCTGTGTCATTATTTTATATAGAATTGTTTCTAGTCTTTTCTTTCATCTTTTTGTCTTCTCAAGCAAGCAAAGACTTTTTGGGTTCTCTAAGCAAATATTCGTATGAAAGCACAAGAAACCTTCGTGGTCTTCGCCAACTCAAGTTACTCTTGCTAATCTTCAAGTAAATTTTATGTTAAAGGAAAATCCATTAAACTTTGTGATGATAGTTGATCAATTCCTTGTTTATTATAATTTATATCTTGATATTGGATTTTATGTGAAAAACCTTCTATCCACCGAATGCATTACTTATACATAGTTCGGTCTTTCCATTCATCTGTGTATTATGTAGTTTTCTCTTAATTGCATAGAGGCACCTTTCTTTGGCGAGGGCTATTCTTCCCACAAAATACACCACATACATAAAAACTCCACCATGACGACCATCATGTTGCCACGTGGCGTGCGGTTCAACACTTGGTTTTTTGCGATTTTGATTGAAAAATCAACACATTATATAAACGCCTACAACGATGCGAACCTACGACCTCTGAAGTTATTAGTGTGCGCTCCTACCAATTTGCCTAGTAACGATTCGAACATACGACCTACTAGTTATTAGTGCGCACTCCTACCAATTTTCCTAAAGCAACAATTCAAACCTACAACCTACTAGTTATTAGTGCACGCTCCTACCAATTTGCTGCTAGAACGATTTGAACCTATGACCTACTAGTTATTAGTGTGCACTCCTACCAATCTGCCTAGCACTTGCCACATGCAACCATCTAATTTCAATAGGATATTTTCAAAAACAAAAAAACTATGATTTGACTATTGACGACGTGTCCCACCCATGCATGGGCATACATGTCTCTATGGTGTCTTTTATGAGTAGTTTTATGTATGGACCATGGTGGTGCATTCTATGAGGAGAATAGCCTCTAGCCCTTTCTTTTATCATATTTTGCTACGAAAATATAGCAACTTTTTAATTTAATGAATGTGTTGTTAGTTTTGTTTTAGAACATTTTTATATTTGTAACATGTTGAGGAGAATTTTACTCGATTGTTGCATGTTTTCCTTTATATTTAATATTTATTGTGAATTTCATTAAACTATGGACGAATTTCCTTAAAGCTTTTTTGAGCCCTTGATAAAGAATGTAGGGCCTAAAAATAGGAACTTCACAAGTTTATATTAATTCTTGTTTAATGATTTTATAATGATATTAGGACAAACTATTTCAAATGTTCTCAATGTTTTGAAGAAAGGGATTAAGAATAAGTTGGGAAGTTTTAGGGTAGTGTTTTCTCACAAATCCATGTTGGGTTGATTTCTTTGCTGATTTCGGTATATGTTATTTGTTTTAGAGGGATAGTTATTACTTTTGTAGTTGATGTTGATAATGGGTGTGATTGATTTTGTAAGTGTAGATATATAAATGAACCACTTCATTTAAAAGTTCCATCTCTACATTTCAAATTTGTTACAAATTCATACATATACATTTGCAAATCTCATATCATGAGTGGTAGCATTTTCTGACTATTTTATTTGAACTAAACATGTTACATGAAGACTTCCATACATGTGCAGATTTTATATCATGAGTGGTAGCCTTTTGTGGCCAATTTTTTTCCCACTAAACATGAATACATTTGATACCGTTTTGGATAGTTAATTACTTTTGTAGTTTATGTGGTTTGTAATTATTTCAAGGAAATTGTGTTAGTGTTGCATCGCTTATTTGGTTGGTCTTTTGTTGAAAAAACCTTTTTTGTATAGTCGATAAGGGGTGGGATTGATAGTGGTAGTGTAGGAATATAGATGAAACATTATATTGATTTGTTCTACGTGTACATTTAAATTTGTTACAAATTCATACATATACAGTTGCAAATCTTATATCATGACATCTAAACTAAACATGTATACATGAAGACCTTTGTACATTTGTATATTTTATATCATGAATGGTAGCCTTTTGTGGGAAATTTTATTTTCACTAAACATGAATACATTTGATACCCCTTGAATGACATTGTCGTGTTGGTGATTGTTCCTATAACACCATTTACAAGGCCTGCGTCAACACATAAATTAGCAATAAGCATGTTTTTTTGTTTGCATAGCAGAACTTTGTGTTCCAGCTGATCATCATCAGATCTCATGTTGAGGCTCGCCTGTTACTTTCAACAATGGATTGGGTGATTGGAACGTTCAATGCTTTCAACATCTGAAGGTTGTGGGACTCCACGAGATCGTTTTGCAACAAATGTGGTACGTCCTTAAAAATGTTGAGCTCCTACTGAGTTAGGTGTGAGTCAGTGCAAGACATTAGGAGTTCCCAGTCCTCAATAAGAGGAGTTGAATCTCACATGTGGAGGAGTAAATTCTGGAATGAAACTTTTGCATTGGTTGTTCCTTGTTGCCAAAATATTGTTTTCAATGTAATGGAAGAATGGAATCCCTTCCAAAGGCTAGCTCCATAGGGATTACTTGCATAAAGAGGACTGTCCAAAACCGGTGGTTATTGGTTGAGGTCACCGAGGAGGATGACAAATTGTTCCCAAATTCATATTTTTTTGAATGTGGGAAAGCTTCGCATAGTCTGCTTGTCAATTTTTCTTAGCAACTTTGGGCGATGAAACTCATTCCATCAATAAGAATATATTCTATATGTTTTAGTGACTCTTGAAAAATATGATAATGCATGGCCTTCAAGGGGTTTCAGTTCTTTGATTGGAATACAAAGGGTTGCATGGATTGTGGATGTGGAGATGTTGAATGTTGAAACATTGGTAGTAGCAAGTAGAAGGAGAGGTGAGGGAGATGTGGTTGTTGCTTGGTGTGAATGAATTCCATATTTTATTTATCAGAAATGATTTTCTGTGCCAGTTGTTCCTTGAATTATCAATCTTAGTGGAGGTAGAAGGGTTTTGTTTACTTGAATGGTGTAGTATGGTATCAAGAGCTAGTTGTTGTTTTGAAGACAAAGGAAGTGTGGAAGATGGTGGTGTGGCTTGCATGTTGGTGTTAATTGTGTCTTCCTTTTCTCTCTCGATGAATGATGAACCAATTATCTGCAAATCAGGTGGAACGTCATGTATGTTCCAATTATTGTGTATATCAAAATCTCGTTTCCCCAACATTTCAAGACTATCAAGACCCATGTTGTTTCCCAGATGAAGTTGTGCGAAGACTATTAAATATAGTAATAATACGTCATTCATGAAATGGTTCGTGTTGAATACTGCATTCGACCTCAGAGTCAGAACTAACATCTGTAGCATGTCTTATATATGCAGTAGTGCGTAAAACATGCCACGATTTGTAGTTGTGCTTGAACAGTTACAAGCAGATGTTTTAACCAATTGGTTTTTTGTAGATGTTTTAACCAATTGTTTTTTTGCCTAGATTAACTACACACACAATATGAAAAATTACAAATCCAACAGAGTACAATAAAAGAGTTTGATAGTTTATTAGTGAAAAATATCAAAAATAAAAATTTAGTAAAGCACGGTTTGAATATTACCTCTGTTCAGATTAATAATGAAGAATGAAGGAAAAAAATCCCTTTTAGGTTTAAGGGGATGTAACAAAAAAGAGGAATCGTAGGGTAAAAGAAGAACAAGTCTGGTCTTTCACAATTGGCACTTGCAAATATGCCCGGAGAAAATTTGAAATACCTACCCAAGAAGAGAGTCTCAAAGAGTAACTTGACTATGCCCAATCATGTATTCTTATTGGGTTCAATATAAAGGGAGCTGGTGGAAATTGCAAATGGAAAATTTATTCTCAACCGAAAATGGTCAAGGAGAGTGGATATATTAAATAAAGGATAAATCTTACTACTCTCTAATTTTAAATGATCTTTTTTCACAATTTATACAAACAAATGATTCCAGGCCTAAAAATCGACAAGATTTAAGGCAAAATAAGGGAAGTACTTGTTGTATATGCGGCGGTTGATATTCTTGGGATGAATCTCCATTTTTACTTTGAAGAAGACCCAGATGTCACGCCTCTGCGAAGGCAATCACATTAACTAATTAAATATCCATGAATACCTAAGTAAAGAAGAGAAAATGTTTTGGTTTGGAAAGGATCTGCGTTTGAAGTCTAATAGTCGTTATTCGCAGAAAAAATAAAATGATTCCTCGGCACTTGGACCCTATGCCATCCCCACTTGTGTAGTAGAGAAAAGCCAAAATCATAGAGATTTGTAGGGTTTAGCCCTAGTATTTTTTTTGGTTGTTCCAATGGCGGATTTTCCCTGTGATGAGATGTGGTTTGCATGCTTTGCAAGGTGGTGCTGCCAGATTTTGATGTTTTACTATGCAATAGTTGTGTGAGCACCTAGCATATGCAGTGTCTAAGGACCCCATTGACGGTTGTACCCATTGGCGATCGGTTTTATCCTGACTATTCAATCACCAATGAGGAACACCCAAATGATGTTCAATCTTCTTGTGTTGGGTAGGTAAAAATATATGCACTGTGTCAGAATCATCAGAAAACACGTTTGTTGTGGAGGCATCGAGCTAAAGCTTTCCTCCACCAGAACGCTAGACGTGAGATTACGAGATCGAACCAAAACAGTGTTGAAGAATGCGTTGGATGCATGTATTTAAAGGTTATTGCATGCAAAAAATCTAAAAAAAAACTTAAAAATAGCAAACCCGCCACAACATGCAAAATTGGAAAAATTAAAAATAGAAAATGTGTAAAAATAAGAAAAAAGCTCAAAACCGTCATTTAGGCCATCAAATTTAACATAGTCCCATGAATGTCCGCAAAGTCCTTTCCCATAGGGAGCTCCTTCGGCGTAGTTCATATTTTCTTTAGCATTTTTAATAATAGTGATAATTAAAAAACAAAACATACTTTTGTAGTGTTTTTACCTTTTCAATCACGTGCTTGCTTTTAAAATTTACACGATTGATTTTAACAATTCTATGAGAATGCATTACATTTCTACAATACCGATGTATGGACATGGGTTATGTATGTTAACGAAATTTGAAATTCAAAAATAAAATAAGAAAACATCTTATTCAAGATTGTAAATTCAATTTATAATGAAACTAGGAAATTATATTTTGACATTTAGTTTTGTGATTTCCAAGAGTGGATTTTAAATAGGTAAATTTAATTTCACATATAATTTAGGTGATTTGGACGAAAGAAGATCAACTTCTAGGTATGTTTTTACACTTGCGGGTGGACCTATCTATTAGATGTTAACATTTTAAAAGATTATTGTTGTGCAACTACTAAGGCGAGAATATGTAGTTGCCTATCATGCTTGTCAAGAGGTAATTTGGCTAAAGGGCCTATGGATATGTTTGTAAGATATCAATACAAAATGAAGGTATTATGTGACAATCAAAGTGCAATTTATTTGGGCAAGAATCCAGCCTATCACAATAACACAAAGTATAATGCAGTTAAGTATCATTTTGTTAGACATGTTATTGATGAAGGATAACATTGGAAAATGTCCAAACCACAAAAAACTATGATGATATGTTCACAAAACCAATATTATTAGAGAAGCTAAAATGGTGTTTGGATTCTCTTGGCTTGCAAAAAAGGTGATGAGTTGGTCATGTAAGATATCAAGTGGATTTGTTGTCAAGGTGGAGATTGTTAGATATGTGATAACAAAGTTAAATGTTGAATCCCTTTGCGGCGCGGTTTTGCAACTCACTTTGGATGGGGTGTGGGGGCTTTCGCCCCACTCGTAATCAAAGTTTGATAATATAAGTGTTTATAGAAAGACAAATTGCTTTGAATTCTATTTTTAGGAAGGAAAATCCTAATGGTGTTTTTCCACTCTATTTTTAGGAGGAGGAATCCTAACTATACTTTGCCAATTAGGTGTATTTATCTTTGTGGAGAGCCAAAGTAGCTCATAACAAGTTCACATGTAATCTGTTCATCTTGAGTTAATAAAGCATTGTGGATGTTTCCCTTAGCACTCAACGGATGTTTTACCACGTAAATATAGTGTTCTTCTCTTGCATGTTTGGTATTTTGTATATTTCTTTAATCTCTATCTATAGAAATTGTTGTTTTGTTATTAACCTTTCTGCTTATTCATTGTTGTAAAGTCTTTGATTTCCTAACAATATGTTCATCTTGAGTTAATAAAAGCTTGATATCTTGCATCGTGGATGTTTCCCTAAGCACTTAGCTAGGGTTTTACCATGTAAATATGGTGTTCATCTCTTGCATGTTTGGTATTTTGTATATTTCTTTTATCTCTATCTTTGTAAACTGTTGTTTTGTTATTCAATTTTCTACTTATTCATTACTACAAAATCTGTGGGTTCCTAACAATAAGTTGATTGGGATATATAGTCTTTTCTTCCATATTTTTATTAAATTGTTTTTGCTTGACTTCAAAAATTTATATAGGTTAAGTGCACAAAACTTTTAAAAGTGCAGATTTTGCATTCCACAAAATTTGTCAAACATCACTTAATACTTGATATCTTTTAAAAATTGTCTTAGTGGATGGCCTACATCCCATTGAATGGAAAAAGAAAATGGGTACACTATTTCTTTCTATCCCATGCCATAATTCTCACATTTTCATGAGCATTAGCAGGTAAAAAGATTATACACATTTCCTAATTTCTATCATTCCATTTGTACACTAGTAATTGACTGAATTACATCCTTCACTACTTAGTTTGTACTGTTATAATGACACTGTTTTTGAGTTAAAATACACTAGATATTGTCTCCTACTCCATTGATACCCTGTTCACGTTGCAGTTTGTTTTACAGTCAAGAGTCTTGTACAATTTTTCAGAGTACACGTTGTATTAACTGTGTTATTGCTTTATCGAGTTTCCCATTTTGGATTCTTTTCAATTCTTAAAAATATATCGGAAAATAGATTCTATCAGTGGAGTTTATTGAACAATGGTCGATGAATTTATGAGATTTATATTCAGGAAGCCTACTTCATTAATTGGTTGTCTGAGTAAATCTCATATCCATTCGTCTATTTTCTTTATTTATTTCTGTTATCTTTGTCTTTTCCTTCCATTATATTATCTTTTTTCGTGCCCATTGAGTTGTCTACTGTTAGACCTGCAACCTGACTTCTTGGGAAAATAATTTGCCGCTTTGCCTATCAGTATTGCGCTCAAGTATTCCAGCCTCTGCAAAAATAAGAGCTTTGAAACAGGGTGTGGACATTCATCAAAGTATAGTCAAAAAGAGATTTTGTATGATATGTATCCACAATGTGGGAGCTTAATCAAGGCATGTGAACTGGTTGACAATATGCATGACAGAAATATGGTCTCATGGAGTACAATAACTGTTGGGTATACACATAACGGGCTTCTTCGAAGGACCTTAGAAATCTCCTCATGCCAACATGGGAGCTTGTAGTTGCTCACCAAGTGTTTGACAAAATGCGTGAGAAAAATTTAGTCTCTTGGAACATAATGATAATGAGATTTTCACATGGTGGAGATGTTGATGCAGTCTTACAGATTGATCATGACTTTCGTGCAAATGAAACCTCTACCCAGCCTACGACAATCCTCCTTTACTCCCACGCATAGTTTTCTCCACTCCATCCATTTCTGCCCTCGAATTTGCATTTTGTTTTGAGTAGAGTAGAACGCTAAAATACAGCAGAAGGAAAAAAAGATTTTTAATCTTAAACTTTGTTTCATACCCCATATAAAAATAGTTTTGTGTTGAGTTTAACAGATCATACAAATAGCCCGTTATGGGCGAGTTGACAATTAATTTGACCGTGAACTTGTTTAAACAAACCAAGAACTTGTTTGCCCATGCATTTGCGTATTTGGTATCTAAATAAGTACAGAGAAAAACAGTAAGAAATGAACTTTTGCAATGTTAAAACAGCGATTTAAATGTGCTAAACGCCTTCCGAAATCGACAGGCAAAAATGTTTCCAAACCTCTCACCTAGTTTTTAATTGCTGAAACTTATTCTCTGTTATATAACGATCCGTATGCAATCTTTAAAGTGTGTTTAAATATTTAATGAATTATTTACAAAGCGTGTTTAGAAAGAAACTTGGAGAGCAACTTTAGCAGCATAAATTTCAGTGGCGAGTATTCCTTAATTCACAAATATTCTGTTTTTGAAATTTGCATTTGGCAAATTTTTAGGCATAGGGATTATGACCGGTTCGCTTAAATTTTTGGGTTTAAGTTACTTTAAGGGGTTGGTTCACTTAGCGTTTACACCAATAGTAGATTATTTTATTTAAATTGTCTTTAGCGTGAAATTGACATTTGTAAAATTTGCCTTATATATATACTAATTACGCATTCTCAATTTTGAATCTAAACTCGAACATCAATTACACCTCAAAATTTCCTTGCAATTCTTTTACCCACGCCCATTGTCCTATGGGCAATGATGATCGAGATTGATAGCTTATTGCAACCCACTAGCATTAAGGTATTTTACTTACATTAATATGGTATTTTATTGAAATCACATGTGTTACAAAATGTTGCAAATGTTATCGGCTAGTAGCACAATATATGCTACAGTTGTAGCACATTATATATTACCGACCAATAACATATATTGTGCTACCAATTGGTAGCATAGTATATGTTCTAGCACCAACGATATTATAATATACACTACTAGCCAAGTAGTACAATATATACTACCGACCAGGTACCATATACTATGTTATCGGTCTATAGCACAATATATATTAGTCGGTGGATGAGTATGTGCTACCAACTTGGTAGCACAATATAAGCTTCTGTCATATTTTACGAGGAAAAAATTCTTGTTGAGATGATCATTTTAACTACTAACATCAAAAATAAAAAATAAATGTTTTTTCGCATACAACTAGTGAATTCAACATCTTTTTGCAAAAAATCACTTTTTTTTTTAATTTTTTGTTTGTGCCATATTTTGCGAGGATAGATTTCTTGTCGAGACGGTCATTTTTATTATTATTTTCAAAAAATGATTTCCAGAAGATTTCATATGCTACTAGCCAACAACATATGTTGTCGACAAAAGTTCTTGTTAGCCAACAATATCATCAAATTATTTGTCATCATTCAAAACCCATTTCCTTCATTCGCCATGATTTCAAAATCGTTTTCACACATTCGCCAAGTAGTATCTTCGTTTTTGTTTTTGTTTTTTAGGGGTCTTAAAATTTTCCCAGGTTGTAGGAGGCAACAATTCAACGTTGTAGAAACCCCTTGATTTGTATTGTTTTAAATACCTACAAATCTCGAAAATAAAATCTACCACCATAAACCTTATCATTGTTATATAAAAAAATCCACAACACTTTTGGTTCTTCCTATTTCCAATAAAAACACCTTGTTGTTTCTTTTTTGAAGTCGCCTTAGCTTAGGTTGTTGAAGTGTAAATGACAAAATTTCCCCAACCGGCTCTAGAAAGGCACTTTCAAAATGATCTTCATTTATTTGTTTTTGATTTCGTAAATTTCTAGGATTTCTCCATAACAAAAACTAGGTTTAAAATGTTAAATTTTCTATTTGGGTGTTTGATGACCTCTTTGCAAGGCCATTTCATAGCCACTTGGACTAGTTTGCCTGATGAAACCAACTAAGACTTGTTGACTTGTTTTGACCTTTTGAGACACTTCCAGTGGGTGAAACCAATTTTTGTTTGTAAACATGTATTATAAACAATTTAACAAAATGGTGACAAGAAACCTATATTTGAATGAAATGTTGCACTTCTTGTTGAATTCTCCCTAGTGGCATTGAGAACAAGAACTACATGTTGAAATAAAACAAACTCTTTGAACTCTAGAGTGTGATTAAACTCCAATGGTTGTGTATAAGACTTGATCTTGTTATCTCTTATCACATTTTGATCATATGGATAAATTGATTACTTGCGTGAAAAATGAATGAAACCCTCTCTCTAAAACACATAAAAATAATTATAAGTGAAACATTGGGGAAATAGTAGTCATTTCCATCACTTAATTAAAATTGTAAATTTGATAGCATTTTTAGATGGAAGGGGTGGGATCTATGCCAACAATGTCTTGACACCATATTGATGTAGGTGGCAGAGGTGGCAAAAATGCAATATGTACTATTTTGATGATTGATGGCAATTGGATATTTTAATCATGTATATTTTATTTGAAAATATGAATTGATATATTATTATTTTATCAATGTATAGTTAGATTTGAAAACATCATTTATGAAATTGTAAATTATTATGTTAGTGTAAATAATGTACTTTTAAAACAATTATTTAAATGTTAGAAACTAGTGATTAGTATTTGTGTGTTCATACTTGAAAGGAACATCAAAATTAAACAAATGGAATGAAACAACACCTTTATTGTAATGAAATGGTTCGTTGAACTTGTCCTTCATCTCATAGTGGTACCGAATTAGTTAGTAAAATTCTTAAACCACATTACAATTACCTACACCATGTCACGAATTAGAATTGACTTAAATACCACGTAAAGTGGATCTTGTTTTCCTTGGTCATGAGCCCTTCGGGATTAGGGGAGAGGACCCTATAACCGTGCACCTAACTTTAGGGGCACGCAAATATATGTAGGTATGTCGATAGCGTAAAAAAATTATATCATTGTGTAGCGTATGATCGTGCCATATTGACATTTTCATTTCGCGTGTTAATTTGGAGGGAAAAGTAGTTTTTGAATTGATTTAATATGAAGAAAATCAATATAAAGCATTTGAAAGAGGGACCAATGACTGAGCGCCCTATGTGTCACATTCTCATTAACTCTTAAAAAGTGTAATTAACCAAAAAGTGAACAACTATTGGTGCTTTTGTCAACAACCTATGGTGAAAAGAGATGTACATGTTTTGGTACCCGCTCGGTTATAGGGTCCTCTCCCCTAGTAAGCAATTTACCTTGTATTTTCTTCTCAATTAACTCATGTGAAATTTTCTTTATACCCTAATGGAAAAACATCTCTTCTTAGTGAGTATTAAACTGAAAGAACACTTTAAATGTGCAAACTATGTGAGATCACTACATTATGTTACACCTTGAAGTTCCTTGCTCCTTTAAGTGGAAAGTGAATGCTTTTTAACTATACCAAAATTTTGTGGGATGAATTCTTTGTGGTAGGCCCGAGTCTCGGCGTCATTGATCACAAGTTGGATTGCAACTAAATCCAAATACCTCTTACAAGGTTGGTTTTGGATGATTTGACCTTAATCAATGCCCGCTATAGAAATCATATATAAGAGGATATTTGAGTGTATAAGGTGAAACTTTAGCCTCTTTATTTTAACTTGTGGTTAAATCCCTTTAACATTGATAAAAGTAAATTGTTTTGTTCCATGTGGCAACAAGTCCGTTAGAAACAAAAATCCCTAACTAGGAAGTGAGTGTTATGTGACACGTATGTAATTTAAATTATGACAACAAATGATTAAAATACAAATTTAATTGTAAAGAATATCAAAGCAAATGAGGTGTATTTCCTTGTGAGTAAAACATATAATAAAAGAGGACAATTCATCTAAGCTCGAAATAAGGGTTTTGTGTTTCAATTTAAATACAAGATGAATGGTTAAACAAGAATGTAATGGTAATGAAAATGTAATCTAATTGTAAGCTATGTAAAATCGTGGATAAAATATATTGTATGCTCTCTTTTATGGTTTTGTTATCAAGTCGTATTTTGCTCTTTTGAGAAACTATGTTATTTATTTATTATTGTTGAATGCTTGCATGAATATATGCATTGATTTATGTATGAATAAGTGAGTGTTAGTGAAGGGGGAATAAGGGGTTGTCATTTCTATATGGAAGAAACAAAGGGATTCATGGCTAGTCTTAGTGAAGGTATAAGTGATATTTCAAGTGGAGGTATAAGTGTATATTGATTCATTATATTGTATGTTTTTAGTGAAGGAACCAAAGAGTAGCGAGAATTTTCTAGAGGAGTTATAAGTGGTAGTTATGGTATTGTGTACTATTGGAATTGGGTGATATGAAATCGAATGACACTCAAAATTGGAATTGTGGTTGTAAACCACCATGGGTCGGGACCATACGGTTATCATGCAAGGACCGTATTGTATGATCTAGCCCATTATATACATTGTTGTACTGCTTTGTTTTTTCTTAGATGTAACTTTCTATGATGCTTTCCTTCCTAAATTTTATTGTTGTTGTCGAAATGCTAGTTATCACATGTATGTATAAAACACTCTTAGTGGATTGATATTTATCTCAAACCATAGGCATGCATGAAGAGTCCTGTAAAAAAAAGTTACATTATCTAGCACAATTCTATGTCCCACTTTGTGTCCCAAAAATGCGAGTAGGAAGTTGGGCGGGGTGGGAAATTAGGGGTGTTCGCACGAACAACCCCTTTGCATGAACCCCTTCGCTCAAACTGCCACGTAAGCCAAAAAAGGGTTTGCGCAAATGGGGGTTCATAAACCCTTTTGGATCAAATAATTTTGACATGACAAAGTTATATATATATATATATATATATATATATATATATATATATATATATATATATATGTATATATATATAGATATATATATATATATATATATATATGGTTGTGGAGCGTATTTACGGTTTAGGGGGTTCTATAATATGAGCAACAAGGGCGAAGCTTCGATGAATTTTATTAATATTCAATCAACTTGCATTACTGATGGAGTGCTTCTGAATTCTTATAGGATTTGAATAACCATGTGAAAAACAAATACGAGGTTACACAAGTACAACCAAAATCATAACGATTCCAAAATACATCTGGGAAGCAATAACCAACTAAGTACAAACAAATATAGTTGCAACAATAATGCAACAAATAAAAAATAAAAAAGGTTATAAATAAATATAACCAAATAAAAATTATTAAATAATTAACTATGCAATGCATAATTAATAATAATATATTTATCCTAACATTCCCCCTTAATTTTGCATTTTCTCAAGGGATGAGGAGAGGAACTCTATGAACAACTCAAACTTGTCATGTGCAAGTGACTTTGTGAAGATATCTTCTCGCTTGTTATTGAGTTGTTGGAAAAAATAGAAGTTGTATATTGTGCTTCAACACATGCTCGCGTATGAAATGAACTTGTACCTCAATGTGTTTTGTTCTTTCATGAAAAACTAGATTGCAAACAAGTTTGAGAACACCTTCATTATCAACATACATGGTGGTTGGTTTGTCTGTGGTATTCTAAGTCCTGAGTATGCGACATAGCCAAATCACTTCACAGATAGCTTCTCTGAACTGATACTTGGCTTCTATGGAAGAACGAGAAAAAAAGTGTTGTTTCTTGCTTCCCCATGATATTGGTCCAGATCCCATAAAGAACACAAACCTTGAAGTGGATTTTTTGTCATCAATATTGCTTACATGATCTGAATTCGAATATCTTGACAAGAAGAAGTTGTCATTCTTCTTGTATTCTAGACCAAGATCCACTGATCCTTTGAGATATCTCAAGATGCATCTTGCTTGCTTTCCAATGACAAACTTTGGGTTCCTGCATGAACCTGGATAGATAGCTCACTACAAAGTTGATATATGGTCTAGTATAAGTCAGGTAAATGAGACTCCCAATCAACTACTGATAGAGAGTGGCATTTACCTCAGGAGATGGATCTGAACGAGATAACTGCAATTTGTTCTCCATAGGTGTAGTAATCGGTGTGCAATCTATCATCCTAAATTTCTCGTGCGTTGTCTTGGTATATTTCATCTGAGAAACAAAGATGTGATTATCTTTTTGCCATACTTCTAATCCAAGACAATAGTGCATTAGCTCGAGATCTATCATGTCAATGATCGATTAAGATCTTTCTTTGTTGCATCGATCATCCTCACTGAACTACTAGTGATGACTAGATCATCGACATAGACAATGAAAATCACAATCTCCCCTTTACTTTTTGAGGTAAAGATTGGGATCATATGGATTTCTAACAAATCCATGTTGTACAAGATGCTCATCAATTTTGATGTACCATGCCCGGGGTGCTTGTTTGAGGCCATAAAAATATTTCCTGAGTATGCATACCTTTGCTTCTTGACCAGGTACAACATATCCCTCAGGTTGAGTCATGTAGAATTCTTCTTGTAAATCTCCATTCAGGAAGGAACTTTTTACATCCATCTGATGGAATTTCCAACTAACTATGTAGCTAGAGCAAAAGATCATCCTGATTGTTTTAATCTTAGATGTGGGAGAAAATGTCTCCTCATAGTCAATGCCTTATTTTTGTGCATACCCCTTTACTACAAGTCTTTCTTTATACTTGTCCACTATCCCATCTGATTTGTAATTCATTTTGAATATCCATTTACATCTAATGGGTTTATTCCCAGTGGAAGATCGACAAGCTGCCAAGTGTTATTTTTCATTACTGATTGATATTCAAAGTCCATGACATCTTTCCAAGCTTTTGACTATAGGGCTTCCTGGACTGTAGAGGGCTCATCAGACTCAATAAATCTACTCATCAAAGAAAATTTCACTTCTTCTCTTGCTTTACTGCAAGTCCATGGTCCAGGGGTGGATGTATCTAGTGGAGCATCCATTATTGCATCTCGTAATGTGCTAGTACACCACTTGGGCATACGCTGAACTGTTCCCATGGGTTGTGGTTCTATCTAGATCAACACCATCATCCCCATCATCACTTTCATCATCTATGGGAACATCAACTTCAGTTTTTACAACTAGTGAAGAATCTACATCAGGTGAGTCTGGAGGAGGATACTTTTCTTCCTTCTTCTCAAAGAACTCAACATCTCTACTGGTGTAGACTCTCCTGGTCTTTAGATCCATCAATCTGTACCCAAGAGTTTCTTCATTGTACCCAATGAAGATGAGTTTTTGTGACTTCATGTCTAATTTCTTTATATTACGCTTGGGTATGTGCATACTTGCTTTACACCCGAATACTTTAAGGTGTGCAAATAAATGGTTTCCTTTGACCATGCTTCATGTGGTGTTACTCCATCAAGAGAAACTATGGGCACTCTGTTCAACAAATACATTGTTGTCTTTGCTACTTCTGCCCATAATGTCTTTGCAAGTCCAAAGTCATCGATCATGCATCACACCATTTCCATGATAGTACGATTTCTTCTCTCAACAACACCATTCTATTGCGGTGTGTGTGGAGGAGGCATTTGTTGACAAATCCCATGAGCTTGTAGGTAGTCTTTGAACTCATCACTGGTGAATTCCCCCCCTTGATTTGAGTGGAGAGTTATGATGTGATGACCAGTTTCATTCTCAACAGCTACTTTGAACTTTTTGAAGGTTTCAAAAGCTTCACTTTTCTTGTGAAGACAAAAAATCCACATTTTTCTTGAATATTCATCAACACAAAGCATGAAGTACTAAAATCCATAATGACTTGGTTACATCGGACCACAAAGATCGGTATGAACTAGATCAAGATTACCATGAGCTCGATATGTAATCTTCTTAGAATGAAGCTTTGTGTTGTTTTCCTGCTTAGGTAGTGAGGACACTTGTTTGTATCCTTCTGAAGAGATGGTAGCCCATGTACCATATTATGCGGTGAAGTGTCTTGAGATACTTGAAACTAACATGACCAAGTCTCCGATGCCACAACTGTGCTAAGGTAGAGTTCTTAGCCACAAGTGCCTAATCATCTCTTGTGGAAAAATCAAGTTGGAACATGCATCCCACATTGGAGGATTTTGCAACTATTTTCGAGCCTCATGATTTGTCTCGAATTAAACACGTTTTCTTGTCGAAATGACTATCAAAGTCAATTTTTAAGTTGTGATCAAGGAGTTGACTAACTAAAGCAGATTTTTAGTCAACCCAGGGACATATAAGACATCTGATAGTCTACAGTTGTGTGAACCAAGGGGTAGAGAAATGTTCCCAATCCCTGAACTGTATATGAAGAATCATCACCCAACGAAACATGGTTTTTTAAAGGCGTGTCCTTCATTAAGGTAAACCAGTCTCTGTTTCTGGTCATGTGTTGAGTGGCTCCCGAATCAACATACCAGACATCACTAGATGACATGGAAGGTTCACTTGATCAAGTAAGTGTATAAAACTCTTCATTATCTAAATGTTCTTGTTGCTTAACAATATTTCCTTATTGATGGGGTCTTCTTTTCTAGTTCCCCTTTTTCCCCTTGATTGTAGTTAGAATGTCCCTTGTGAGATTATTGTTGTGGAGGTCCAGAGTTACTTGATGAACCTTTCTTGTATGTATTATACCAACAATATTTCAACTCATGTCCTCTTTTACAGATTGGACATTGCTTCTTCTGTTGTTTGTCCCCTTGATGTTGATACTTGATTCGATGTTGGGACTTTTGATAGGAATTAGGTTTTCCTTTACCTTTTCCTTTCCATTTTTGATGTGAAGAAAGTGCTTGCTCCTCTTCATCATCCTTATTATGCATAGCTTCCTCTTGTTGCAGTAGGTTTACCAGTTTGTCAAAACTAACTATCGTATCTGACAAGTTTAGTGTTGTTACAAAAATGTGGTAAGAAGAAGGGAGAGCTCTCGAAAAATGGGAATGAGAGCTTCATCTGATGACCACTTCTCCTAGGGCTAGAAGTGAAGCCCTCAACTCTGTGAACTCTTCTCAAGAAAGCTTCGATTTTCTCATTCTTCTTGAACTTTAGTGTGTGTAACTGACTCTAAATTTAGTATGACATTCTTGTTTTTGGCCTCATATACTATGCTCAATTTATCCCACGCTTCTTTGGCTATTTTGGCATCTCGAATGTGGGGTTGCACATCATCGAACACTCCAAACAAGATGATGAGTTTGGCCTTCTGATCTACTTTATCAAACTGTCATTGTTGTGTTGTATCAATTGTTGATCTGGTCAAAGTACCATCACAACAGGCCAGATCTCTTTAAACTCAAGTTGTGTCTTGATTTTTGTCTTCCATGCAACATAGTTGTTTCCTCTGAGTAGTTGTGAATCTGGAAGAAAAATTTGGGGGCATTGGTGCCCATTTTGCAGAAATCACTAATAGGTTAGGCTCTTATCACTCCAGGTATAAGGTCTCCCAATCTATATACCATCAGTCAATATACCGAACCTTTCTATATACGTGCCCTTCCGATATACCCGATGGTACATGGAAGAAGCTCGCCCTTTCTATATACTCGGTACGTGAAAGAGGCATTAACATATGTGAAAGAATTCGATACATGTGGTACCAAGACAATACTGAAAGGGGTTTGTGTGATTATTGACATCGGCTCAAAGAAATATCCTCATACACGTGTGTAACTTTGCTATATACTCATATAATTTCTTAGTCTGATTTATGTCATGCAATCATTCACAAGATGGATGGGATGGCTCATAGTGTGTGCACTTGTGACCTTATTACTCCCTATTGATTTAAAGGGTCAATGCCTAGATGACGGTATTGCAGCTATATTAGGCGTTAAGTGTAGTAGTAGCGCGATGACTTTACCCGTAAGCGCTTCCCAGAGGCACTGTATATACCAAATGCTGCAAATGAGATCTAGGATCTCATGAGTGTTTTTGAACCAAATTTTATTATTTTTGAGTACAATATTCTACCAGTTTTTGAGCAGTTACAAAGTTTGTGGTTGACTATGGCAACCTAAAATTAGTACAATATATTGAAGCATACAAATTACATTCAAAATTTGGAAAAATTGAATGACATGCAAATGTTTTTTTGTTTTGCGGGCCCTGGTGGCCTCCAGAGCCCAAAATGACCCTCTATGCCAAAAATTGCAAAAAATAATTAAAAATGCAATTTTTTTGTGTACCCCCTTTAGAAAATGTTGCTCGGAATGAAAAAATAGGCCTAATAGGAGATTTTTTTTTTGCCCTAAAATAGGGTTTTTCTCACTAAAAATTTAGAGGCCTTTTTAGTTATAACTAATGCTTTTAGAGTGGTTTTTGGCTATTTTTGTCGCTAGATTTAGGGGAGTGCCACGAGATTTCAAAATTAAAAAGTTTTGTGTGTGGGGGTCGAACCCCTCACCTTCTATCCCCAAATCACTTCCATTTACCAACTCGGCTCTTATGAGCGCTTATGCTAGGATCTAATCAACTTATATTAAAACTAAGATAAATATCACCAACCACTTTAAATGGTGATGTGGGTGGATGGAGGCTTCGTGGCATGCAAATTGGCTTGAAGGAGTGTAAGTTTTAGGGCTTTATTCGATAAAAATAGATTTTGGCTTTGATATTTTCCTTTTCCGCCTTCGAATGCTATTTTGCTTGATTTGTTTGATTGTGCCACCATTTGATTTTATTCCTCAGTTGTATTTTGGTTTGTTTTTTTACGTTTGCACCGTTTGTTGTGTTGTATGCCTCTGATTTGTAGGCTTATTCGATACAAACAGTCGCTTATTTTTTTAACTCACTATTTTTTGTTTGGCCATAATAAAAAAATAGGTTGTTATTGTGGCTCGCTCGATCGAGGAAGGAAGCTCGATCCATATAGTTGTAAGTTTTTATGTTGTGTGCGGGTCGCTATGTGATCCATTCGAGGAATGGCTTGGTTCGATCAAAGGAAAATAGAATGTGGCCATGGCATCCAGATCTCCCCACTCACCACATTGTCTATAAATCATCCAATACACTTGTCAATTGTTTTACCTTGTGGCTCCATGGTTGTATGGAGCTCAGAAAATATGAATCTGCTTTCGCATGTCAAAGGAGATGGCCCAAATCAGTGGGCAAGCATGACTCAAATGCAAGAGTCAAATTGATGAGGAGCTCGATCTGGATTGCGAATGGATCGTCCCAATGTTCATCTGGCTCACGGCTCGACAAACAATGAACACGACTTCCTCCAATCTAACTCGGCGGTTGGATAGCTTCGACTCAGTGCTTGTAAAATCCTCGACCCATTCAACACTGATAACATAGCACAAAATCCTTCAAATGCAGGTACTATAATTGTTAGGCATCACTAAATTTTAGTGACAAAACCCCTAATGGGGAAAAATAATTTTATTTTTAAAAAAAATTCATGCAGCAACTTTTTCCTAGTACAGGGTGCACCAATGTAAAAAAATTACATTCCAAACACCTAGAATGAATAGGAGGTTGTGGGGATGCATGGATGGGGACAATAAGTTACAGGAGGTTGCACAGGCTCTCAATTACTGCAAATACCTCTCCAATATCCTCTATCTCTTCTGTTATCTCTTTCCACACATTTTCTGCTTCACAGGTCCAGATTCTCGCTCTGGTACCAAATGTAATCTGAGCAACAGGGGCAAAAGCCTAATGAATTTTATTAATATTCAATCAACTTACATTATAATGGAGTGTTACAATTCTTATAGGAATTGAATAACCATGTGTGAGACAAATACAAGATTACACAGTGTACAACCAAAATCATAACAGACTTCCAAAATACATCTAGGAAGCAATAACCAACTAAGTACAAAAAATATAGTTACAACGATAATGCAACAAATAAACAATACAAAAGGTTATAAATTAATATAACCAAATAACAATAATTAAATAATTAACTATGCGATGCATAATTAATAATACTAATTAGTAAAATTACAAAATTTTAACACAAAATATAATTGTTTATTAGCTCTCTAAAAATATTTTTTTCATTTTAAAAAATATGTTTTACTATGTATTTTTAATTTTTGCTAACATATGGTATTTTATTATAATCAATAGTACACAAGCAACCCAATTTGAAAAATACTAAAATATATCAAAAAATTTAAAAAATACACTTACTATTTGTTGAAGTCTTCTTCGTAGCTATGAATTTTTTTTTGATATAAATCTTAAAATTTATTGGCATAGACATATGTACGCCATTTATTTGAAAATATGTTCACTCAATTTTTCATATATATATATATATATGAAAAATTTGATAGCATCTCGATATTCGAATCTAGAATATATATCTAAAATTTCATGGTGAAAAAATAAGTTTTCATCTAAAAACATATCGGGGGACAGTCATTCCTCTTTTATAAAATAAGAAACTACGTATGAATAAAATTAAGCAAAAGACTATATTTTTGCTTTTTTAAAAATGTACATGTATTCTACACTCTAAACAAAACATTTCGTTAGTTCATGGAATTTCATGAATGTGTACGGTTTTGTGGCTATTACCTTTGGAAAATCAATGAAACTAAAAATTCATGTTTATAAAGGTACAAACATTACAAAAAAGTGGGACATGTTGTTGTGCTTTGACAAAAAATGGGTACCCCATGCACTACCAACATTTGTACTACTATGAAGAGGCCTCAAACTACATGGTGTTCTCCAGGCTATCATGTGTTATCTAGATAGATCAATCGAGATCCGGTAACTTCTTTGTAATGTTTGTTTTAGTTTTGGCTCTTGCTAAAATACTTGGAGAGAGCATGTTTGAGTGCTTGTGGAAAAGAGAGATGACTTTCTTGATCTAGTTTAGAGCTTCAACCATGATGTGGGTGCTTCTCTAATGACTTCGGATGTGCTATTGAGATATTTACGGAGCTTTGGATGCCTTTTGCAAGCATATAAAGTGAGTGCTCTAGTGCATTGCCTTAGGAGTTCCAAGATAAAAAAGATGTAATTTTTACTCACTTATATAAGATCCCATATGAAATTTATCCAAGAAAGGAAAACCTAGATGAAGTATAAGACCCACTAGAATATATGAAAATTTGGAGGACATGTTGGTATAAGACCATAGAGGTCAGTTGAGACCGAAAACAAATTCTTGACCAAAATGTATGACCCTTACTAGGGGTAAAAATAATGCAAAATGAAGTTTGGAGCTTGTCAAATGATGTTTGTCTATGTATTTTGTGTATTGTATTCTTTGAGATTATCGACATGTCAATTTGCAAGGATAAACAAGTTAAACAATGGACCTCAGAAAGTGCTAATCGGGAATGGAGAGATGATATTTTCTATAGAGAGATGATATTTTATATAGAAAGAGTGCATTGTCAAATCAAGTGTTGCCAAATTGTAAATTACCAAATTTGAGTGTCTACAAAAGGCCAACTGATCTAATTATCCCTATATATTGTCATCAACCAAAATGCAATATATGTTAATAATGACTTAATTCTTGATTAAGCTGAAAAATGGAACTAAACTAATGAAAGTATAGCCAATAGTTAATCTAAATAGGAGGACTAAAACAAAATGGAATAATAATCATAATTAATTATACTAAGTGAAATACAACCCTAAATATGCAAGTAAAGAGGAGAAATGACTTAGTTGATTGGAAGAGGTTGTCGCAGGTTTAATAATAAAATATGGAAGTGCGAGACGAGCACAAAGAAGTCCTGCGCAAAGGTTAGATCTAGAGGATCTGAATTGATTAGGGTGCCTTGGAAGGTCTTTGGGCACTCTAGGGCTCCCTAGTCTACGATTAGGCATCATGGTCTCTATAAATGCTCAAAATCTAAATTTTGTATGGTCGTAAGGTGATCCAAAGTCTTGCATGTCTAACACATTGGATTCAATGAGTTACATTGAGTGTGTTGAATAATGAAATGATGAACTACAAGAAGGAAAGAAGTATCAAACCCTTAAGAAAAAAAAAGATGCAAAATGAATGGGTCGAATCGACCTCGGTTGATAAACTAGTGGTCTTCTCACTTTGAACGATGCACTACATTTCAAACCCGGATGTAGTTCGGGTGAGTGTGTGCATGTCGTGCCCTAGGTGCTCTTGTGTCAGTCGCACTTTGAGAAGTAGTGAACAATAATAACTATAGAAAATGTAATAGCATGTGTGCATGGAATAGAATAGAATCCCTCCCCCTATGTTGCATGTGTTGATACGGATCTCCTAGCCTTGATGCATGACACTATATGGATGTACGTGATGCACGATTGATGCAACTCTAGACGGAGTGATAGTAGCATGTGATGCTAAGACCCTCATTATGGTCTTATAACTTTATATTTATAGGGTTTTCAAGCTATAATTTTGTAATTAACCTCGATATGGCCGATTAGAAAAAAGATAAGGATGAAAAATGGCTAGAAAGACCCCAAAAATAAGCGAGTGAATGGAACATGGATCAGGGCACCCCAGGTGGGACCAAGGTGCCTTGGGCACCCTAGTACAAGCTTGGGCACCCGGTTTAAGATAAAATGTCGGGAAATTATGAAATAGGTGGATGTGTATGAAAGAATATGCGGGAATGATGAAATAAAATATAAAATAAAGGTGGCCAAAAGGTGGGATTAATTAGTAATTTATTCACTTGAGAACCTTCTAAATAGTAGTATAAGACCAAGAAAAATAATGCCTAAAGTGCATGATTTTGTGTCTACATTTTTCCTCCACTTTATGTTGGTGAGTGGAACGCTCCGTAACATAAATTAGATAGAGATACGTGACTGATATCCATGTAGAGTGTAGAAGAAGGCATGCTAATGGACTAGACTCAAGTGTGGAATGACAAAAAGAAAAATGTGGAGGAACATGGATTCTAAAGATGAAAAATGTGCATAAAAAGTGATGAGAGTGAACATAGGGAAGAATGGGTGTGTAGATGATGTTGTGTGTAGTGTACCTGCATGGTTAGTAAAGGCAAGTGCCTATAGCGGTATGTTGTTTTTTTGTTGCCGTTGTTGTTTCCCGTTATTTGACTACTTGTTTCTCATACAGCTAGACCTGTAAGGAGAAAACGATCAAGTAGTCAAATATGTATCTATGTAACAAAAATGTTGTGTAAAATACACATGTGTATAGAAATGTGTAAAGTACACAAATGTAAAATACGTGAAAAGGAAAGTGTAAATGGAACATGTGCACTTGATCGATGTTGAGAGAAATGGTGTAGAAGGATATCTTATCTTGTCACAAGTCTTTTGGGCGATCTCACACCACCACAGCTGAAGAGGTATAGGAAGGAAATGCTCTATATCCTCTAACCTTTACCCACTTCTAGTGAAATGTGTGAAGAGATCTCTGTAGTGTCCTAGTTTATCGGGTGATCCGATGCCACCGGATGGAGTAGTGTAGAGAGGCACACACACTTTGTAACCCCAAGCCTATAAGTTTTGTAGAATTGCCAAAGGACACCATGTCCTATAGAGGTTGTTGTGTATGGAGTTCGTAGACTGGTCTAAACTCACTCGTTATATGTGAACCAGGTGTAATAGATTGTGTTAGTAGAAACCCTAAATGATGCCCACCCTCTTTGGGGGACACATGTGACATCGCTAAAAAGGAGAATGCAACCCAACAACATTGTAGATGTGATACATGATTAACTAAAATGGAATTAAACTATGGGAAGTATAGCCACTAGTTAATCTAAATAGGAGGACTAAAATGCTATAGTAAATGTACTAAAACAAAATGGAATAATTGTAATTAATTATACTAAGTGAAATAAAACCCTAAATATGTAAGTAAAGAAGGAGAAATGACTTAGCTGATTAAAAGAGGTTGTCGCGGATGGTCCGATAATAAAATGTGGATGTGTAGATGACCACTCGTGAAGTCCTACTGAAGGTCGGATCTCAAGGATTTGAACTAACTGGGGTGCCTGAGAAAGTACTAGGGCACCCAAGGGTGCTATGGTCTCCGTAAATGCTCTAAATCTAAGTTCGTATGGTTGCAAGATGATCTCGAGACTTTGCTTTTTGCCACACTAGATTCGTCGAGTTGTGTAGAGTGTGTTGAATAATGAGATGATGACTGCAAGAAGGAAATAAGTATCAAACCCTAAGAAAAATAAAATATGCAAAATGAATGGGTCGATGACCTCGGTTGCCAAAACTATTGGTCTTATCACCGAGCGTTACACTATATTTCGGACCCGGATATAGTTCTGGTGCATGTGTGCATGTCGTGCCCTAGGTGCTCTTGTGTCAGTCACACTTTGTGAAGTAGCAAAAATAATAACTATAGAAAATGTAATAGCATGTGTGCATGGAATATAATAGAAACCACTCCCTCTATGTTGTGTGTGTTGATGCAAATCTCCTAGCCTTGATGCATGACACTATGTGGATGCAAGTGATGCAATGGATGTAAATCTAGATGGATTGATAGTAGTATGTGACGCTAGGACCCTCATTATGGTCTTATAACTTTATATTTATAGGGTTCTCAAGCTCTAATTTCGTAATTAACTCGACATGGCCGACTAGGAAAAGATAAGGATGAAAAACGGAAACAAAGACCCCAAAAAGAAGTAGGAAATTGGCATATAGATTGGGGTGCCCTGGTGGGACCAGGGGCACCTAGTATAGGCCCGAGCACTGGTTTAGGATAAAATGTCGGGACAATTATGAAATAGGTGGATATGTATGAAGGAATATGCGGGAATGATGAAATAAAATATAAAATAAAGGTGGCCAAAAGGTGGGATTAATTATTACTTTATTCACTTGAGAACCTTCTAAATAGTAGTATAAGACTAGGCTAAATAATGCCTAAAGTGCATGATTTTGTGTCTACATTTTCCTCCCTCTTTATGTTGGTGAGTGGAACACTTGGTAACATAAAGTAAATAGAGATACGTACCTAATATCCATGTAGAGTATAGAAGAGGACGTGCTGGATGGATTAGACTCAATCGTGGAATGACAAAAAAATGGAGGAGCGTGGATTCTAAAGATGAAAGATGCACAAAAAAGTGATGAGAGTTAATCTAGGGCGAACGTGTGTGTAGTTGTTGTTGTGTGTAGTGTACCTACATGGTTAGTAAAGGCAAGTATCTGTAGTGGTGTGTTTTTGTTTGTTGTTTGTTGTTGCCCCCCAATTTGATTTTTTGTTTCTTATACACACGGACTTGCAAGGAGAAAACAATCAAGTAGTCAAATATGTATGTATGTAAAAATGTTGTGTAAAATACACATGTGTATAGAAATGTGTAAAGTATGTAAATGTAAAATACGTGAAAAGAAAAGTGTAAATGAAACATGTGCACCTGATCCATGTCGAGAAAAAAGGTGTAGAAGGATATCATGTACTATCACTATTTTTTGGCGATCTCACGCCACCCTAGTGAAGAAGTATAGGGAGGAAAAGCTTTGTATCCTCCAATATTGAACCACTTGTTGTAAATATCTCCCCCCAGGTAGATATAGACAAAAAAGAATATGGAAATCAAAGAAACTCGGGCCGATTTTTATTAAGTCACTTTGAAGAGAGTGAAGGCGCGAGTAAGAGGCGCCTGACGGCCAGAGGTGTCGACACAAAATGGATGCACCCTTGGCGTAGGTAAGAGGCACCACGATAAACACGAAAATGGATGTGCCCTTGGCATAGGTAAGAGGCGCACGACAGAAGGTGTCGACACGAAAATGGATGTGCCCTTGGTGCAGGTAAGAGGCGCACGATAGAAGGTGTCGACACGAAAATGGATGCGCCCTTGGCGCGCAGTAAGAGCGCCGCGATAGAAGTGTCGACATGAAAATGGATGTGCCTTGGCACGAGTAAGAGCGCATGATAAAAGGTGTCGACACGAAAATGGATGTGCCCTTGGCGCACCTTCGAGAGGTGCTGCGACATTACGGCGCTAACAGGAGTAGAGACCACGACCCGGATATTCGAGACGGCCATAAATTTTCACGGGGGAGCTCGGAGGTGGTTGGGGTAGATTGGGATTTCCTCTCTCTTCCCTCTCTCATTCTTCCTATAAATTGTAAGGAGGGGCTTCTTTCTAAAGGTTGGAAATTTTTGTTTTGCCCCTCCCTTCTTCTCTTTAGCGGAGTGAACTGTGGAGTTCAAACCTCCCATTTGAAACTGTAATGCAACTTTGCCTCTTGGCATTTTGCAGTGTGTTGTATCAATCTTTGGAGAAAATTAATGCATGTCTGTGGATGATTCTCAACCCTCTCTGTGTTCATTTGCATCCTCCTGATCTTTCACCGTGAATCGTATCTCATGCATGATCTTGCATTGCGTTTTTATGGTTTGTGTTTATTGGCAGACAGTGTTCTTCATTCCTAGGTGCATCACCTTTGTAGTTTAGGTTTTATTTTTATGCATCTTCTACCCTGTCTCCTTAGCAAGTTAGTTTTGGTTTTGAGTAAACCCTCTCAGTAAATTTTACGTGTGCATCACGAACAGGAGGAATAGGAACACCTTCATCAGGGAGCTTTTCGATTTCGCAGGTCCCACACTTGGGAAAAGCTCCATGTTATGCAATCACACCTGAGAGTCTCAACCCATCGAGTTACAGGACATTCAAGGTTGCTGTGATTCACCCTCAACACCACTTCGCTGAAATGTGTGAAGAGATATCTCGTATTGACCTAGTGTTTTGGGTGATTCGACACCACTGAAGGAGTAGTGTAGAGGCACACCCACCGTATTCCCAAACATGTAACAACTCACGTAGAATTTCTGAAGGACACCATGTCTTGTAGAGTCCATTTTGTATGGATTTTTTAGACTAGTTTGAAATCACTCATTGTATGTGAACCGGTGTAAATACGTTGTGTTATTATAAACCCTAAATGATTCCACCACTCCTTGGGGTCCCATACGATGTCGTTGCGAAAGGAGAATGCATACCCAAAAGAGGACTAACCACACTCGACCTATAGAACTCGCCTGCAAGGGGAAAGGGAAAACACTAGGTAAATACCAAGGCACAAACAAAAGGGGATGGATAGCCAAAACAAGTGTTACTCTAAAACACATGCATGCAATAAGGCAAGAGTAAAATACACTGCACAATGTAGAGATTACCAAGGAAAGTAGTGTAAACACGTAAGAAAACAACAAAGTATCAACTAAAGATCTCTAGCTAACAAAATCAAGAGAAGAGTGGTAACTCACTCGGATCTCCAGGCCTCCAGGAAGGGTCTCTAGGACCTACGCCTGCCGTTGACGCTACTTCAACGGCGGCCGACGTGCCTCCTCCAAATCCAAAACGAAGTGACGCCTTGCACTGACTCATCATCTCCCCCAATGTCCCGAGAAGGAAACTCCTCTGAGATCAGAGTCACCTTCTCTACACTCTCCCCGCCCTCTCGGCCCTCAAGATACTCTGAGTGTCATGCCACTCAGAGTCACTATCATCCTCGGCCGTCCCACCGGTCTCACCTCCCTCCATCTCCTCCTCTGTATCCTCTCCAGTGAACTCCTCAGAGTCTGAGTCCACGTCAATGGGCTCATCTCCACTATGAGCGGACCAACCCCAATCTAAAGTAAAGGTGCTCGAGGAGCATTGGGCTACCCCTTGGGCACGAACCACCCTCCTAGCAGCAATAGGAACCCCAGGAGTAACCATAGTCCAACCACGGCCTCTAGGACCTCCCCAGCCTCATGAAGACTCAGTACACTGCCCCACCGGAGGAAACATGTCAATATAGGGGAGGTCAAACTATTGGGGCACTCACAAAGGATGGGCCTCCAACTTCCCGCCCTATCTACCAACTGACCTGTGGAAGAGCAGGAAATTAGTGCATGTGTCTCCTCTCCCCATAACCCCGCCATGGCCTGATAAGGAGTGGCCTCCATGTCTGCAATAGTCAGGGAGGCCACTGGCTGGTGTGGCACCCTAAGTACAGTCATCCTTGTCCATCTAGCTACCCTGACAGCTCTGGGATCCTCTGCCTATATGCCTCTCCCATAGGGGATGATGCGCTCATACACCCAACTCATGACAAGAGTAGGGTGGCTCAGTGACTGTCCCTGTAATCTAACCACCCTATATAAATCATGGTAGGTGGTCCCAAGGATGTCTGCTCCCCAAGCATAAACACGGCCATACGCCTCAATCTGTGTAACAATGGGAGCCCAAAAATATAATAGAGTATCCCCTCCCTTGTCCCCAATCAACCACAAGGCAAGGATACCCATAATAGCCTTGCGGAGCACAGGGATATCGGAATCAATAATGGAGTGGACCTTCACCCCCTTCTTCGACCCCATAGAGACAACAACATCTCCCATGTAAGTGGCCCATTGAACCATCTGAGACCTCGACACTGTTGTCTTAAGAGACAACCATCTCCCAAGAATCGGGACCCCCAATATACGGTAGACATCCTCCAGGGTGATAGTCCACTCACCCCTAACTCCTGGAAATCGGAAAGTGTTCCGATCAACATCCTAGTATGAAAATAAGTCACACAATATGTGACTAGCAAGTTCCACATGAGGAACCTGTGTAATCCTCCAAATGCCAGCCCGCTATAGGATGTCTCTCTCTGCCTGAGACAGTGCATCTAACACTGCTGGGAGCCAATCACACTCCCTCTCTCTACTCCATCTAATGTACTCCTCCTTCTTCTGCATCCACCCAAAATAGAGAAAAGGAATAAGTTAGTATCATAAACGAACTGGAAAAATTACCAAAAACATGTAAAAATATCAAAAATACAAAAACAATTATTTAAAATGTCTTTTTTGGCATTCTGTTCAGAACCGCCACCCTGTGCAAAGTGGCGGTTCCATAACTGCCACCTTATGAGGTAGTGGTCTTGTAACCTCCGCCATTATAGGGTGGCGGTCTCATAATCATTGCTTTCTGTGTAGGGTGGTGATCCTATCCCGAATCGCCGACCGCCTCAAAAGGCCCTAAAAACACTAAAAAAGGTAAAAATACACCATTTTTTCTAAAATAAAGACCTACCCTATGGGCACCCCTAGAGACTCATTTCACACTGACATTTTCAAAAATAACCCCCTAAGATAAATATTTTATCATTTCTACATTTTAGGTTCAAAAACAATAAATTGAGAAGAACTAACCTAAGACTTCACGGGTCGATGTTCCGCTCTCGGAGGCATGATCACTATCTCACCATGAAATTTTTTGACTATACTCTCATTGAAAACCGTCACCGTGGGTCCCAAAGCTCAAAAACTATCAAATCAATCCATGTAAATGAATAGTAAAATGAGTTCGTTTTATATATATATATATATATATATATAACACATTTTAATCTTGTTTTGAGTGTTTTTACGCAGAGTTGAGTGCGAGCCGGCAGAGGTAAGTCCTTATTCCCCGCACAAGTGGTAAGTCCTCATTTCCTTTTAACTTAGTATTTATTTTTCCAAATTATTTTATCTATCTACACTTGAGTCCTCTTTTCATTTTGCAGATAGCGGGAACTTGGACGGTGACATTTCGACACACGGGCATGTCAGGTATAGCTTCTAACTCCCCATTTTGGGACCGCCATACTCGGACCCACCATTTTATGCCTCTTCATGGCTAAAACGCTTCTCCGAGGGGGAAATATGTACGTACCCAAAATTGTATGTGTTGTACAGTCGCAAATTGGTTATGGAAAACCCCAATGATGATTCAGATCTCTTCGCAAGGTGTTTAGAGTCTAGAAAATCTCACCAAGTGCACAATTGCATCCTAGAATGCCTTACCCAAACTTTGCATGCTTCATTTCAACCTCTACCCCCTTTTTCTTGTTTTTTTGTCTTTAAGTTACATGACCGCCACCGCGCCTTGCGGCGGTCCTTTAACTACCTCCCCGTGTAGGGCGGCGGTCCTGTCCAAATTTTCTAGAAGCTTCCGGTGCACTCAAGAATGCGAAAATCAAGTTACACTTGCAACTCTCCACCGCTTCTACATTTTTAAGAGTTGTTCAGCCACTTGGTAATGGTAGTGCTCCATTTTTAATAATATAGCATGGCAAATTGAGCTTGCCTTCTGGTAAGTGGAAATGCTATAAATACCCAACTTGTTTACAAGAAAATGGCCCCTCTCATTATATGTTTTATCATTCAGTGCATTTGAAGTTCCTCCATAAGTCTCTACAAGTTAGGACTTAGCATATGTTCTCAGCCTCTCAGTTCAAGGCTCTTCATTTTCTTGGTTTAGAGATCACTCGATCTCTCTAGTTCAAATTCATTTCATTGTTATTCTCCAAGCAAATAGCTTAGCATAGTATCAGTTCTAGATAAAATTCACTTACAATTTAGTTCTGTTTAGGATTATAGTTTTGTTTCGTCACAGGAAGAATAGGTCCTAGAATTTTAGGTGAGTCTTGTCGTATCCCTGCAACAATCCTACTAGGAACCGCATAGCCAAGCTCTGTTCTCTTGTGCTATCTCTCTCCTACTTGCATTCCGTTCGGTTTACCTCCAAGCTACCATTGTTCAAATACCTTCTCTTCTTTGCCACTGCCACATCCTTACCTTTCTAGATTCACGAGAACACGAAGGAACAAAGAAATCACACTGAGGGGACAAGTTACGATACAACCAGATTTGCCATTGTTCTGCAAAGCTCCAGGTTTGTTTTGTCAAAGTTGTAGTTTACAACGTATCAACTAGAGTAGTAAATCATTTCTTTTTAGTAAATGCTTGCCTTCAATATTGTCGGGAAGTCATGGGGGAATGATAGCTTCTGAGAAGCCGTGATTTGTTTCTCACTTCTGAGGTAGGATTGAAGGTCTTTTCAGCCAAATTTGTTAAATATTTGTACTTACATCAGTTCACAAAATGCACAAGAAAATAGCTACATCTGGCTAGCTTGCTTGTTTTAAGCTTTATTTCTAGATTAGTTGCTCTTTGAATTTATTCAAGTTTATATCTCGGAAAAGCACAAAAACAGGCATAGTGTAGATTCAATTTCATAGTTAGTTTTCTTTATTTAGTTAAGTTTGTTTATATTTTGCATGACTATCATGGGACCAAGAGAGCCCAGGGATTATGTATTTGAGCCAGTAATACCCCAACCAAATCTCTGCATGGCACTAGCTAATATAGATCAAGGACTTAGGATCCACGTCTTCCAAACGACTGCAAATCAACAAATAATTAGTGAACAGTTAAGAGAATTGAACATTGAAGATGACAAAGCACACGAGTTTTGGTCAAACCAACCCAACTATAGATTGCTTTTGATAGGGCATCTACATGACCATACAAGAACCCGAAAGAGAACAAACATTCGGTTGTGACCCATTAGTTCCACAGCCAGACGCAGGAGACCTTCTCACCGACGTAGATACGGGCCTACGCATACAAGTTGCTAGGACACCTGTGAGGTATTCTGAGAAGATCGCACAACTCCTAATATTGAATATAGAGGCTGAGAAAGCTTACGACTATTGGATAGTCGGAAGATGGGATTGATTCTTCACATGACCATAAAAGGTCCACAACAACAATGAATTCACGGTTGTGATCCCCAGGTCCCACAACCCAACGGGCTCAGCAAACCAATCAAACATCGACACCGGCTTACGTACGCTAGTGTTCAGATCCTCACCACTCCCACTGGATATCATTGTACAACTTTCTGTTTTGGACATAGAAGCCAACCAAGCCAACATTTTCTGGGTCAGACCAGAAAATCATCCATAGTGTTCTATAGATCCTCTACAACTTTTGACATCACTTTCATGACCCTATTTGGAAACATACACAAAGCACCCGCTGGTCACTTTCCAAGAGTCCAACAACCAACAGACAGAATCTTGGCAGAGCTCGACATCGATTAGAGCCTCCGAACGGTTATAGTGTTGAACCAATCCATAACACCAGTTTCGGGTTAGAAGAGCTTTCCTCGCTTTAGATTCGCAGCTCCCATTATTGTGTATAGAGGATTTAGGATTTCTAACTAATTTTTCCATATCCGCATATATTCCACTTTCACCGGCTATTGTCTCGACACGACCTCGAGAGGTCGGGTACGGAGAAAATCTGCTTGATGATTCTCACGCTCACCTGTCACTTTCTATCGTATACATCTGGACACCAAAGTGAAATATTACTATGGAGGTGTGGTTTGCGTTACTTAAGTCATTACTTAAGGTGTTAGATCTTTCAATTCATGGTAAATCATTTTTACCACCTTTTCATGTTATAAGTTTTGTCACTCAAGAACATAACCTATGGTGTTAGAAAGGTGTTTTCAAATCACAAAGTTTGGCCCCATCGTCATGATATCCTCACCCCTGGTAAACAATATTTTATTTATGAAAGTCCCCATTCTGAGAGGTACTTCTCAACATTTACAAATATCCACATATCACTATTTTGTGACCATCTCTCTTAATCTTGCAAATCTAGGGCCATTTTTGTGCTGGAACTAAAGGGGCAACTACATTTTTGAAAATTCTTCATAAAACCTTCAAGTATTAAATAAAAATGGATGTTACCAACATGTAAAGGATTCACATATCTTTCCAATTCCTATTTTTTCCTCTTAACTCCTATGGAGCTCCCGAAACCATCCAGAGAAGTCAAATTTCACCATTAGAGTGTTTGTTCCCTACACCTAGAAAATTCGTTGTTGAGCAGATTGTCCTTGAATGAGAAAAAAATTCCTAAATCTTCCTAAATTGCCTCAAAAACTTCCAAGATTATCCAACATCACCTCTAGATGCTTAATATATTTCTTGAACTCTCCCAGAGGGTGTTTGATTAGCTCTGAATGGTAAAAATGGCCTTTTTAGGCCTTTGGAGGAAGTTATCTTCCATCAAGTCACATTAACTCATCAATAATCTTATTCAATCATCCTTTAACATAAAAACAAACTTAAAAACATTGTTAAGAATTTCTTCGAGCCAAGGTGAGAGTGAGACTAAGGAAAGCTAGCCGAGAGGAAGGACGGACAATGATTGAGAAGCGGAAGATTCAATTTGTGTGATTAGTTGTCATGCTCAAAGTTTCACATTTTCATGTCATACACTTTGCATGACAACACCATCTTACCAATTTCACCAAATTACTTTTTTGCAATGCACACAATTATTTCATTGGTGTCTTATCCATATATGAATCTATTTCAATGGTGTTTTAGCAACAACACAAAAGGATATTTGAAAAGCATTTCTCTTAATGTTGATGTAGATTTGATTGCTTATGAAGTATGTGGCACTTGAATCAACATTCCTACTCCTACACTAGGGTAAGAATGCAACTAATTTACTTAGCATAAATCTTTATGAAATTCTTGAGTTTCTTTCTCCATAGAAAGTAAATGAATGTGTGGAAGATTTTGCACATTTTCACCTACTCCTACCCTAACTTTTGTTGAGTGTTATAAAGATATCGATGTGATGCACTCTTTTATCTTCTAACTCTTCAAGTTATGTCTTATTATTCTATTGAAAAAATGAAGATATTATGGGGTCCTTAGATAGATCATATTCTTTCCCATACCTTACTATTATTAATCTATATTATAAGGATCAAAGGATTATATACATGCCAACATGGGAACCAAGGTCACTCCCTTGCATTATTGATTGTGAGGATCACTCGAGTGGTCCTCTTAAAGATGCATGCCCTAAGCTTGTAAAGTAGGTACTCATCCATAGTATGATTCTACCATATTATAAGATGAAATTAGGGATTCAACTCCACACTCATGGTAAAATTTAGTCCATATATTTGATCAATTGTTGCTACCTTTGGGAGTTGTGAGGCTTGTAAATTCTAATTTTCACACATCTAACACTCCTACAAAAGTTATTACACAATCCAAAAGTCCTCAAAATCTAAACAATGACTATATTCTTTCCCAAAATAGGCATCGATTGTAGAATTTAAATCCTAAAATATTTAGGTTGAATGCTGAAATCATGAATAATACCTATGTACTTGACCATACTAGATTATAAAAACTATCTTCTAAACCAAGACTCATTGAGCTATGAGACTATTTCCATAAGGTGCAAAGTAACCCTAATTTTTTATATTTACTAAAATAAATTTAAAGTATATACTTAAACATTTTTGTAAATATATAGCTCCCAAATGCACATATACAACATTGCTAATAGGAACATGAGCACATTATAACACACTTGTGTTATAGTACGCTCACATTATAATGCAAGCGTGTTATAGCTTTTATGGATTTGAAATGACTAATCCATAGGCTTGGGTTTTCCTAGTATACCATCCAAACCTAATGTTTAACCTATGTAATCCATGAATATATAGAATCATGTTTTAAAATAACTTAACAATCTCAAATGTACGTCCTAATTTCTCATGGATTATAAAACAATATTCCAATAAAAAACTATGCCGTCAAGCTCGATTTTACGTTTTTCATAATACACTTCTTTCTAAACTTTGATTACTTTAAGACTTTCATCCTTAATTTCTTTTACTAGTATCTTATTTTCTTTCCAAAACATATGTATACTTTTTTGTACACAATTTATGATTTTTTCATCCAAATTTTAAAAAAATGGTTTTATCTAAACTCCATTCTACACGCATTAAAAAAATCGACTATTTTTCTCAAAATTAGGGGGTGTACACACAAATATTTCATTTTCAAGATGTGTTCACTTTGAAAATTAGTAAAAAATTATATATTCATCAAAAAATATGAAAATTAGTGGGACCTCATACATGGTCTTAGCTAACTTTCTACTAAAGGGATTTGTAAAATAATTTACTGAGAAGTCAAAAATGGGCGAGCATACATACAACACCATGTTATTTTTTTGGCACAGAAATAGACACATTTTGTGTGCACACCACATTTGACCACCTTAATTTCCACCATTTTAAAAAAATAGTTTAGATACTAGATTTCGAGCACTATGATTCTTATTCTTATCACATTATCAAATTTTTAGCATATGCATGCCAAATTATCAGTTGAAGTTTAGGTTTTGCTGATTTTAAGAAACATTTGGCTACTTTTGACCCCCATTTGATCCCCCATTTCCATGCACTTACCTTGTTCTTCTTACTATTGAACATGGACCTAATCTAGTTAATGTGTGTGAAATTAGTAATTCTACTCACAACATTAACCTTCTCTCTCCATTTCTCCATCTCCTCTTTACCCTCTCCAAGTAAATTCCTCCTTGTATACCATACAAAAAATTTGCCACATGTTTAGTGGAGTATTCATGTGTGATCCCTAACCTAACGGTCACTCCAAAATTTTATTCATTCCTTACATTTAATAAATGGGAGCCTCCCCATACCCAAGAAGGGGGGACCTAGTCTCAGAGCATTGAAAAAAAACCACTAATTTGTCTCGCGAAAAAGTATTTCACCAACAAACTTCATAAACAGTCAAAACTTGAACTTGAAGGATAAATAAGATGGTGAAAACATTGTTCTTGAGAATCACTTATTTATTATAATATCATATTTTTATTAAATGTTTCAAAGTTTACACGGTTTTGAATTCCTTTCTTTTGTTGATTTCTAAATATTTCATTAATCGAGAGTTATTATCGTGAGGTAAAATTAATCATCTACACATAAATTTGTTTTAAGATTATTCAGTGCATTTGTAATTTAGATTTGAAAGATACTTATTCCATATATAATTTTTATGGTAGAAGATCTTATGACAATAATTAAAGAGTATCTTTGGAATGAATACATTCTTTAGTAAGCCACTCGAAAAATATTTAACAATTTTTTCACAACAAATAAATTTTGTTTCTCGTAATAATATTCAAAATTAGGATCAGCTTCTGGTTGGGTGATGGAGATAAGAACTAAAGAATCGGAGTTTATTTGTAGGAACGCATACAAGATATTCATTAAGATATTTTTATGTTTCTCAATTTAAAAATGGAAAACATGGTATAGTTCTTAGTAGCTCCCTTAAGAGAGGAACAACAATGATGGAGGAGCTCAACAACCAATACCTAAGTCTTCTTTTGTGCACAATACACGGGCTTAGAAATGGGTAGGAAGATTCACCATAACTTATAAACGTATTACCCGATTCAAAATATGAGTTCTTCATAGGCTACAATGACAACATTCACAACTCCAATTTTTTTTCCTTCTGAAAATTCCACCATCGAATCTCCTTTCTTGTACAACGCTAGTGATGTGATTAAGAACAATATGTATCCATTCTCATTCTTGGACAAGTTAGATACACCATGTGGACAACTATTAAAATATTGTGCGTCAACATATTTTTGCAAGCCCCTACGTTGTCGATCCTCCGACTGACCACCCTTATTATAATTAGGAAACACTTATTGGTACATAATAAGATGAACCTAACAAATATTATATGTTCATTCTTCATTTTGACATAGCAAGTACATAAAAATAGACAATAATCGATTTCATCTTAGTTGAGAAACTCTCTCTCCAGTGAGTCAATTTTTGTGTTCATTATTTATATTTAGGTGAATAGTCATGTTGGTACAATCTTATGGTTATGAAAAGACATATTATTGTATGGAAAAACATTGAGACTAAACTAGTGATTCAAATAGATTCTCTATATATTCCTTGTATGATATATTAATTCGATTAAATCATGAATATATATTTTTTAACAAAGAACATGACTAAGAAGGGACCTAAAGACCATATTCAAACTCATACACTCCTACTTAGGTTGAGAAATTTAAATGAAACATCTCTTTCTCCTTGGAGTTGTGGTTTTAATATTCTAGTAAAACATGTTTAATCTCACCTTGATTTCCTTGATTAACGTAACATACAACATGTTAACTCCCTTCATGGTTAGTTCCCTCCATGGTATCACCTCCATAATTCTCAAATATATACCAGCATAAGACAATTGACATAAAAATAATGTTGTATGAATTTTAGGAATATAAGAACTAATGTAAAAATATTTAATTATCGGGTAAGTGCATGGAAATGGGGAACCAAAAGGGGCTCAAAAGTGGCCACTTTTCTCCTAAAATCAGAAAAACTAGAACTTCAACTAAAAATTTAGCATGCATATGATCAAAATTTGACAATGTGATAAGAATAAGAATCACGTAGTGCTTGGAATCTAGTTTCTAAACCATCTAAAAAAAATTGGATGAAAAAATAATAAATTATGTATAAAAACTTACACATGTTTTGGCAAGAAAAGAAGGCACTAGTAAAAGAAATTAAGGATGAGAATATTAAACTAATCAAATTTTAGAAAGAAGTATATTGTCACAAACAAAAAAGAAGCTTGATGTCATAGTCTTGTTTTTTCTGGAATATTTTTATAACACATGAGAAATCAGGTGTACACTTGAAATTGTTATGTTTTTATAAAACACATATTTATTCATGGATTACAAAGTCCAAACCTTAGGTTTGGATATCACAGAAAATTCAATCCTATGGATTGGAGGTATATATTTACAAAAAAAAGTTTAAGTATAAGTTTATAATTTAAATTTATTGTAGTAAATATAAGAAACTAGGGTCACTCTGCACCTTATGGACCTAGTCTCACACTCCATAAGTCATGGTTTAGAAGATAATTCTTCATATTCTAATCTAGTCAAGATACGTTGGTATTTTTCGAAATTCAACATTCAACCTAAATCTTTTAGGGTTTAAAATGTACAATCGATATCTATTTTGGGAAATAGTATAATTATTTTTTTAGGTTTTGGGGTCTTATTGATTAGCTATTAACATTTATAGGAGTTTTAGATGTATAAAAACTATATTTTATTAAGCTCACAACTCTCAAATGTAGCAACATTTGCTCGAATATATGGACTCATGAAATGCCTTATAACACATAACAAATAAAAACAAATACAATTTTTTTATCAATTTTAAAACTCTTGACAATTGTCAACATCTATAAATACTAGTCCCCACTATTGGGACTGTTCTAAAACTCAATTAAAATTGTAAAGCTATTACAATGATGTCCCTCCATGACCCTCGACAAGTTTCACTTATTCAATGCAAATCAACTTTTATCTCTACTCTTTACCACTATAGCCCCTCATATGGTGGACTTGAATCACTTTATGTTTTCTTAGGTTCTATATATTTCTGCATTAGAAGTGAGTGGGTGGTTTCTCTTCATGACTCTTTATCACGCTCCTCTTACATGTTTTATCAACAAATCTTGTCTAGAGTTGTAATTAGCCCTAGATGAAGTAAAAATCACATTAAATAAAGTTTCAATTAGTTTCACATGGCTCAATTTAATCAATATTTCTTCTCTTATTGAACCTTTAGTAGAGAGGAACTATTGTCATGCAAAATGTCTAGCATGAAAAATTAAAACTTTTGATCATGACAACTAAGCTCATAATTGAAAACTTTGTTTCATGCTATCCACTTTGTGCATCCTTCCTCTGTCCATTATTCCCTCAGTTCCACCCTCACCCTATCTCAGAAGAAATTTATAAAAGTTTAAGTGTGTTTCATTTTATAGGTAAGAGTGCCTAATGTGATTGATGAAATCGTTGAGATTCGATGAAAGACAACTTCCTTCAGAGGCCTAAAAATGGCATTTTTGGCCATTTATAGTTAGTAGACACCCTCCAAAAGCTTTCATGTAAAATATAAATCATATGGGGTGGTATCGAGAGTATTGAAGATGTCTGAGTTTTTGGAAAATTTTGTAAAGAAAATTTGATTCAGAACAATTTGAACAAAACCAGGTCATCTGGGTGCAAGGAATGAAAGCTCCCAAGATGAAAGTTGATTTCTCTAGAATATTTTGAGATTTACATAAGGATTTAGGAGAAAAACAAATTATCATATGAAATATCTTGGAATCCTTAAGATGATAGAAACATTATTTTGTTCCAAACCTCAAATATTTCTGAGACAATTCATAACATAGTAGCTACTCTTCTCGGTTCAAGATGAAATATGCCCCAAATTTGAAATTTAAGTAATATTTGGATATCAAAAATGGTTTCATTGATCTCATCAAGTGTTGTAGAATCAAAATCATATAATATTTTACCCCAAAACACTTTTCTATACTCTTAGGGTGAAAATCTAATTTTGAGTGTCCTGATTTAGAAACCGTGGGTAAACCCAACGTTCCGGAAGTGGTAAAGTCAAAATTTTGACACTCATGTGTCCTCTCTATACCCCAAGGTATATTTTAGTATTCATGTGTGATACTTAGCTTCACTTCCACCCACTGATTTGTTTTTGCATTCAATAAATGGGAGCCTCCCCATTACCAAGAGGAGGGACCTAATCCCTAAGCGTGTGTGAAAAATTATTCCTTGTGAAAAACAAAAATAATAATTTTATTATTTGTGTGTGTAAATTCTCCTTACATGATATCTCTATCATCATGTACAGTCCTGTGCAAGACCTTGTTTAGGTTGAATTGAGTGAAATCACTATTAGCTGGGAGTATACAAGTATACCATCATAAAAGTCACTAGATTAGTGTAAAGTGTGGAATGAGATCAATATAACCCTGTTCCCCAAAGGATAAATTCAAATAGGAAGAAACTCATACTTTTTACTAATATTTTCATAATCTAATTACAATTTTCTCATAACCCCTACTTGAATCCAATCCATTGTTTGATGAGAGGAAGATGAATTAGAGGTTTCCTCATCTAAATATAGGTTGAAGGTATGTGGATAATCCTCATGAAGGATGGGATAAAATTAAACCCAAAATAACATCAAAAATCAAGTGTATCCTAACTTATGTAGTGCCACAACCCCTCCTAGAATATTGTCGATGACATGCTAGACAGAGAGGTGAGATAACATGAATGGTAGTATCTATTCCACCATTGAGGCCATGTCAAGTGAGGCATGCCCCATAGTTGGGTGTTAGGTAGTAGTTCTATAGGGAACAAGAGGAGTAGAGGGACTATAGGTTATAGAGGTGGGGGAAAACATGAGAGACAAGTTTTTGAGGAGAGAGTAGAGAGAAGTAGGGGATGACACCATGAGAAGTAGTTGTACAGACCTGGATGATCATATATTTCATCCTAGATGCATAGAGTATGACTTATGTGATGTAGTATCCCAAGTAAAGAGTAGAGGATATGAGATGATCACAGATGATTTGATCCTTTGAGATAGGTGGGAAAAATTTATAGGAGTGTATGTATGTCAAGAGTATGATGATGATCACAATCTCCTCCTTCCGTGAGATGTCAATTATTCCAGAGCATTGAACAAGATTTCAAAAACACATTTATGAAATATGCATTGTGATGGGAACATGATGATCTCTTCTGATCACAAGGCAGGAGTTAGGAAATGAGGATCAATTTCTTACTTCTTTAGGCTTTCACAATTCACTTATGTGACCAAGATTCAATTCTATGATGCTCAAACCTTTTTATGCTTGTCTTTCACTTATTGAAATAGGTCCTCACTTTACAGATAGAGGATTGCTCCCTGAATGAAGTTCTTATCCTATGAACACATTTTGAACTGTAATTATGTGACTACATATCCTTCTTCTTTGAGGTGTGAACACACTACAAAGTTTTATATGAGTATTTAAGAAAACTATTGAGTGAACTACACTTTGTGAAACTAGGGTGGTTTATCATTCTTGCATACATGGTTCTCCTATTATTGAAATAATTTGTCGTGTCACAAATTATTGGTTTCCACCAACGGTCATAAGGCTAAGCCCCTCCTTGTTTATGGGGAGGCTCCCATTATTGAATGTAAACTAACTAAAACATGCGTGTGGTTGTTAGGCCAAGAATCACACATGAATACTCCACTAAACCTATGGAAAATGCCTATATAAGTTACAAGGGAGGAAGTTATTGTGAATAGGGTTAAAGGAAAGTTGGAGAAATAAGGAGAGAGAGGGTTAATGTTATGAGTAAGCTTACAAAATTCACATACACCAAATCCGAGTAAGCCCACATCCAATTATAAGAACACAACAATGCTAACAATAATAAGAATAACAAATAATAGACACATAATTCTATTGATTTATTTATCAAAGGCACCGACACCTTTCTTGGTTTTACAAGATTCATGTATACAAAGTTAGAAATTATAGAGAGAGAGAGAGTAGAGGAACATAAGCCAAGAAATAGAATAATTGTAACTTTTATTTCTTGATATAGTAGTGGTAAATCTCAACAACATACAATCAATCAATAATTTCCAACCCTTCGAATGGAGAAGCTATTCCAATTGATAGATTTACAAAAATTTTATTCACTTACCCCCACATGAATTTTCACCTATCTGCATCACTTGTGACCTTTCATATTCATAGGATAAAAAGTGAGTCTTTTTCTTATTAGTGAAAAAGGACTCTTGCAATGTCAATATTGAGGGTCACTTAAGCGAATAGGATGAAATTACAAAAGGTGCATTCTTAATGGAAAATTAGTATGCAAAGAGAATAAAGAGAGAGAGAGAAGGGTTTACCGATCCGATGATGATGAACTATCCATTCATGATCCTTAAGCGAGAGATCCCACGAGAATGAGCTCCTATCCTCTTAATTATCTACTCAAGTGGGATTTCGTGAGGTGTCAATTTTTTTGCTCTTGGAATACAAATGAAGTTCAACACTTTGATCCATGTCTTGGGAACATCATTGATAGCCTCGCACTGATTATATCATTCCTCGTGATCTCTTACAAAGTTAGAAATAGAGCCTTTGATATTGACAAGGGACTCCAAGGTTTCCTCATTTAAAGAAATATGATCTTACCTCTTTCTTGACCAACTCCTGGAAGGAATCAATGAGTTCTTTCAATGATGAATTCTCAATGAGTGGAAGGAATCCAAGTTCCCGACCTCATCCAAAATCTTGAAGGCATTTTTCCACTAGATTCAAGTTTGGAGATGGCATCTTTCATCATACCATATCTAGCATCCATATTGTGGATTCAATATAGGGATAAGTTATGAACACATTATTACTCACAAGATTATGGGAGTCGAGGTAGCTCATCTCATACATAAGTGGGAACACCTTATCCCAATGGATCTTATTTCTTTCAATATCCTCACTTATTTTCTTCACTTCTAAATAGGGAAAAAATTAGTGGTGAATATTCATAATTTGGTGAATATTCCATATTTGGAAAATATGAAAAGGTGATTTTTTTCGAGTATGAAAGTGTACCTTTTTCCTAAATTTTCCAAAGATAAATTTTTTTTTAGGGGTCGCTGGAGCTCTTTCTATTGAAAAATCCTCCTATATAATCATAGGTAGTTCACTAGGTAGTATAATATTTAATTACAAGTAAGGTATCGTCCAAGTATAATTAAGTATAATCCAGAATTAGGGTTTGGGAATTAGGAAGAGTGACCACAAAAGAAGGGTTTTGCGATAACAAGGTTGAAGTGTCGAGAGATAACAGAAAAGGAGACACATGATAACGAAGGATTGAAACACAAAACTACAAAGCATATAGACGCATGAAAACAAAATAAAGTCACATGAAAACAAAATAAAGCCACATGAAAACAATAGTCAAAGACGCATAACAAGAAATTTGGTGTCATGTGACAAGAGATCTATTTTCACGCAATGAAGATATGATGTCACATGAAAGAATATTTACCTATGGCGTGCAACATGATATTTTCTATCAGTGTGATAGGATATTTGTTATTGTACATCCCGACTATTTTTATGTGACAATTAGATTCGCAAATCCTAGGAAATTTGCTAATGTCATGAAAGTGGTTCCGTAGAAATTTTTCAGTGACATTCGTCTCTAGTTTCCCATAGACCTCTTAAAATTATCCCTACTTCTAAAATAGTGGCAAGAACATACCTAAGTAGCGATATAACCTCTCGAGAGTAATGTCTTTCCTTTTTCAAGTATCTTATCAATCAATTTTTCATTACCCTTCCTTTGCACCATATCCCATTGTTCCTCATTTATCATCTTGGGGTTGAAGCTACGATAGGATAAATGTCTTCCACATGAGGATGAGGCACTAAATTGGGGTATAATAAAGGTTGAATTTAGGAATCGAGAGTTATCACATGCTCCTCTAGTTTCTTAATTGTTCATTTATACTCTTGCTTCCAAGTAAGCATGCATGTAGAAAATTATTTGAACATATGAGCATCACCTTCATGTGTATCTTGACCCAAATAGATGTGAGTTAGCTCATAATCTATGTGAGTCATCTCCTCCATGGTTTTCACAACTTCAGTCGAAACATCTACATGTTAAAAGCATATTGAATGAAAGGGGAGTGAATAATTCATAGAAAAACCTAAACTTCATTTACCATGTCATGCATTCATCACTCAAATCAACCATTCATTAGACATAACCACATGTGAGCTTATTGAGTGTGTTACAACCATCCGCATGTGCAAAATACGAGAGAGAACACAATAACATTAGATATAAGTGGAAAAACCTCAAGGGAAGAAAAAACTAAAACCTCTACTAATATTACTCATAACAAATGAATTATGTAAATAATACTCATCACACATGATTTTTTTAGTGAGACACCAATCCCAAAAGGAGCACCAATCCCTAGTTTAGTAGGGACAATAATCCTACAACCCCTACATGAATAAGCACCCACATAGCCACCTTAAATGGATGACTACAAAAGATATGTTTCTATAAAAATTTATGGTGATCAAAAATTTAGATCTATACTCATCTAACCCACTCAAATAACTCTTTCCTTCTTACTCACTCGGCTGGTTCTTCTCTTTGTTGATTAGGTATAATTACCTTCCACACCTACTCTTAAATATTTTTATCTCATCACACCTCTTCTTGAATTTTTCCTTGACCCCTTTATACTCTTCCTTCACCTCCTATAGCTCGCTCACATCCCCATCATCATAACTACACATAACTAATACTAATAAGCTAATATAATGCACTTTTATACTTGAAACACCTAATAAGTGACCACAGGTCAGATAAGACCCTTAAGGTCAGTCATGCCAAACATAAAACACATATACCTCATCATATAAAACAATCCAAGATACCCAAGTAGGTCGGAAAGGGTCACACCATCAAGAACTAGCTCAAGGCATCTCAATTAGGCCTAAAACATAAGCCTACTCCTCCAATGAATGAACTAGAACCTTTAATGGCACACTACAACTTTGTCAAGGCTATATAAGCTTCAAAAAAATTATGAATAATCTCTAAGCATAATCAACTAAATTAGTAACATTTGCGTCAACTATCTCCACCATGAAACACACCAAGAAGCAAGCCACTCAAACAAGGTCTTCAAGCACTTAGAAATTAGTCCTGAAAAATGAATGAGTTCACATAGAAAAACTCATCATAAAGTCTCATACACCATACCATTATAAATAAAATGAAGTATACTATATGATACAACTTACTTCATCCTCCAAATCAAGGCTTAAGGAACTCAACCACTTCAATCTCTCGGAACTACTCAAACTGGGTTTAAGGACTCAAGAACCAGTCTTGAGAAATCATGCTTCAATCACTTCAACCATAACTTCCAAGATCAACCAATGAATGGAACACATAAAATTCATCATGAAAAACCTCCCCAATCACTAAAAACATATGTCAAATAGATAAACACATACTAATGTACACCTAATTCAATCTGACCTTGGCAAGCCTAATAGGACCAATTAGGATACCAGGGATTAAGAAAGAAAGAAAATATTCAAATAATTCTAAGAGCTCAAACACATCATGTAATATTTCTAATATCTACCCATGACCAAATATCACAACTACAAATAGAAAATACATCATAATCATCTCAAACCTTAAGACTAGGTTTTAACCCTTCTAGGCCAAAAGTGGTAGGGTAACTTTGAGGACATGTATCTTCAAATTTATCCACTAAACCTACCTAAAATTTTCATATCCATATAACACATTTCCAAAGCTTCCTAGAACAATTCACTTTTCTTCATGAAGATTCCATCTCAACCTTGAAACTACAAATTTCCATTTTCTCCTACTTCCTAGTTGACCTAGAACATGAGACCACTACCAAAATGAAATTTGAAGAGTCCTTTAAATGTTTGGGTCATCAAATTTTCCTTTCCACCTCATTTTGAGACCATATAAATAAAATATCTCCTATCACTCTGTTATGAGGGTTTAACTAGGGTTTCGACCAAGTTACCTTCTTAATATTCGTTCCTAAATGTTTGACATTCATTTGACCTCATTATTCTTGCTTTGGCTTCTTAACTCCATGTACTAACATCCTTGAAAGAAACAGGACCCCATAAAAGTGTGCATGATTGGGTGAGCATACGAATATCATTATCGCGCTAGATTTCACACTCCTAAGAACTCGGTTAAATTGCCAAGAACTCATTTTTTTGCAGGTCCTTCATAACCTTGACCTGAAATTTGACTTGAAGCATCATGAATACCTCCTCAAATTGTCTGAAGTCACATCCATTCTCAAATGCTTATGAATATCTCTCACCACTAAGACTTACCTATGTATATATGCCTTGTTCTCAAGAAACTTGCTTCAATGGACCTTGAAACAACCTCATACATCTAAATAATGACCTAAAACACATCTTACACATGTTATGCATCATCATAAAACATTTTTCATGATTTTAATTGATTGTGTTGCTCCATATTTCATGCCACCACATCATTCTGCTTGGACTAGGTCTAGGATTAGGCTTAGAATGACTTGACTCAACACAAGCTTCTCATGACCAGACCTTGTTGACCACTTGTAGACACTTAGACATATATAACACATCTCATGGAACATATTTTACCTCATGGAGACCTCATACCAACTTTAGAGTACTCATACTATGACTATGCATACTATACCATGCTCCAAGACACCATAACAACATGATTGGACACTACCAATCAACCTTCATGTTTGACCTTGATTAACACCTCATGGAGACACATATGACACCTAGACTCCTATTTCCATCGGTGAAATTTGAATTCAATGAAAAAATCATAGGCTGCAATGGCCAACACTACATACTGGTCACCAAAAGTTCCATTGAAGATATGAGAAGCTACATGTGTCTTCTTTCTCTACTTGGATCTCAAGATTTTTGTGATGGCCCCAAGGTCGAATTGTATCTTTTTGTGTTGTTCTTGGTTCACTCACAAGTAACTCATGAAGTCATGGGAATGGATCTTTTGAAGCATACATGATATGAGTCATGGGAATGATTTGAAGGTTAGTGAGTGATCACAAATTTTCTCATTATGGGAAAGTTCCTCCATTGAGGAATACATACTTGAATTCTAATGAAGGACATAGGGATTTTATGGATCAATCTTGTATGAATCATGAGGCTCTATGATTATTCTAACATTTTTATGAAGTTTCCTAGAATAGGTAACCTCTGTGTGCCCTCTTTTCATTACCTTTCTTTTTGAAGGTTCATGTTTAATGGCCCTTAGTAAAACTAATGTGATATTTTGTTGCAATGTTTCATATTTGAGGAGTGACCACATTACCAAGTGTTTGACTGAGAGTTTAAGAACACTATTGTGAATGACATCAAATGAAGTTGGGATGATTTATCATTATTGCATTCATGGTGCCATACATGAATATCACCTATTTACCCTTCCCGAATCCATATTACTTGAATGAAATCATACTTGTGATGCTGGCATACCTTCATGCTTAGATGGTTTTGATGGGAAGATATGATTCCTTGATTCTTTACACATGATGATTTTAAGTTCCTAGATAGCTTGATTAGCTCACTTCACTTGATTTTCATAGAGATGATGGCATATTCAGGACATGATGACCCTCAACTTGCTGCATGAGCTTTGCATTTCACTCTTGTACATGATGACACCATTCTTCACTTCGTGACTCATCTCCTCAATCAAGATACTACTTGAGTGAAACATGCTCACAAAATCTAAACACACTTTTAATCAAATTTCTCTATGTGGAAGTAGAACTTGAAGTTGAATCACATGTTCCCGACCTCCATGATGTACTAAGATCATTACCAAGCATTTATTACGAGTTTAGAAATACTCTCTGGGAGGTATCCATTACTTAAGAGAGTAAGATGATTAGTAGATTCACATTTGGTGGGATTGGATCAAAATGGATGATCCCAAAATGTAGAGGATTATTCAATATTTCTTGTGCCTAATTTTTTTCCTCCTAACTCCTTATGGAGCTCCTGAATCAGTGGGAAGATAAGGTTCACAATTTGACTACTCATTCCTCGCACTTTGAAAACCTTCTTTTGAAAAAATTGTCCCCGAATGATCAAACCCTTCCTAAATTTTCCTATAATTATTCCAAGACCTTAAATGCTTTCCAATACCACCTCTGGATACTTAATAAATTTTCAAAACCCTCCCAGAGGATGTACACAGGCTCCGAAATGGCCAAAATTGGCCTTTCCAGTCTTTCCAGAGAATTAGTATTTTATTGCACTTCACTTAATAGAATAATGGACCTTGTTAAAAAAAAATTAAAACTTATAGATTTTGACCTAATGCATTAGAAATAACTTCAAGGAGAAGGTGATCATGAAATGAGAGGCGGAGTTGGCCCAGAGAGGGATTCGGGATTATTTTGGAGAAAGATTGGACATTGTGGCTCGGTTGTCATGGTTTAAATTTTGTATTTTTGGTTTAGTAAATTCACATGCCAACATCTCCATATGAATATCATCCTCTTATCCTTCATGGATTCAACATCCTCTTATCCTTCATGGATTCAAAATCCTCCTTAAATGGAATCGATTAGGATGTTCATATATTTCTTGCTCATATCCCTCTCATGAGAATAGGTGACTCTTAATCCTTCACACATGATGGTCTTGGATGCCTCGGTAGCCCGAATAGATCATTTTAATTTGTTTCTTGAAGAGATTTAGAAAAAATGTCAAAGTTATGATATGATGATCATCAACTCACTCTTTGAGCCTCACATTTCACCTTTAAACATGATGACATCTTCTTAATATCACAATTCATCTCCCCGCCAATATGTCACCCGAGTGGAAGCATGCTTATTATGTCTGGACACCCTCTTTGTCAATGCTTCTCATGGAGATAGGTTTTCTCATCCTAATATAAGGATTGATCCATGAATGAAAATTGGAGGAATGTCTAAGAATTAATTCCATGTTTTTGACCTCCACATTGCATTAAAACACTACAAATTCCACCTCCCTAACTTGCAAGATGTGAGTTCATTACCAAGCATTAATTAAGTTCTTGGAAACACTTTGATGAAATATGCAATGTTTGTGAGCCTAAGATGATTATAATCATCACTCATGGAAAAATTCATAATGACCATTCCCTTGATGATTTGAATCTAGATGGAACTCTTGATGTTTCGGATCTTTCACAGACCTCATGATTTTATTGATTGCACACATTGTCCTCATGATGTTTCGATCATTCATAGACCTCATGATTTTCTTGATTATGCACATTGTCCTCATGATGTTTCGATCCTTCACAAACATCATGATGAACATTCCCTTAATGAATCAAATTGATAAAAACTTACATATGTGTTTTGATTTGTTATGTGTTATAAGGAATTACATGATTCAATATATTTGAGCAACATGTTGTTACCTTTGAGAGTTGTGAGGTTTATAAAATATAGTTTTGACACATCTAAAACTCCTATAAATTTTCAATAACCAATAAAGAATACCCCAAAACCTAAATAATGACTATATTTTTCCCAAAACCTATATCGATCGTAGAATTTAAACCCTAAAATATTTAGGATGAATGTTGAAATATTGAAACATACCTATGTACTCGACCATATTATAATATGATAAACTATCTTCTAAACTATGACTTACGAGCTATGAGACTAGTTCCATAAGGTGCAAAGTGACACTAATTTCTTATATTTACTAAATTAATTTAACTATAAATATATTTACTTAAACATTTATTTTGTAAATTTATACCTCCCAAATAAACATATATATCAAATTGCTTACATGAATGTGAGCATGTTTTAGGATAATTAAATCCAAACCATAACATGAGATTGATTTTTCCTTGTTGTATTATAATGTGACCGAGACATAACATGAGCGCGTTATGTCAAAAATTGAAAAAGTGGATTTTGGGACACCTTTTGGTCCCCCATCTCCATGTATATGCCCTCTTAAATAATGATAAGAAATTTATCAAAAGAATATAAACAATGATTCAATATAAGAAAAAAGATATAATATAAGAAACATATAAAAGTACTCAATTTTCATATGGAATGTCTCAAAAGAATGCATCATTACATAAATGTATAGATGACAATACATTTCATAGGATTTATGGGACCAAACCAGGAATGAATTTTTATTTTGTGTGTTTATTCTACTTTTTATATAGAAATAATGTGAGTTTCTTAAAATGCATTCGCATTATTTTTTATTTGGTTTGGAAATTGCCAACCATTTGGCTTGGATTTGGCTAGGATATCTAAGCCTAAGGGTTAGAGTATTTTTTTGTGATTGAATCCATGTTTTACAAAAAAATTAAGAAGGTCAAGTGTACACCTTTTTTTTAATGTATTTTAAGACAATATTCCAAAGAAAATATGATTACAATGTGATGTGTAAACTACCGTTTAAAATAATGAATAGATCTTGTCTAAGTGATATTGAATGAATAGTCTAACTAATTTCATTAAACCAACGTGTTTATGAAAGAAACATGTAGAGAATACTGAAAATATGAAATTACAAGATTAGGAGGCACAAGAGTTTATCCTGGAGAAACCCGGTGTGGGAAAAACTCCATCATGGTAAGAAATTGCTTCCATTCACTGTGCAAATCTCCAAATAATACAATTTTACTATCATACAATGACCTTCAAGAAATATTCTAACTCCTACTTGTATAACTTGTTTACAAATCTCAACAAGAAGTCAGATCTTCTCATGGAAAAACAAAGAACATTCTTAACTTCCTCTTCTTTGATCACACATAAATTCACCCAAAAAACTTGTCTAGAATGATCAAATGCATGCATATTTATAGTTTCGTGCCTAATGATAGATGGAAAGATGAACTAAACCATTTGGAATCCTAAACATTTGTAATTGTTGAGTTTCCTGAATTCTTGTGTTGTCGGGGATAAAACCACCAAAATAAAGATTGGCGGTTGCATAACCGCTTGATCCTATAATCGGTGGCTATGTAACCTCCTTGGCATTGCCAATTTTTGCTCTATGAAGAGTAGTGGTTATGTAGCCACCGGGGTGGTTATGTAACCGTCACTATAAATTTTTTGAATAGAACAACAATGGCCTTCTCGATGTCTTTCGAATGTGTCTAGATCACCCTCAACCTAACTAGACCATCTCTTGAATAAAGAACATACCAGAATATGTAATGTAAGTATCAAATATGGAGAATACATATAATTGAGTATTCCAAATCCATTTTTGGATCATAGCTCCCCATTTTGAGGATTGTAAGTCCCTAAAATATTCGATGAATGATGAGGTGAGGAAATTTATTCCCCAAATCCTCTCTAGAATACCACTTGTCCTTGCTTTAGGAAACTAAATTTTCAACCCAATCAACCACCTATCCTACACTCCTCTCTCTGTCGTCCTCTCTTTTTCTACAATACCACATATTCCTCTAATTCTAGCTCACTTTCTGGAGCAAGATCTGCCATAGATGGTAGAAACACTCCCCCTTCTTCCTCATCCAACATAGAGGGCTTAAAGAGACGCAAATTTTCAACATTCACAACTAAGTAGATTGTCATATAAGTAGGAAAATCTAGATAAATGCATTCTTACTCATTTGTTCTATAATCTCAAATGGGCCATATCGAAGAGGCTTGAGTTTCTTAACTTTTCCCTATAGCCATTCTCTTCTCAAGTATAACCATACCTTGTCCCCAACAAGGAAAGAATGCCCATCTGTGGCCGATCATTCCATGCTTTGTACTTGGATTGTGACTTTTTCAACATGTCTTGTACCTAGAGGTGTATTTGTTGAATTTTATTAATGAATTTCTCACTTTATGGACTTACAGTTCCCACTTTTCCATTGTCTCTACATGGTATTCTCAAAACAACATCAAAAACACTTTTAGGAAAATAAACAAAACATGTTTCAAAAGTGTTCTTACTTAGTAGAAGCATGAGCTTCCTTGTTATAAGAATGCTAGAAATATACCAAGTTCTCATCCCAAGTCCTCGGATTTTTCCCCGTTGTACCCTCTCAAGAACTGGACCAAGGTACAATTCACCACTTTTGTTTTCTCATCTGTTTCCAGATGAAAAGTGGTATACCTTTTCAGCTTCGTATCCATTTTCTCCCACAAAGTAGACCAAAAATTTCTTATGAACTGTGAGTCCCTGTCTGACATAATAGAATTAGAAAACCAAAATGAACCCACACATTAGAAAAAAATAACTTAGTTGCATCACTATCCTTGATAGTCTTCCTGAAAGGAATTAGAATATACATTTTACTAAATTGATTTTCTACCACAAAATGTGATCGTGACCTTTCTTGAAAGTAGAAAAACCACCCACAAAATCCATGGAAATGGTTTCCCATGGCCAAGAAGGAACTTGAAATGGCATATATAACCCAAAATTTATGTTAATAGACTTGTTTGTATTGCAAAAACACAACCCCTAATGAATTTAACAACTTCTTCTTGCATGTTTGGCTAATAAACATACCTCTGTAAGTGTGCTACAGTCTTTATCACACCAAAGTGACCAGCTACCTTGAAGTTTGTGCTTCTCTCATCAATTGAACTCTTTCCCCCTTAGGAACACAAAGTTTCTTGTTCTTGTAGAGAAAACCATCCTAGAAGTAGTATTCTCCTCTAGGTGTGAATCCCTCATTTGGAGGTTTCTCCTAAAAATATCTTTGAAAATATGGATCCTACTCATAACCTTCCTAATATGCTTCACACAAAAAGGCTCAAGAAGAGTTAACATGCCCATAGCTGAAAGCAAAGGAGGCCTAGATAACATATTAGCTAACTTGTTAGTCACACCTTTCTTATATTTGATAATCAAATGAAATTTGTGTTAAAAAAACCATCCATTTATAGTGTCTATCTTGTTGAAGTTTTTTTGAGCCTGTAAATAATGGAGAGGTTAGTGATCCATGTGAATGATAGTTTATTTACCCATCAGGTAATGTTTCCATTTCTTGACCGCTCCACAAGAGAATACAATTCCTTATCATATGTACAATAATTCAAAACTACACCATGAAACAATTCAGAGTGATAACATATGGGCATGCCTCCCAAAGTAGGAAAACCCCCATAACATAGTCACTAGCATTGATTTCCACTTCAAAAGGAAGTTGTAAGTTAGGTAATGCCAAAAATGGAGCATGAATAATATTATATTTAAATGAATCAAAATCATTTTTTGTTTCTTACCCCAATCAAAATATTTACCCCTGCGTTGTCACTGAATGTATCAGCGCTCCTATGGATGAGAAGTTCTTGATGAACTTCCTCAAATACTTGAACTACACCAAAAAAACTCCTAGTTTTAGTCAAACTTGATGGTGTAGGCCAATTCAAAATGGTCTCTATCTTATCTGAGCCAATCCTCAACTATCCATCTCCAACCACATGTCCCAAAAAGACAAGCGATTGTTGAGAAAAATCACACTTCTTCTCATTCAACACTAGCTGGTTCTCCTTGAAAATCTACAAAATTTGATTCAAATGGTCAATATTCTCTTCAAAAGTTTTGTTAAAAACCAAAATGTCATCCAAGTACACAATAAAAAAGGAATCAATAAATGACCTCATTACCTCATTCATCAACCTCATGAAGGTTGTTGGTGCATTGCATAGCCCGAATGGTAATACCAACCATTCATATAACCCCTACCTTGTCTTGAATGTTATTTTCTAGATTTCCTCTTCCTTAATCTGCACTTAGTGATACCCATATTTCAAATCAAGCTTAGTAAAATATTTAGCATGGTGAAACTGATCCAACAAATCATCAATGCGAGGAAATGGGTACATATTCTTGATGGTTGGTTTATTTAACGCTCTATAATCAATACACATTCTCTAAGAACCATATTTCTTAGGCACTAAAACAATAAGATAAGCACATGGAGAAGTGCTAGGATGGATTATACGTTGTTTAATCAAATACTGCAACTATTATTTTACCTCATTGGCATCTTTCAAATAATGCTTGTATAATCCCATGTTTAGAAGCAGATTATCGGTGCAAGTGTATCTCATGCTCAATTGGCCTAACCTGTGGCAGCCTTGTAGGCTCTTGGAAAACTTCTCTAAACTTCAAAACAAACTCTTTTATCAGTGTCTTCTATTTGTTAGAAAGCATGCTATAAGTGGTTTTAGATGCAACAATCTCATCTTTTGGCATATCCCTCAAAATAAGAAATGTAAATTTACCATTGGCATTAATAAGCTTCCGGGCTTTGGTGGCACTTACTAAAGAGATCTTTGAGTCTCTTGAAAATGAAGAAATGATGTAGCCCTTACCATTCTTCATCAAATAGTACTTGGTTAGATCTCCTCATGAAGATAACATCCCTGATATACAAATACAAGTTGTCAAATACTACACCACACACATCAATGTGAATAACATCCAAAGTAACTTCATCAATGAATTTTTTTGTCAATACCAAACATTACTTTACATTGCTTGGTAACCTTGATGTCTACACCTTTCTTCACCCAACCCAATGAATACGAACTTGGATGATTGTAAATTTCCAAATTAATCCTGTCCACTAACTATTTACTAACCAAATTAGCTTGAGAACATGTATCAAAAATAGCATCCACCATAGTTTTCTTCACTTGAATTTTTATATGAAAAATATTGGTTAGTTCATTTTATTGAACAACACTATTACTAACCAAACATACCTCTCTGCGAGATGGAGGTATAACACATAGTCTCATCTACCTCTTCACTATGAAATACTTCCTCTCCTTGGAGGGTAGTAATAGATTTCTTCTTATTTTTCTTATTCTTGATGGGATATAATTTTAGGTCGAGCTTCCAACATTTTTCCTCGGAATGAGTGTCAACATCACAATGCCCATAATGAACTTTAGTATCCTTATTAGAAATGGAAGTAGCATTTTTCTTACCTCTTTTCCTTTCTCCTTTTGCTTGGTTTTGCCTTGTTTTCTTGAAGCATGTTAAAAGGTAGATGAATTTTCTTGTCCATCTTATAAATAGTGGGCTTAAGAACAAGCCTCATCTAATCTGTTGGATTGTCCAAGAGAATTGGTCTCCTCAAATGGTTATGGATTCCACCAATGTACTTCATTAGAAGGTCCTGGTCCGCTATTTATTTTCCAATATGGACAAATTTCTTCCAAACTCAATAGTGTACTCTTACACGTTTTGGCCTTGTTTTTACCGAGATAATGCCAATACAAGGACCTCTCTTCCTCATAACAAATAGGATAGAATTGATTTTTGTATATCATTTTAATTTCATCTCACTTAGTAATAGGCGGAAGCTTCTTAACAACCAATGAATGAACATAACTTTTAAACCAAGTTAAAGTATGATCATTCAATTTTAATCTTGCAAAGAAAATATTTTGACTCTCATTGATTTGATGCAAAATGAAATATACCTCAAGTTGAGCTAGCCAATGGTCTATCTTCTCAACATTCACATCTATATCATAAGGGTGAATCTCTATCTTTGCCTCTTCTTTGAATGGGGGTTATAGGGATGACACGAGGTTTATCTTCTTCATGGGCTCACAGTCCTCATTCGAACACCAACATTATCAATGAGAAATCCCATGATGGAATCCAATTTCCCTATGGAAAAGGAAATATTTCTCACATCCTTGGAAAAACTTTCCAAATTTTCCTCCAACTTGTAGAAACGCTCTTCTCCGGTCTCATCTATATATTCTCTATGAGCCATATCTTGATTCCTTGCTTCCACTTCATGGTGGAAATATTTACTTTAGAAGGAATGAGGACACCTTCACTACTTTCTCTTACCTTTTGGATAAGGGGCATATAACTATGATTTTCAACACAAGTTAACCACATAAAAACAATTGATCTAATCTTCTCTGATACCAATATGATCTATAAACCACCTTTTAAAACAATGAACAAATCCTATCTAAGTGATATTGAATGAAGAATCTAACTAAGTTCATTAAACCAACATGTTTATGAAAGAAACATCCACACAATACTAAAAATAGGAAATTGCAAGACAAGGAGACACAAGAGTTTATCCTAGAGAAACCCGATGTGGGAAAAACTCTAGTTGGGTAAGCAATTGCTTCCCTTCACTATGAAAATATCTAAATAATACAATTTACTATCATACAATGACCTTTAAGAAAGATTCTAACTCCTTGTACTTGTATAACTTGCTTAAAACTCTCAACAAGAAATTAGATCTTCTCATGAACAAAATAAGAACATTCTTAACTTCCTCTTATTTTCTCACACTTGAATTCACCCAAAAACACTTGTCTAGAATGATCAAATGCATGCATATTTATAGTTTCTCTACCCAAGGATGGATGGAAAGACAAAATGAACCATTTGGAAGCCCAAACATTTGCAATTATTGAGTTTCCCTAATTCTATCGCGCATGGACATGACCTCTAGTAAAGATAGACTAGTGGTTGTGCAACTATTAGTCCCTATAACCAAGTGGTTACGTAACTATTGTGATGGTTACACAATCATTACTCTATGAAGAGTGGTGGTTATGTAACCGCCGGGCTGGTGGCATAAACATCACCTTGAAGATTCTTGAACAAAACAATTGTGGTCTTCTAATGTCATTTGAAGGTGTACAATCACCCTTGGCCTGACTAGACCATCTCCGAATAAAGAACATGTTGAGAATCTGCATCAGAAGTATCATAAATGAAGAATACATAGAATTCGGTATTTCATATTCATTTTGGATCATAATGTCAAAAACTATATTGGGTTTGTGTCGATGTTTTTGTTTCTAAAATTTGAATAGTTAGATTTAAGGATTTGATCCTTAATTTTTATGAATAAGATCTTATATTATATTAACAAGTAAAATGATACAAGATAATTCACAAAAAAATGGGTGGTATGGAAGCACACCACAAAACTACGAGTTCAAACTAGGAAAAAAATCCTAGGAATACAACCAATTACAAAACATCATATAGTAGATAAATCAAGGAAGTTAAGTTGTCGCTACAAACTATTGTCCTATAGGGGGCGAGTATTGATCATGCCAACCAAACCTAGGTAGGTATTTTCCACTATCTAGAATGTCCCAATAAGAGCTAGGTTATATTCCTTCTTTAGTATATTTAGCGGTGGTCCGAGAGGGCGAGGTGACAAGAGATAGTTTGGGAAGCTTTTTAGGAAGAGGTAGGAGGCTCCAACCATCGTGAGTACACAACTCGGGGGAAGCCAAAGATCCCAAACGGTGCTAGGCTAGGTGGTGGGGGCATTCAAACCCGGTGGTGTGTTGAAAGTGGAGGGAGAAGCTCCTCGCGAAGGATGATATGAGGGGCCGGTGGGCTGATCAACGAGCCCGCCATGTGCAAGTGGCTTCGACCACCACCACCTTTGGGATCAATGTTGACATTACCTTTTGGTGAGGAGCAAAGAGAGGGGGATGATGGTTCACAAGAAACATCACAATGGGTGTCACCCCATTGACAAAGGAGTATTTGAATATGCTCCACTTTGATCGCCACTTTATTGGCTTGAATTTGAATCTGCAAAAATACATTCGAGATAAGTACATATTTGTTATAAGTTGAGAATTTCTGGTCAACTTCAACATTAGAAAATAAATAAGAATTCCTTTATTTCCAAATCTAGAAAAGGAATTCCCCTTTGCAAAGCATGCCAATCTCAAAAAAAAATTGGGTCATCTAAGGATTGTCTTCTCAAAGAACATGATTCCAAGTAAAACACTTTGGACGCAACGTGAGGAAGAAAGAATGAATCTAATTCCAAGCCTTCTGGGCTTTGCGAAAATACTAGAAAAGATGAGACAAGGTTTCCAAATGACCACAGAAGGGGCATTTGGGGCTGAAACACCAAGGTGAGCCAGATGGATGCACCAAGCGAAAGGTCTTGGTGAAGAAAAACCACAAAAAGTGAGCAATTTTGGGTTCCACACAGGCAGACCAAACAATATCAAATCTCCTTTTCTAGATTGATGGTGAGGATTGCAATCCCCACTAGGTATTGAGCTTTCCCACCATGGGAAAATGAGGTGAGAGCTAGGCATAACCATGACCATCAAAGTAATTTTAGAATGGGTTGTCCACATACCACTTCCAGTATTTCCACCATGGACGAGACAAAAGCACATAGATTTTTTGGATCATGTGATCAGCATAAGGAAATGATATCATTGATAATAGCTCGATCAGGAAAAGCCAATTTGAATTGAGCCTTGAGTTCATGCTAAGGAAGCCAAGATTGAGTGTGTTTGCAAAAGAGGTCTTGGATGGTGTGAATTCCTCACTTATAAAGGTGGAGCGTGGGAATCCAAGGAACCTCATCCAAAAATGATCTTGGAATTAAATGATAGGATGTACCACCAAAGAGAGTGGTGGTTAAATGAAAGGGCATCACGGAATCCATTGACATTCCACAAGAGCCATGGTTTGATCTTCTCGCTAGTATTTCTAGATACTTTTGAGCACAAAAGTGCCAACCACTTTGATTGAATAGGGAAATGAGAAGATTGGAAAATGCAATGCCTTTCCAAGATGAACAACCATAAGGGAGCCTTCAACAATTCCATTTCATAGGAGCACCTTCCATGCTTCTTCCCCTTCTATGCTGCAGATTATCCATTTGGAGATGAGTGCTTTCCCTTGACACAAAATATTAATGAGGCCTAAACCTCCTGAAGCTCTGAGGAGGCAACAAGTCTCTCATGCAACTCTGTGGGAAACCTTTTCCGGTGGAAGCATTGGTCCAGAGGAAGTCTTTGAGCAATTTTTCTAACTTTTGCACAGACTTCTTAGAAGGGACCCAATAGGAGGAGTAATACACATGTGTGGCTTCAAGCACTTTGGAGTAGATCTGAAATTTTCTCGCTAAAGACAACAACTTAGTAATCCAATATTCCAACTTTCGAGCCACATGCTACACGACATATTGTCAAAGCTCCACAAGTGAAGCTTGAAAGGAAAATGGGATACCGAGAAATTTAAACATTTCACCATGGTTGAGCATCTTCCAATCATACATAGAAATCCAAGGGGGTGTGGGGAGGAATGATTATCTGTAACATTATGTTTTACACCATTAAATGGAAGATCCAGAAGCTAAATAGAAAGTTTCAAGGCACTGCATAACATTTCTAATGTTAACTTCATCTTCAATGAGTGTAAGGGAGGATTCATCCACAAATGGCCATTAAGCAGTTGGGAGTTATCAGTAGAGGAAAAGACAATTCCCCTGACGAGCCCCTGAGATTGAGCTTTGGCTAGCAAACATCCAAATCCTTCAACCGCAAGGACATAGAGGGTGGGAGCCAATGGGCATCCTTGTCGGATGGATTTGAAAATACCAAAGGGTGACAAGCTTTTCCTATTAATGGTGATATGGGCGGATGCATACACAAAGAATATTGATGAAAAAATGAATATGCCAAATCCTAGAGTTTGAAGCATAACAAGAATGAAAGGCCATTATATTTGGTCATAAGCCTTCTCAAAATTGATTTTGATGAAGAGGGCTTGCTAGTTAGATCTATGCGCTCATTCCATGCCTTCTCGAGACTGTAATGATATTGTCGAGGATATAATGCCCTTGGATGAAACCAATTTGTTCGGCCGGATAATGACATGAAGAATGTGTCATAACCGAATGGCAAGAGCTTTGGATCTTTGTAAGACACATTAAGCAAGGTTATAGGACACCAATTGCTTATCAGCTTGGGGTCTCTAGGCTTAGGGATGAACTTGATATTCCCTTTGTTAATATGGGGGCCAAGGATTAACATTGAAACCCTTCATATAAACTCGATAAAGTTACTGGGCCAACCATATCCCATAGCGATTTGTAAAATTCGCAGGGGAAGCCATCGCAACCAAGTGCCTTGTTGTTGGCCATTTGCATGATTTCTTCTTGTAAATCCTCTAGGAAAGAAGGCGATCACAAGAGACAATTTTCTGCGCTTAAGAAAGTTTGCATGGCATTGTGGCCAAACATTGATCCAAGGCGTTTTTTCATTTCACAAAGGAGATTGAGCTTGGAAAACTTATTTATAATGATTAACAAAGGCCTACAACATGAGTTGGGGATCTGTGAAACAAGTTCTGCCATCACAAATGGCCCGAATTTGTTGAAAGGAATGTTTGGCTTTGAGCAATTAAAAATTTCCTTCGAAACCCGATCTTCAACCTTAAGCTAATGAAGGCGAGCACGGATCTACGTGGCCCAAGCATTATAGTTATCTGCAATGTGGATTTTTATATAAGCTCAACCACCTGAGTTGCAAAGCTTCAAAGAAGGGATTTCCTTCAAGCACCATCACCGCCCGACCGAGAGCGCAAGAGTTGGTGAAATATGAATGACGCCGAATATTGGCCAACTCTGTTGCCCATAGATTCTAAGGAATATGGTAGTCCTAGTCATCGAATCTGCCCACCATTGAGTCAAATTGGACATAAGAGATGGGTGATAGTTATGAAGGTGGCGTGGCTAAGGCACTAAGTTCCACACTTGCTTGATATGGTTGAGTGTGGGTCTATGTTCCCTCAAGGTTGTATTTAGAAAAAACTAGCCTTTATTACTAAAAGGCCTCTTAACTTGCCAAGTGATACAAAATTTGATGGGAAAGTGGTCAGAAAGGACGAAATTTGGCATCACTTCCACAAGAAAGGAATAAATGTTGTCGAAATCAAAAAAATCTTGAGTGGACAACATGGCCTTGTTGATCCATTTAAGAACCCGATCTGATCCACCTCGGAGATTGGACCAAGTGAACCAAGTTTCAGAGTTGGGCCGATGTGAGGCGTTTGGGTCATAAAACCCATGAATTTATTACGCATGTAAAACTATGCCTCTCTTTCGCTAGTTGTCCATCGCATGGGAAGGTGCCCACATTTATCCATGGGCAACTCAACCATATTAAAGTCACCGCAGATGACCCAATAGACATCAAGGATTTCATTTTCTATCCACCGCCAAAGATCAACTCCTTTTTGCCACATCATTTGATGCATAGATGTTGATGAAGCCAAAAGGGCGACTTTCAATATTAAAGAGAGCCCAAATGGCTCTATTGGTGGGGTCTGTGCCATGATCCATAGAGGCGAAAAAGGAAATTAAACCACCGCGCCTCCATCATTGGATCCTTAACTTCTTTTAGTAGTGTCTTTATTTTTCACCAAAACATATTTATTGTTTTTGTATATAATTATTGACCTACTCATCCAAAAAAATTTAAAAATAGATCGACATAAACTACGCTCTATATACTACACGTTAAAATAAATAATTTTTAAATATTATGTTTCAAAATTAAAAGCATATACACTATTATTTCACTTTTGGGATATATCTACTTTAAGAATTGGTAACAAAAATAATATATTCATTGATAATACTTTTTCTTTCAACAATTTGTGATTGATAATCGAGCTTTGAACATTCAAAGTGACCGTTGTGCTGGGGTGCATGTCGGCCCACAAAAGAGCCAATAATATATATATATTCCTTATAATATGGCTTGGCAGGCACATTGTGACCGTTAGACCTGCCTTTCAAACGTTCGAATCCTCGTCTTCTCCATCACTGCCCCACTTCCTCCCTCTGCCTAATAAATATTCTTCTAGACTCTTTATTCTCTGTCCCTCTCAAATCACACAGTTTCTCATAGCTTCTGTTCCATACGCTGTTTTTGTAGCCTGGTGGACATTAAAAATTCTTCTTCTACTCAAAGTGGAAAGAAGATGAAGAAACATGGAGAGGAAGAGGCCAAGAATATCCTAACAGAGAAGAAAACAGGGCATCAAAACATAGTGGACAGGAGGAACAATAACGAGGAGGGTAAGAAGGTTACTCCTCCCAATGTCAAGCTCCCCACCACCAAAGTGTTTGGTTTCCCTGAGAGGTGAGGGAAGTTGGTTGTTGTGCTTTTGTATTTCTGTTTTTCTGCTCTGGTGTTCAATATTGTCTCTTTCTTCTGAATATTGCAGGTACAGAAGCCCCACAGATTCCATCATGTCTCCAACAACCAGAGGCCTTCTTGCCAGAAACAAAAGATCTGTGAGACCTATTGAACTCCCCACTTATGTTCCTCCTAAGGTGTGTGACTGAACATGAACATTGATTGATTGGGCCTTCTTTTTCTTCATTTTTGCAACAATTTTTTTCTTATTTGTGACAAGATTCAAGACGCCTTTTTCCACTCAAATATTTGCAATGTAAATTTTCATGTAGGCTGTTGAGAGCAGTGTACCCTCAGCGGCAGCAGCATGTGAAGGACACTAGTGCTTGCATTTTATAAAAATAACACAACGGCTCTGTTAATTCAGAATAAGCAAAGCTCTGTTTATTGCGTCCTCTGTTTCCAATCAAGAATTCCTTTTACTACAATATTCTTGACACAATGTGGCGGCCATATGATTTAATGAAAAAATACTTGCTTATATTTGTGCAGTTCATGCCCGGCACTTCTCTAAATTATGGAGACTGGAATGCTTGTTTGCAAAATGTATTTTACTTGCATTAACATTATTGCTGTCTTCTCTCCAATTTGAACAAGTACATCTCCTAACTTTGAGTCCTAGATCTTGTTTTCATTATTTTTGTTTGTCATGGGCAATGTTTTGGCTGTATTTTAAGTAATGATCTCATAGAATTTCAAACCAATCTGATTCTTGTTGGAAGGCGTAAATTTCCCTTCTTGGTAAAGACTAGTTGGTGAAGCAAAATGTCCCATCAAAAACCTATCAGTCTGCCCCTCACACTTGTGACAGAACCCCTTACACGTGTGATGGATTTCTTGTATTAACATTAAATAACCTCTAATTCTCACACTTGTGACAGAGCCCCTCACACGTGTGATGGATTATATGCCCTCTAATGGTGTCTCTACATAAATACCTATAGATCTTATAGAATTTCAAACCAATCTGGTTCTTGTTGGAAGGTGTAAATTTCCCTTCATGCTAAATGACTAATTGTAATTCCAACAGTCCTTGCCAATCACATTTTTAGAAAGATGTTCCATCAAACCTATCAGTCTGCCCCTCACACGTGTCACAGAGCCCCTCACACGTGTGATGGATTTCTTATAAGTCAACAATAGATTTTTTTCATGAGTGGTTTTTTTGTAGGATTTCAACTCTATTTAATGAAGTTTCATTATATATTATGTAAGCAAGTTGTACAGAACTAAAATGATATATTTTATATTTTGTAAGTTTACATTGTAAAAATCACATTGCACACACCCTCCAGAAGGATTGACTCCTCCATTCCTTAAAATTGGTGTTACAACATTTATGTTAGGAGTCTTATACTAGTTCAGTCATGGTGCCATGAGCATACTTAGTCCCAAATCCCCATTTTCAATGGAAACATTGTGACTACTAGTGTCTATCAAAATGAGAACTCTATTTTTCTTTCAAGACCTATGGGAGTTAGTTGTGAATGAATTTTTGATGATCAATTTTTTTCTTAAATTGACTTAGCCAAAAAATGCTTGGTTGCAAGATAACAAGAAGAAAGATGCAAAAACAGTATAATTTCTTCAACAAGCAATGGATAAAGAAATATTCGCCATAATTGCAGCAATAACCTGGTCCGAGTAGTGCCCTCTCGGTTCTAGGCCCGTTCCATACTTACGCTCAATCCTTGCAAATGCAATGAGCAGGCATAAGGGCAAGCTCCATAACCTGTGTGTATTTATTTTAGTGCACATGTTTTTAATCATTATGTATACATGGCTGACCTTCTTGTTGTGCCGGCTGCTTGAGGATGGCTTAAACTTTATCATTTAGTTGTCAGTTAAACCTGTGGTGGTAGTGGATTTGATTTTGGCTATTTTTAGATTGCCTAAGAGGGTGAAACTGGGCAGATTGTGGCTTCTCTTTTCTATTTGGGATTGCTTTCCAAATATGCTACACCTTATAGTCTCTTGCCAAATGTATGTGTTATATAGGCTTTTTCTATTGACACTACCAATAATTCAAGAACTTTGTTCATTTTTGAATATAATGGGGATTGATTACATCTATCACAATTCATGTTCGAAGGTTCTTGATGACTCCAATGGTTTTGTGGGAAGATTAGATAAGGCACGAAATCTGTTTAGCAAACTGCCTCAAAGAAATGGGGTCTCATGAAATGTAATTACAAAATATGCACAAAAAGGGCTCATTGAGAGGGCTTTGGAAATTTTTATGCAAAATAATAAAAGGAAGATGTGAAACTAGATTCCATAAAATTCCTCAAAGAATCATGGTCTTCATGGGTCACAATGGTTGTGAGAGATGCAAAAATGGGTGTGACAAGAAAATGTAACCACGTGGTTAATCTCTCTCTCTCACTCGCGATTCGATTAGTTAGGTATGGTTTTTCTCACCTACTCCTAACATGTTTTTTGCATTGATTGCTTTACCCTTCTCCATAGTTTCCACAATTTAAACAAAGTAAGAGTATGGCTTATGATAGACTTTACAATGTATGGTAGTGCGAAAATGATTAAATTTGCCTTTTTGCTGCATAAATGGAAAGATTATTGAGAGTATTAATCTTGCCTCTAGATTACACTCGAACATAGTATGAACTAGGATAATGGAAACATAGTTTTTGATGAACTAGGATAGTGTACACTTAGAAATGTTAATGAAACACATTTTCCAAAGACTTGCAAATCTCCCTTCCAAACTCCGTGTGAGAAAAAGTAATGATCGACTACGTTCCCCTCGCCATGTGGAATGTCATATCAGCCTTTAAATTAATCGTAGATGTTCGGTTGGCCATTTTAGGCACACATCTAGCCCCTATTGGCCTTTTTCACAACATTGGACAACTGTTAAAAGTGGAAAGTTTTGTTTTGTTTTGGGCCACAATTTAGGCCCCATTATCGAGAAATTGAATTTTTCATCTTATAGCTCTAGTATTTTTTTAGGAAAATCATAATCAATCATTGGTTTCGTGAAAACCATCTTGGAAGCTAGTTTTGCAAGGGGATTTTGTAGGCCTCCAATTGTTGGGCGACAAGGTCAAACTGGCGCAATTTCAACAAGTAGCTCCGAAAGGTAGTCATCGTGTATACCTGGTTGCGGATTTGTGTTCTATCAACTTCAAGGGGTGCCCTACGGATAGGAGAGTTGATGGAAATTTACAAATGGTGTGTTTGAGTCTCGGAAAATGTATTTCAAACTCATTTTTTGGACCACTTTGGCTAAATTGATCATTTTTATTAACTTGTTGCAATAACAAGAAAATTACCGAGGGTCCTTCTCCTAGTTGAATAATTATTGGAAAACCTATAAACATTATCACACAACACTATATAACTCTTGTATGTCACGTGTTTTGTGAAGAAAAAATTGCTTTTAGAAAATATGGTGTTTTTCTCTCTCTTCCCTCTTTATCTCTCTCTAGCTTGATAGCGAAATGAAACCACATCTATGTCTCTTACCCTTTATTGTTTCATATATGTGCTTGAAATTATTGCAAATGGAAAATAATATATATGTGAAAAATGTTAGTCATAGGGGAATTACATGCCAACATTTATTTTTCATTGACCACGTTTACACTAACTACAAGTTGCGGTGGCGTAAATTGGATTGGATTAATTTCCTCTTCCTTATGGTTATGGTTATAGCCTTCTCTTAGGATCAACAAGGCAAGAAATGCATGACATATAGTGGAAATTTTGTTCAAGTAAGGGATACCAATCCTAAGGGTAGTTTTGATCATGGTGTCAAATGGTCATAATTACGAGAGGTGTTCCATTATAAGAGGGTTATTGTACCACACTTAGGAAGGGATTAAATAAGGTAAGCCTTATAAATTCATAATGGTGTTGCGAGATGGTGATGTTTCTATAAGAATTAAGGGAAAGTAATTTGGTGATCCTACATAGGAGTTAGTCCCCCTTTACAGTAGCTTATGAAGTAACCTCTCTGGAATTATCCTGTGGATGGTGTAGTCGCACTCATCAAGAAAATAAAGTCATGCTCGTGTGGGAATATGTGAACTTTGATTCCTTAGCGTGCCATTAGTTAGCTTAGATTTTTACATGAGAGGTATAATTGAGTCAAGCTTATCTTTTTCCATGAAAGGAATTCCATAGGAATCTAAGTGGTTCAGTGAGTGATCTTCTTAATAACCCATGTTCATGGATTAGTCTTGTATGGGGACCTTACACCTGGTTAGTATTGTTCCTTGGTGGGAATCTTGATTTGAGATAACACCCTATTCATTGGGTGGCTTTTGGACATAGCGAGTATGGGAATCATTGTGTTGTTTCTTGGCCATGCTCGTGCATTATCCTGAGCATCTTTATCTTTCCAAATTAAGAGGAGGATAAGTGGTGTTGTACTCACTTAATGTACCTATAAAGTACCTTAGTGAAAATTTCATGGAACTCGTGAAAGGTGTTCGAGTTATACTATGTTCACTTTTATAGTTGGATTACGTGTGAGCTAGACTATGTAGAGGAGTGGTAGTTAGGAAAACCTTCAATGGGTTAAGTAACTCGGTCATTCCCACCTTACCTCCCGAGTGATGACTAGTGTTCATTGCGGGTATAAATGAATTTGTGCACTCTTGGACCTATCCTTTTTGTGTTTAAGAATAAAGTAGACATGTATGTTATGAAATAGACAACGAGAGAAAAATATGGATTTCTATCATTAGAATAGATCCTAGAATGTAATGAACCTTATCTGCATTGTGGAATAGTGTGTCATAAAGTTATTCCTTGTGCTTCCGCATATACCATACTTCTAAGTGATAAAATACAATGTAACAAAAGTAAAATTATAAACCATGTGTTCACTAGTTTTATGCAAGTGTAAGTGTTAGTGTTTATGTGTCTAGTGGTTAGGGGAATTGTTTTAAGTGTTGCATCTTATTATAACAACAACAAAAATTGCCGCTTATTCGATTACTTTTTGAGTGGTAAAATTATGGGCATTACAACATTGTAATATATTTGTTTTCTTCATATTCACTTTGCACACACCCTCTAGAAGGATTGACTCCTTCATTCCTTACAATTGGTGTTGAGCATTTATGATAGGAGTATCATACTAGATTTAATCATGGTGCCACGAGGATTACTACTTAGTCCCAAATACCCATTTTCAATGGAAACATTGTGACTACTAGTCTATCAAATGATAACTCTATTTTCTCTCGAGATCTATGGGAGCTAGTTGTGAATGAACTTGATGATCAATTTTTTTCTTAAATTGACTCAACCAAAAAATGCTTGGTTGCAAGATAACAAGAAGAAAGATGAAAAAACAAAATATTTTCTTCAACAAAGAATGGATAAAGAAATATATCCCATAGTTGCAAAAATGACTGGTCTAAGTAGGCATGAGAGATCTTAGAGATTACATACCAAGGTACAAGAAAGTTAAAATAGCTAAGTTACAAATTTTAATAAGAAAATTTGAAATTTTGAATATGAAGGATTCAAATTTGATTGATGTATTTTTCACCCATGTAATGGAAGTTATCAACCATATTAGGTCTCACGTGAGACAATATGTGATTATGAGGCAAGACTAAATATGTTAGGAAGCTCCTCTCTTGAACACGCGTTGAAGTCAAAAATATCTTTTGAAATAGATAGAGGCATGTCTAGTTTTAATATATAAAGATGTAGAGACAATTGAAGAGGAGGTGATATAGCCAACCATTTAAATGATTATAGAAGTTCAAACAATAACTATTATTTATCTATCCCAATAGACAAAGGAAAAGTGCAAACCACAACCTGTGGTCAAATATTTGACAAGTCTCTTGTGTCCGATGTAACTATTGTAAGAAATATGGGCACTACACTAATGATTGTAGGAAAAACAATTTGATTTGAATATGCATAATGCTAATTTTTATGGAGAGAATAAGTTTGAGGATAGTAATCAAGGTTCAATGTTCATACTTGTCATGTTGCACATGAATTTACTAAAGATGTATGGTTTTGGATAGTGGTTGTGGTAACCACATGACTTGTTCCATATAAATATTTTCAAGCATACATGAATCTATTAGATCGGAGGTAAAATTGAGTAATGAAAACATAGTTGTAGTCACAAGAAAGGGAACAATAAACATAAAAACCAATAATGGAGAGAAGAAACATATATACAAGTGTATATTACATCCCAATTTTGAAACACAACCTTGTGAATATTGGACATTTTATCTAAAGAGTTACATGATCTATTTTGAATAAAATACATGTATAAAAATAGAATGTTTCCACTAAAAAATCCAAAGTCCTCATATACTCAAATACTTATTTGGAGTGTTACTCCATGTTTAGAAACTAAAAATCCATGTCATACTCAATCTTTAAAAAAAAAAATTACCTCAAAATAGGTTACCAAAACAGTACTCATATAATGTAGTCTCCAATTGGACATGGCCTTTTTCCATTTCCACGCATTTCCAATAGGAGCAACTTCTAAAGGCCCCACATTTGAACGTGGCACTACATCACACGTCACACAAATATGTTCTAATGAAATTTATCTTATTGAAAACTATTTTCCCTTTACGTTATATCAACCCAAACGATCGCTAAAGCAACACCCTATTAGGAGAATAGGTGTTTTAGAGTAGATAAGTTATGTATTGGTTTTATATGGGGTTTCTCATATAGATTTAGGATTTAGGATGATAGATGCTTTTGATGAATGTGGGACAATGAAAATGTAAAATTAGATATTTGTTAATAAGAATTAGGAGTAATTAAATTGGATTAATTTTCCATGGAATGTGATGAGAATTAGATGGGAAGAAGGGGATTTAATTAATAAACCAAAAGTTGATTAATAGGATTGGAGTAACGTTTACAAGTGATTTAAGAGGGAAGTAAGAGTGAATTTAATGCGAAGAATTTAATTAATTAATGAAGGTTCATTAATTAATAAATGAAGGGAGTGTTAATATGATTTGTATGATTTATATTGAATCTAGTACCATATATTTAGGGTATCAACATTTTCCCCTTGTGGGAGGGTGTCATGTTAGTGGCGCCCTTTAAAAGAAAGTAGAAATAAATAGATATTATTATTGAGAAAGATTAGTTTTGAAAAGAGGAAGCCCCCTTGAGAGATCATGTGGTGATATAGAAAGTGGATGGACTCTCAAAAGGTGGAAACTAGTCGTGAAGAGAGAAAAATGACCGTGATGGTAAAAACAACATTGTGATGGTTGAAAACCATCACGGTGTGGCTATAAGTAGAGAAAGAGGGGTAAAAACATTTCATTTTCACTTGCTATAATTGAAGAAAATGAGCTCGGGTGTGATAGAGAGAGGAAGAGAGGAGAGGATGGTGAACATTCTAGCTTATACTCATTGCATAGAGCGAGTTTAGGAGTACCAACAAACACCGAGGTACATACCCTTGGTAGGTGGAACAATATTTTTGTGTTTTTTAAAATTAAGTGTATTTATTAGAGGCTAAAAATGGTGGTTCAACTAAATTTACATTTTTCAATTTTGGTGGCTACACTTGTAAACATAGTGTTTACACTAATGTTTTTAGCATGCTCACAAAATATCCAGGTTTGGTAACCTTACCTTATGTCACCATATGCATGCATTTTCATATTGCCTCAACACATGTTTAGCAGATTTTACATTAGTTTGTACTAATTTTTTAAAATTAAGTGATTTTACTTATATTTGTTGATATTTGTAGTGTTTATGCCTTGTTTTAGGGGTTTTAATTATAGTTATAGTGTTTTTTATGGATTGGGAAAAGGAGTAAGTGTTTTTTTATCATGGTGATTACATGTGTATCTATATGTTCTACAAACCCACGAGAGGTGGTCCACAATATTAAGATGTACGCTAAAATTTACAATTTTTGAATGATGAGTGAAAAGGGTAGTGGTACTTTTATATGTAGCATGCATGCCTACCATCCGATTGAATAGGGAACTTTTATCATCATTGGTCAATTATTGGTATTATAAGATGAGAAATTTTCAACTCCCGATAGGGAGATCAATTTCACACTCGGGATGTATACAAGATTCTCAAAATACTCCAAATCACTTATTAGAGTTATAAGTAGAGATGACATGCCCTACTCAGGGTTAACATTGGATTTAAATGAGTGCATGTGTAGAGACATGATAGATGACTTGCCCTTGATTTTGATGGTAATTATAAGGAGTTTATCGATGTTTGAAAACTTTGGATGGTTGTTATTTATTAGCTATGCAAGCATGATTGCCAACATGATATATGATCAAATATTGTTTACTTAAGTACCACACATATTAACATAGAATATATAGGGATCTCCACTTGGTAATAAATAGGGTTGTATTATTGTACATCACATAGTCCTTTAGATATGTTTTTGGGAGCATGTAGTATTGGGATTCCCTATTGGGAGACTTAGAACCTCGTCGGATGATGAGCCGCGAGTATTTAGATGGGTGATGATTGGAAGAGCATGTAGGGGTCATATTGATACTTTGGGTAACTCTACAAATCACTTGATGACATTTTTGTAGTTGGAATCCCATAGAGGCCCCACTTTTCAATGTGAGGTTAGACATATGAGTATGAATAGTTAGTGTTTTCCACCACATAATGTGTCATAATTGATTGGTGGGATTTTATAGTAAAGAGATACAATTACAACAAATTACTTAGATAGTTTGGATACATATAGTGGGTCCCATTAGGGCCACACTACTTCACCAAAGTGTCTCATTAGATTGCAGATTGGGGCCCAATTATATATGTAGTGATAGTGGCCTTGATTAAGTTGTAGTGGTAGGGCGATATGTGACGTGTCATAGAGTAGTGATTGATGTAATTTTTATAGATGGATATGGCGCCTGATGGAAATTCACAAGTCCTTTTAGAATCACTATGGTAGACACAAAATATATGCACTTGGGTACATTTCTAATTCATAGAGCATACTAATATATACATGATTCCTAAACAAGAAAACTAGTGATTGACAACTTCTTTTGGGCCTTTTTATTTATTTCTTATACTTTAATTGACCTTACACACCATACATTATTGTCAATATTTGATTGATTTGTATTTTATGGCCTTGGACACTAGCACCCATTTAAGATAGAAGCGCCTGAACTCCTGCACTCTAGGCACTCTTGGCCTTATTTTCTCTCTTCTTACTCTTTTAGCTCTCTTTTACTTTTGGGTCATCTTTTACAACTTTGGGTTGGCCTTTTAGTTTTCAATTACGAAATTCAAATAAGGGAATCATATATACACATAGTTATATCTCTCAAATAAGGGGCTAAACACTAAACATTACCTATCATCACCTAAATGTACCCAAGATTTTTTTGCTTTCCAACTTTAACTTAATAAAATTAAATAACAAAAAAACTAACCTCAAAAGACAACATGGTTTACCAATACCCGTGATGTTGGATGTTGATATTGTTGGATAAAAGCTCCTTCTTTAATCGATGAAGAAACTTGCAGATCAAAGACACTGAACAAAATAGATTAGATAAATGGATAAACGAGTTGCTTGGAAAAGGCTAATTCCAAGAATCCAAAGGGACTTCCTTAGAGGATGTCAACTCACTTTGATACAATTAAGTAGATTGATCAAGATAATGATAAATATATGTAAATGAAAAAGATAGATTGATAATAGATAAGAAGCTTTAGAACTCAAGGTTGAAGGGTAAGTCTTGTGAACTTCAAATGTGGCCCAGAAAGGGTGGATGCAATTTGAACAAACTTGAAGTAATCATACCAAAGATATTTTTGTCTCTTGTTGGATCTCATGGAGAAACTCAAATTGGTCCTCAATGTTGATTGAAAAATGTATTGCACATAGTGTAAGCTCTTGTGAAAATTTTTGTATTGTTCCTAAAAGAAAGGTTGTTGGACTATTTGAAGGTCGTAGATAATAGTAATAGGATGTGACCATCTAAGTACTACCATCTAAAGTAAATCCATGCTTGTAGAGGACAAGTTAAATACAAATGTTGATGAAATTTGAGAGCAAACTAATAAATTGACAAAAATATGTAAATTTAAAAGGATCATGGTGATTCGGAGGAATTCTTTGGTGATTGGATAAAATCACTAGCGATTCTTTATAAAAATGACGAATTTGATAAAAACGACAAAAAAGCTTTAAAATGATGATTTTGATGTTTAGATGAAATGTAAATAACAAAACAAGATAAATAAATACCTTTTGTTGAGGAAATGGGTTGAAAGATGTCTCTAAAACATCGAGATAGAGCTAGTTGAGCTAATGGCTAGTTGTTGAGCTTACTTTGGGGAGATGATTGATGAAAAACTATCAAAATGATGTGTTTACGTGAGCTTGAAGTTGATATGGATCCTTGATGATATGTGGAGGGACTTAGATTTGTTGTGGAGTCGAAAAATGAAGTGCAAGAATGAGCAAAAGGTTTATGAAGATCCCTGAGAAAGGAGGAAAACTCCTATTTATAATTGCTAGCGATCGGTTAGGATTGCCGGCGATCTTGGTTTTTCGGGAAAACATTTGGGAAGTGGTTGAACTAACTTCTAAATATGGTTTTCGGGTAAATGATGAGGAAAAATGGTTGATGGGAGGTTATGGATGAGTTGGGGAGGTTAGGATGTGGAATAAAATATATTTGAGTGGTTTTAAGATGGTTAAGGTAATTTTAAAGTGGTTAGGGTGTTTAAGATGGGTAAATGGTAATTTATGAGAGTGTAATTTTTTTATAGAGCTTTGGAGAGGTTGAATTAGGATAATGACATTTAGATAGGTTTAAGATTAAATAATGTGTGTATAAGATGAAGTAGGTGGGTTGATGAAAACACTTTGGTGTCTACATTTTCCCCTTTTTGTCGAGTAGTTTGTGACAATCGAACTGATAGAAAAAAATAGTGTGAGATAAAGTTTACTTTGTGTTTGGATGGGTGATCCCCCTCAAACCCAGGGGTTGATTGTGATGCGGCGCATGGGTCACTAGTTTGATTTAGTTGATTGGATGGGTTTGACATGTGTGTTTCGTTTGAAGTTTCCCCAAGACGAGGTATTGAAATAAGATGGATATCACCATAGAATCAAGTGATAGGGAACCAAAGGGTTCGTGTCCTATAGACGTATGATTTGTAGGGATAGCTAAAATTATTTTGGAGTCAAGTGATAGGGAAGCAAAGGGTTTGTGTCCTATAGATGTATGGCTTACCGGTGTCGAGGTCATAAAATGATTCATGTGAAGGATGACCTAGTTTTGGGGTCCTCAAAATGAGGCACATTGTTGAAAGATGTAATAATGTGGTTGAAAATAATTTTTGGTATTGAAAAATGATGGCTTGTGATAGAAAATGATGGATTTCGGAGATTTTGATGAATCGTGGCGATTAGAGTAAATCTTCGGTGTCACGGGAATCACCGACGATTCTGCATGAAATTTTTTGGGGCTATAAATAGTTGTTTTTCTTAAGAAATATTTCATTTTTGATTTGCGAGTTTAGAGAGATTAATTAATTTATTAACGAGTGATAAGTGAGCAATGGAAGCTATGGGACCATCTAGGACGATGAGAGGAGGCCCACCTAGTAAAGGTATGTACTCTTGATTTGTCGTTTTGTGTGTTTTTCAGTTATTTTTGATTTTTTTGTCTTTAACGTCCATACGAGGGCATATTTTAAAATCTCAGGAACACCATCGATTCTATGGATCACCAATAATTTGGATTGATCACTAGCGACTTAGGATGAATCGTTAGCGACTTGTGTTTTCAATAAAATTTTGATGGAGATTTGTTTTAATTAATTTTTTGTGCTTTTAGATGTATGTGAAGGCTAAGTTAAATATTAGAGATAGGATTCCAATGATTTTAGTGGAGGTGAGGGAGGATATGTCAGATAAGGATTGGGCACATGTAGAGGAGGTGGGTTTTGTGGGGATGTGTCACTATAGATGCATCCATAGACATCAAGGGTTGTTGTTAGCATTGATGGAGAGGTGGGATCCTACCACCTATATTTTTATTATCAATGGTGAGATTAACATCACCCAGAGGATGTCACATGATCACTAGATTGTTGATACATGGAGAGGGTGTCTATTGCATTGATGATACTGAGATGGCATATGTTATGAGGAGATTATACGGGGAGGATGATGATGTGAGGTATACAACTAGTGGATTCTATTACCAGGATTTATATTCTACTGAGAGAGAGGGTTTTTCTTAGATGCATATGATGATGATGGGGATTACTGTTTTGCTTTTCCTAACTCTTGGTAGTGGTCGTTTTCCTAGATGATGATGGGGGTAGTGGCGAGAGATGATGGAGAATCGAGACGGTATTTACATGGGCCCTTCTATACTTACGAATACTTATATGGAGCTTTGGGCTTGGAGGATTCAAAGGAGGTTCATGATCACTATTGCATTCTTATTATAGTGTTTGACCTTTGAGCATATTGTCATGGTTTGTCCTCGTGTTTTTCTATGGGGAGGTTTGAACATGATAGGAGATCTGTTGGTTTCATGAGATGGCATCTTTGATGCATGGGAGTTTTGAGAATTACAAAGTGAGGAGTATTATAGACAAATTTTGGTAGGGTTGTAGGCGGGGGATGTATTATAGAGGCCCTATATTGGATTTCACAGTATGGGAGGGACATGAGAGTGAGTTGAATGCCACTCAACATGAGTTATGGTTTGGGGACAACATGGAGGATAGTGGGAGCTCATTAGATTTAATCGCATGAGGCGAGAATTTAGTACGATACAAGATGTGGTGAAGGTTCTAGTTTTGTATAGGAGAGATGATAGAGATATGGATACTCCCGGGGAAGTGGTGGGGACACATTATCATATGCACTGATGAGGAGGGAGCCATGGGTATTGATGAGCACAGAGATCAGGTACGATAGATGATTTCGGTGTGACTATGACATATAGGAAAGGTGGATTGGTGAATTTGTTGCATGGGGAGAGCTCAACCAGCTCCGGGAGATAGGTGGTTGAAATCCATAGTAGAGGGAGGAAATAGAGGTGATGGTAGTGAGGGAGATGATGGGGATGATGGCGAGAGTGATGATGGTGCAACATAGACCATCTCTGGAGGCTAACTATTATACGTTTGATGACCGAGAAGGTCGTAATGGAGATAGAGCGATGGCCTAAGGATGGAATATGATGGTTTGGTGACGAGAGAGGGATGGGTTGAGGATAGAGTGTGATAGCCTTAACAAATAATTAGAATATGTTATGACTAATTGTGACAGATATAGATAGCACCGAGAGACCTTGAAAAGGGATATCGGCATCACGGGGACATCGGTGTTAGGTGTCGATTTGTGACTTAGGCTTAGGCCAATAGTCATATGGGACCACCATGTATGGTTATCTCGAGCCCACTACCCAGGTTAGTATGAGTTTATTTGTCCTATTATGAGGACTTGGTGGTGTGGAACATGCCTACCACACTTCATTATGTAAAGCATCTAGGTCGAGGAGGAGCGGGTTCCAATATTAGTGTAGCGAGTGTGGGTCAGCCACCTCAGGGGATAGATGAAGGAGGATCAAATAGAGGGCTAGATGGAGGATATGGTGGTGATGGTGGTCGAGGATGCTTAGGGAAGCATTGTACATGGTTCTTTATGAAGCCTCAATCTTTTTGATGCATAAAATTTGATATACGGAGTTTGGGGTAATCCTACATGATGTACAAAGATATTTTAACATGTTTAGACATATGTTATGATGATGAGTTTGGCATTTGATTCATGTGTTGATTATTATGTACGTATGATGTGATTTGTTTATGGTTGCATTTGATTTGATATATGTTTAATATTATTGATGTTAGTTGGTATTATGTGTATTTCTTGTTAAACATTTGTTGGTCGTCAGATAGGACTTTTTAGAAGAACAACAGTCAGGGGACAAGAAGTCCCTCCTCTTTAATGGGAGAGGTTCCCTTATTGAGACACAAACTTATTTACAAATATACAGAATGTCATTTTACGGTTGAACTTGGATACCACGAAAATGTTTTCCACAAAGATCATCAGTTACGAACGGGCTGAGGAAAGAGGGTACGAAGATAAGCAGAATAGCAAACGTTTGGAATTGTAGATAACAGAATAATTCTTTACGAGTGCGAAGTTGCAGGGAATTTGGAACAAGATTATTTGTATTAACTGAATAAGATCAAAGACACAAAGTTCTTCAACGACCTTCTTCAGATTCATTAATCAAAGACACAAAGTTCTTTCTTGGTCGTGCAAGATCACTGTATTTGCAAAAGCAATCAGCAAGACTAACGAATTAGGTACAAAATAATCTTCACAATACTAAAGGAAAACACAGAGATACAGAGATTCAGATAGAGAATGAAAAGAAAAGCCCTTTTGTATTGATACGTTCAAGATCTATTTACAATTTCGAAAGTATGCCAAGTTCTTCCTCCTTTTCAAAATGGCGTGGAAAGGCCATTATATAGCTTACAAGTCGGTTACGATTTGTAACCATTTCTTTTAAATAAAGAATAGTTAAGTATTGCGGTTCTGATACCTTAACTAATTACAACGAATACGAAAAGAAAGGAAAGAAGAGGAAAGAAGAGAGAAGGAGACAGGTGGCGGCTCTTGGGAGGGACCCACTTGTCTTGAGAATCCATTTGCTGAACTTCTTCATGACTCGGCTATATCTACGCCACGAGGGACTGATGTGTTAGTTGCGGGCCCGAGTCAAAATCCCGAGCATTTCTCCATCTCTTTATCGAACTCGACGTGAGTATGATAGTCTTTGTTTGCTTCTTGATAGCGGTGGAGAGAACAAATTTCCTTTATCTTGTCTTTAGAGATGGAGTCTTCCTTGAAAAGATTATCTTTGACAAAAGCTCGGCCGAGCTTTGATTTCTTGCGAGACGAGGGAATGCGAGTTCTCATCTGAAGATAACAATGCATATCTTTGAAAGCGGCAATTTCTTAGCGTCTTGAAAGCTTCTCCTTTTGCAGCTATTCTTCATTTCTCCTCTGACCTCTTCCCGGACTACGATTTTCCACTCTGCACTTTGTAGACCCGGATTTTGATAGATTATCTTGGCATCATCGAAAATCTTACTCATGCCAGTAAGATGTTCTCATCTGTCTGTCCCATGAGGCGAAGGTCTACAATCTGAAGCCCCCAAAGTTTAAGCTCCTTATTCATAACTTCAATGGTAGAGGATAGTTTATGTTGCAACTTGTCTACCTTTCCATGTAGCTTAAAAGCTTCGTCGATGAAGTTTAGCCCGGCAACAAGCATGTCATCCACCATGGCTTCGATAGCTCTACCATAGACAGAATACTTGTGCATATCTTTAATTTCTTGCACTTCATCTTGGCTTAGAATTACAGGAGGGGGTAGAGCAGTCAAGGGAGTGGGGTCTAAAACTTTGTCCTTAGACAAGAGTGACTTGATGAAACTCGTGAGAACTTGGGCTTGTTCTTCCGGTGTTGATAAATCTGCTTTGCCCTTTCTCTACCCTTCCAATGACTCTGGTGACTGTTTCCTGGAGGTTATGAATCTCACCTTCAGGAGTAGACTCTCCCATAGGGATCCTTGAAAGTTCCAAGTCGGATGTCAGCAACTCTGATTCCGATTTGTCTACTGTGGGCTTAGCAATCTCCAGGAATTGCTGACCTCGAGCATCCGACACAATCCTGGAAGTAGTTCTGGCTTTCTTGGCACGAGAAGGAGTGGTGCCCAACAAGGCTGCTACAGCATCAAAATTTGGTCCCAAGCTTTGAGAGGAGGATTTTCTCTTCCTTTTATCAACCAGAGGTTGCACCCAAGCAAAAGAGGAAGAAGAATCTGCAGGAGAAGCAAGGGGACCAAGAGACAGGGAGCTCATGACACTCAAGGTCTGTGCAGCTGTTGACTCAAGCTGAGATGTAGGCAGAACACTGGAGGTAATGGCGGCAGAAGAATCAGTAGTATCTGGAAGTTCGGTGCTCTGGACTTCTTTATCTTTATCTGCTGGATTTTCAGGAGCACTTGCAGGAATTGGCACCTCACTGTCTTCACTTTCACTGAGAACGATGATGTTCTCTGGACCCATAGGCAACTCTGCCTGTTTTCTTGGAGGGTCATCCTCTGCAGGCTCCTTCTTTACCTCTTTGAGTTTCTTCTTGTATACCTGGGTAGATGGAGAAGGAGTAGATCCTACAAGTCCCTGAGCTATTGAGGCAGGAGGGGTTTTCTTTGGTGTCCCAGGACTGCAGGAGCCCGATGCTTCCCTTATGGGTGTCGAATCATCTTTGGAGCTGGATTCTCCTGAGTGCCTCTTGAATTCTCGGATCTTCTTACTGAACCAGACCCTAGTTCTGATCAAGACTGGGGCAATAATCTCAGCCAGATCATCTCTTTCTTTCCTGTTCCAATCCGAGTCCTCCCGAGAGAGAGTGTGCTTAATCACATTTTTGTATTCATATGAATATGGCTCAAATTGTCATCACGGAGACCTTGGGAACTTGAGTACGGCCGAGTTCTTGGATCAATGCGGGGAGAACCTGCCACATGCCTTCTTACGGCTTCAAATCATACGCACAGTCGGGCCCGGTAGTCTTACGTATACGCCTGTGATGATAGACTATCTTGATGTTCCTTTCATGAACTTCTTGAAGTCAAAACGGTTCTTGGCTTGAAGAAATGAAGCGATGATAGGGATCGGGGGCTCTTTCTACGTTCTGAGCATCCAGGGCCGTTTTGCATGTGTAGTTTCCCAGAGAGATGGGAAAGTGTAAGCCAGAAATCTTCTTGTCTCTGCAAGTTCTGTGCAACTTGTCTAGTTGCCTGCATATCTCAATCAAGGCCATTTTGTCGTTGCGAGAACATGGGAAGCCGCGAGGAGTGTTCTCATGCAATGAGCTTTGATATAAGAGAATTTCCTGAACTGAATGAAATAGGCTCCATATTGTGATATCAGGTTCATAGCTTCGTCTGAAAACCTCCTGGCGGTGTCACCTTCGAGCAATCTGACCACGTACATGGTGAAGGCATCATTGACCCTTCTGAAATTCCGATTGCTGGTCTCTAGGGTGAACTGCGGGCAATAGGCGTACACTGGATCGTCTTTGTGTGCATCGATGTAGGAAAAGCCAAACCATTGCCGTGACGCTGCTAGGGTATACATCAGATACGAAGTCATGAAGAACTTCTTTGTTTGTTGCACATTGGCTAATTGCTCGGCCAAATTCATGCTTATGATTTCTGCCCAATTGATGTTTTGCGTTCCCTCGCACACCATGCTGATGAGCGGGCACATCCAGAAATGAAACTCATTGGTTGAGGGCAAACCCATAACCCGAGCCAGCAGGATTATAAAATCTGACAATTCTTCATTGAAATCCGCCCGGAAGAGGGTTTTGGTGAGACGAAAGCTCCTTTCCTAGGGTTCTTCAGCAAGACCTCGCCACTCGAGCTTTATATTTATCAACTTTGTCTTGGTCAAACATGGCACATGCTTGATCTCGAGAGGCGACTATAGCATTGTCCATCTCAGGAATCCTCGAGGCAGATCCTAATGGCGAGCGTCCGGCTTGCGATGAGCTCCCGTGTACATTTGTCAAGTCGCTCGAATCGGGGTCGAAGTGAGCTCCGCATGAAAGTACCGCATCAGCACCTGCTTGCCTTGAGATAGGAAACCTCCGTGAAAGCCAAACCGCTATCATTAATCATCTGTGCCATCGGCGTAGGGTTTCACATCTCTGTCATTCTTGACCAAAAATCGCGAAGTCGAGATGACGAGCTTCTTGTCTCGATATTGCTAGCAGCGGACTCAAGTGGAGAAATTTGCTCCTGTCCACTGAAACTTGATCTTCATATTGATAGATTGGAGCTGCGACCCGGACTGCGGAAGGAATTTGCAGGGAACTAGGTTGCAAGGGTTTGAGCAAATGATAGCAAGAAAGCAATGTGAAAAATGCGAAGGTGGTATGCTTGGTTATATAGCCGTTTGAGGAGCGGAATGAATTTAATGCGCATTGAATACACCACCACCAATTTGAAAGAGCGTCATATTCGGAATGAGCGGGAAAAGCTAAGTGTGAATGACACTTGGTACGCTTGGAACAGGTGAGACGCGAATGCGTGAAACACGCGGCTCGGGCGAAATGGAGAGAGAATGCACAAAAGCTTTTGGAACAATTGGGACGAAAATGCGCGAGGTACGCGGTTCAGGCATTTCGGCCGAAATGGGACAGCAGGCCTATTTGGACTTGGGACTTTTGGAACAGAAAATTCCGGAGTACGCGACTAGGAAGCTTCGGCCGAAAAAGAGGAAGCTTGCACTTTTGACTTTGGGATATTTGGGACGAAAATGCGCGAAGTACGCGGTTCGGGAGTTTCGTAGAAAATGGGAAAGCTCGCACAAAAGTTTTGGGACACAGGGACAAAAGTTCCGACGGGCCCGAGAATGGGACAGTTTCGGGGATTTCGGCCGATCGGGGAACAACTTGCACTTTCGTACTTGGGACAGGTGAGACAGAAAGTTCCGACAGACCCGAAATACTTACAAAATGACCCAAAACTTAGATTCTTTCGACTTCACGACCTGGGTATCTCAGAAAAAAGCACTTAAGACTCAAAATTTTCAAAATTTGTTCTTGTTAGAGAGGGGAATTTTGAGTAGACAACAGCTGGCTCCTTCTGGGGATGACTTGGCATAAATTCACTGAATGAAACAAGGCAAGAACTTAGACAAACTTGGTGTAGCAGACCAGTGCCTTATCCATTGGGCGAAAGGAGTCAAAAACAAACCAACACAGAGGGCAAAGCACACAACAGAAGGGAAACACACCAAAAGCAGAAAAAGCAAAAACACTGTACATAATATACAAAGGGACTCCCTAGTCACCTAGGACTTGAACAACTTCAAATACTGCCCACTATAAGGAAGTGGGAGGGGGGAACCATCCATGTAATCAAGATAGAAAGAGTTCTTACCAGCAAAGTGTCTTATCCTGAAAGGTCCAAGCCACAGAGAATCAAATTTTCCATGGCTACCACGAGGTTCGTGTCTTTTGTCCCACAACAGCACGGTATCACCAACCTGGAACTCTCTGCTCCTAGCTTTCTTATCAAACAGAATCTTCACCTTCTGCTGATGTGCAGCTATTCTGTCAGCAACCTCCAATCTATCCTCGTTCAGTTTGTGCGGTACATGATCCTTTTGTCGAGCATCACGAAACTAGTGTCTTGATAGGCCTTCATCGGGTGCGAGGCTGGTAGTTCCTTTTGTCATTGTGATTGAGCCTCTACTCCATACACTATTTGAAAGGGGGACATTCCAATGGCTCTTTTAGGTGTGATCCTGTCTGCCCAAAGAGCATCATAAAGTTTCTTATGCCAGTTTCTCTGAGATTCATTGACCAACTTTCTTATGATAGTCACCGATTCTTGTTGGTAGATTCTGCTTGTCCATTTCCACAGGGATAATAATAATCGAAGAATGAGCCGAGAGAGATGCCATACCCGTAGCAGAAATCCATTATCTCAGTTGAGGAGAAGTTTGAGGCATTATCTGTTACAATCTTGTTAGGCACACCATACCTAACCAAGATGTTCTCTTTAATGAAGTTGCACACTACTTCGGAAGTGGTGCTCTTGACTGGAATAGCTTCCACCCATTTGGTGAAGTAGTCAGTAGCAGTTAGCACATGAGTATGTCCAGCGCTGGAAACAGGGTTGAGTGCACCAATGAAGTCTAGACCCCACTGTTGGAAAGGTTCTTCAATCACAACTGGTTTGAGAGGCAAGGAAGCCAATTTAGGTCTTCCCACGAAAGTCTGACAGGCCTCACATTTATCCACCCACTTGGATGCATCTTTGAACAAAGAAGGCCAGTAATACCCTCCACGGAGTATCTTATGAGCTGTGACTGTTGATGAATAGTGCCCTCCGCATGCCTGATCATGAAAAGCTGAGAGCAATTTTCTCTGTTGTTCTTTGTCTACACACTTCAGGAACCTCCCATCCAAACCACGCTTGAACAAGGCATTTTCCCACAATACATATTGTGCTGATCTCAACTTAACAGTCCTCTTTTCTTTAGCAGTTAAATGAGAGGGGCATTCCCCGTAGGTGAGAAAATGAGCGATGTCAGCGTACCATTCATCAACTGAACTCAGGAACAGAACAGTAGGAAGGTCAGCTTTCTCCTCCAGTAACTCGTGTTGGGCTCCTTCAGCAATGAGCTCGCAAAGACCTTTTCCCCGAACCAGCTTGGTTGGCTTGATATCAAGGTCATACTCCTGGACTTTAGCCACCCAGTTTCCCCTCTTGGATCCAAATTCTTGTTGCGTGAGAATTGACTTTCTGATCGATGTGCAGGACCAGCACCGTAGAGTGAGAGTTGAGGATATAGAAACGGAACTGCTTGACAGCTTTGACTACTGCAAAGGCATGCTTCTCCATCATGGTGTACTTTAGCTCATGGTTCTTCAGGATATAGCTCATGAAGGCAATTGGTAGCTCATGCTTATCAGGATCCTCCTGGGTTAAGACAGCAGCCAGAGTACTATCTGTAGCGTAGCAATAGATAATGAAATCCTTGCTGAAATCAGGGCAGGCCAAAACTGGAGTTTTAGCAATAGCTTTCTTGATACCCTCAAAGGATTCCTTTCCTTCAGAAGACCAACCAAATGCTTGCTTTCCTTTCATCATCTGAGAAATATTCAAAGTTAATTCAGCAAAATCAGGGATGAATCTTCTTAGAAAATTGATCTTACCGAAAAAGGAATGCACGCCCTTTTTACTAGTAGGGAGAGGAATCTGTTGGATGGCTTGAACTCGTTCAGGATCAATCTTGATGCCATCCTTTGAGACAATGTGTCCTAATAGCTTTCCCTCTGTAACACAGAAGACAGATTTTTTAGGATTTAAGGAAATCCCATGCTCTCGGCATCTTTGCAGAACTGCTTCCAGGTGGTCGAAGTGATCCGCTCTTGTCTTTGAGAACACTGTCAGGTCATCAAGGTATATGACTATGCATTTTCCTTTCAAGCTTCCAAAAGCCAGATCCATAGCTCTCTGGAAGGTGGCACCGGCATTAATCAGCCCAAAAGGCATTCTCTTGTAGGCAAAGGTACCCCAAGGAGTTGTGAAGGCTGTCTTATGTTGATCAGCAGTATCGACCTCTACCTGATTGTATCCAGAAAAGCCATCAAGCATAGATAACATCTCGAGCTGTTACACAATGCAAAACCTGATCCATCATAGGCAGAGGGTAGTTATCTTTCAGAGAGGCCTGATTCAGGTTCCTGAAATCAACACAGATACGGATCTCCCCATTCTTCTTCCTAACAGGTACAATGTTTGCAATCCAAGTCGAATGGTGAATGGGAAAGATGATTTTAGCCTTTAGCAGTTTCTGAATCTCCTGAAATATGGTGTCAGCTATCTTTGGGTTGTACTGCCTCTGCTTTTGCTTGAAAGGCTTGATTCCTGGCTTGAGAGGGATAGAGTGCTGCATTTCCTTTGGCTTGAAGGCTTTCAGATCTTCATAAGAATAAGCAAGCACATCTTTATATTTCCTTAAAAGTTCAATTGCTCTTCTCCTTTCATCTGATGTGCAACACTTCCCGATATTTACCAGCTTCGGGTCATCAGAACTCCCAATATCAATTTTATCATACTCGGTGATTGCGAGGTCGATGGAAGCTTTAGATCTCACGTACCTGTCATGCTTATCAAACAACTCCTCCAAACTCACCAAACCTTTGGGGATCTTGTTTCCTTTGAGCTTAATGCACCCTTCCTGATCAGTCTCTTCTCCTTGGGTGACGGCTTGGTCCGAAGACACGCTCTCACGAGGCAGGTTGTCACTTCCTTCGAAATACAGTTGTTCAAAATTGCCCTTGAGCTCCAGGAAGGAAAGCAAATGCTGGTCGTCGTTGAAGACTTGCCAGTTGTTAGTATTGTCAGGGACACTAGGTCGGTGGACCATCTCAATAGTGAATTTATCCTGAGAGAATTCAGGATGAGGAATCAATAATGACCCTGAGACAGCCAGGGAATCAGCTCTGCTGTTCTTTTCTCTGGGAATTGCTTCAATGGAGAAGGCATCAAGGAATTCAATTGAATCCCAAACCTGATTCCGATAATGCTTCAGCCTCCCGTTCTTTACCTGAAACAGGTTTCTGACTTGCTTCACAATCAGCTCTGCATCACCACGAGCCAAAAGATTTTTTACACCTCGTTCTTTGGCCACTTGCAATCCAAGGATGAGAGCCTCATACTCTGCTGTATTGTTAGTGTTCTCGAACTGCAATTTGAATGAAAAGGGGTACAGGCAGCCCTCAGGTGATATTAACAGAACACCGGCTCCAGAACCAGCCGAAGAACAACTGCCATCAAATTCTAAGATCCAGACACCATTGGGATCTTTAGGTGATATTTTGCAGGGTCGGATTTCATCAGGGGACAAAATCATGTAATTACCATGGCCCCTGTCCTCATAGAGTATTTGTGCCTTGGGATCATCTGTCTTCTGCACAATGTACTCGGACTGCTTCTCAGGTAGTAGCTTCTTCATTTGTCCATTGTGCAGTATGAGAGCGTGTGACCAATCCATTTGAATCTCTCCACCCACATCTTTACAGAAGTTTCTGCTTAGCAACATTCCATAGGAAGGAGGAATGTCTGCTACTAGTATGGTAGCCAAGACCTTCTTTTCAGGTAAAGCAGCAAAAGCCACTTGTGCATCTTTAATCCTTCCCACCAAAGGTACTTCCTTACTTTCCATGGAGTAGCAAGATCCATAAGTACGAGTAAGGGTCAAGCCTAAAGCATGAGCTACTTTGGCGGGCATCACATTATCAGAGGCCCCGGAATCTATGACACAGTTACTAAGCCTATGGCCCGCTATAAGGAGGGTAACATAAAAAGGCTTGATTTTGTCTCCAGGCGAGGTGACAGCAGCTACCAGACTAGGCTGTGGTATAGTAGGAGGTGTGGGCAAAAGGCCTTTGGAGGTGGTCTTGGAATGGGAATTCACAAATTGGATCATCTTGGCAAAAGCTTTTGGATGGGTTTGGTAGTATTCAGCTTCTGAAATTTGAACCTTAGTCCTTTTAAGATGATCAACAATATCAAAGGATCCAGAGGTGGATGGGCCATCATCATTTGGAATTCTAGATTTATCAACTTTAGGAGAAAAGGAAGAAGAAGAAACTTTGGGAGCAGTGTCGACAGTACTTACCTTTGGTGCAGATGAGGTCGGGATAGGGGATCCTCTTCTGGCAATTACAGGAATGGTTGCTGGCTGTTCCTTAGATTTCTTCGTGGGCTGTGTTATTTTCTCCTTCTGCCTCGTCTGTTCTCGAGTCATGACAGCAAAAGATTCACTGTTCATATCTGCTACCACTTCATCATAGTTATCTCCATCATCAGTGCCTTCGGTGGTAAAGAAATTAACCCGAGATCCTTCGAGTTCTTCCGCCTCATCGTCAAATTCTTCCAGGAACTCCTCACGAGCTTCTTCGTCCACGTCATCATCTGGCTCTTCAACTTCACAGGTTGCGTTCACAGGGACTTTGACAGGAGGCCCTTCAAGTGCCAGTCTGGTGTGGGGGGCTGGCAGACGGTTTCTGGGTTGAAAATTTCTTCTCGGAACATCTGCATATGGTGCATGCTGGGCTAATTGTTTCTTTATAGCCACTAGATCATTTGCAAGTTTCTGGACTAATGGATCAGAATTGGGTCCAGAGGTGGAAGAGGAAGAAGCAGCAGATTTCGATTTGAGAGGATCTCTTTTCAACTTCCCTGACATGATCAGGTCGTCCTCGATACTAACAGCCAGTTCTTGATCCAGAACTAGCGTTCCAAGATTAGCCCTTCTTAGAGCATAACTGACTTTAGGCGTTTGGGCATTCAAAAAGAAACATTTTTGAATTTGATCAACCGGCCGAGTATTTGCAGGAATCTTGTTGATCAATCTGTTGAACCGAGCCACAAATTCTCTCATGGGTTCTGATGGATCTTTCTTTATCTGAGAAATCTGGGCAAGCAGGGCATGCACATCTTCTGCCGGCTTAAAACGGTTTTCGAACTGAGTTCTCATGGTAGTCCAGTCGGTGATGGCACCAGCCGGAAGGTGATAGAACCAGTCAGCAGCATTATCCTGTAATGTCTCAACGAACAGTCTTACTGAGACGTCTTCATGTTCAACCCCCAAGACCCCACATGCGACTATGAATGCTGCAATATGTTCATCAGGGTGAATTTTGCCATCTCCTTTAAACTTTGGGAAGTTCTTTCGGTTACCTCGAGGTAACTCATGCAAAGGGTGCGCAAGAGCCAGAGGTCCGACACGTTGTCCCCATGGTAATTGTGCCATTCTTCTTGGGAATACGGTCCGAAGGGGAACTTTAACACCAGCAAGTATCAGAGCTCGCAGATTAGGGCTAGCTGGCTGTGTAGGACTTCTATCTCGAACAGGCGGAGTGCTCGTTGAACGAGTTCTTCTATTTGAAGGGAAAGGAAAACCCTGTTGTTCCAAAAGCTGACACTGAGAATCTTCGATACCAAGGGCCCTTCTCCCTCGAGTGAAGCAGCGGAGTCGCGGATCAAAGGATGATCGAAAAAATTATAAATCTTGGAATGCGATTTTCCCAGTAGTGCCAAAAGCTTGGTTGGTCGTCGAGATAGGACTTTTTAGAAGAACAACAGTCAGGGGACAAGAAGTCCCTCCTCTTTAATGGGAGAGGTTCCCTTATTGAGACACAAACTTATTTACAAATATACGAGAATGTCATTTTACGGTTGAACTTGGATACCACGAAAATGTTTTCCACAAGATCATCGATTCTGACGCGGTGAGGAAAGAGGGTACGAAGATAAGCAGAATAGCAAACGTTTGGAATTGTAGATAACAGAATAATTCTTTACGAGTGCGAAGTTGCAGGGAATTTGGAACAAGATTATTTGTATTAACTGAATAAGATCAAAGACACAAAGTTCTTCAACGACCTTCTTCAGATTCATTAATCAAAGACACAAAGTTCTTTCTTGGTCGTGCAAGATCACTGTATTTGCAAAAGCAATCAGCAAGACTAACGAATTAGGTACAAAATAATCTTCACAATACTAAAGGAAAACACAGAGATACAGAGATTCAGATAGAGAATGAAAAGAAAAGCCCTTTTGTATTGATACGTTCAAGATCTATTTACAGATTTCGAGAGTATGCCAAGTTCTTCCTCCTTTCAAAATGGCGTGGAAAGGCCATTATATAGCTTACAAGTCGGTTACGATTTGTAACCGTTTCTTTTAAATAAAGAATAGTTAAGTATTGCCGGTTGCAATACCTTAACTAATTACAACGAATACGAAAAGAAAGGAAAGAAGAGGAAAGAAGAGAGAAGGAGACAGGTGGCCGGCTACTGGGAGGGACCCACTGTCTTCAGAATCCGCTGCCTGAACTTCTTCAATGACTCAGCTATATCTCTGCCACGAGGGACTGATGTGTTAGTTGCAGACTGAGTCCAAAATCCCAGGCATTTCTCCATCTCTTTATCGAACTCGACGTGAGTATGATAGTCTTTGTTTGCTTCTTCAATGGCAGACTGGAGAGAACAAATTTCCTTTATCTTGTCTTTAGAGATGGAGTCTTCCTTGAAAAGATTATCTTTGACAAAAGCTCTGAACTGAGCTTTGATTTCTTGCAAGGACGAGGGAATGCCAGAGTTCTCATCCTGAAGATAACAATGCATATCTTTGAAAGCAGCAGCTGCTAGCGTCTTGAAAGCTTCTCCTTTTTGCCAGCTATTCTTCATTTCTCCTCTGACCTCTTCCAGGGACTACGATTTTCCACTCTGCTTTGTAGACCCGGGGATTTTGATAGATTATCTTCGGCATCATCGAAAATCTTACTCGCCAGTAAGATGTTCTCATCTGTCTGTCCCATGAGGCGAAGGTCTACAATGCAACTGCCCCAAAGTTTAAGCTCCTTATTCATAACTTCAATGGTAGAGGATAGTTTATGTTGCAACTTGTCTACCTTTCCATGTAGCTTAAAAGCTTCGTCGATGAAGTTTAGCCCGGCAAAAGCATGTCATCCACCATGGCCCGATAGCTCTACCATAGACAGAATACTTGTGCATATCTTTAATTTCTTGCACTTCATCTTGGCTTAGAATTACAGGAGGGGGTAGAGCAGTCAAGGGAGTGGGGTCTAAAACTTTGTCCTTAGACAAGAGTGACTTGATGAAACTCGTGAGAACTTGGGCTTGTTCTTCCATACATTGATAAATCTGCTTTGCCCTTTCTCTACCCTTCCATACTCGGTGACTATTTCACGGAGGTTATGAATCTCACCTTCGGGGAGTAGACTCTCCCATAGGGATCCTTGAAAGTTCAAGTCGGATGTCGTGCAACTCGATTCCGATTTGTCTCTCGTGGGCTTAGCAATCTCCGAGAATTGCTGACCTCGAGCATCGACACAATCACGGAAGTAGTTACGGCTTTCTTGGCACGAGAAGGAGTGGTGCCCAACAAGGTGCTCTGACATCATCAAATTTGGTCCCAAGCTTTGAGAGGAGGATTTTCTCTTCCTTTTATCAACCAGAGGTTGCACCCAAGCAAAAGAGAAAGAAGAATCTGCAGGAGAAGCAAGGGGACCAAGAGACGAGGAGCTCATGACACTCAAAGGTCATGCATTTGTTGACTCAAGGCTGAGATGTAGGCGAGAACACTTTGGGAGGTAATGGCGGCGAAGAATCGATAGTATCAGAAGTTCGGTGCTCTGGACTTCTTTATCTTTATCTGCTGGATTTTCAGGAGCACTTGCAGGAATTGGCACCTCACTGTCTTCACTTTCACTGAGAACGATGATGTTCTCTGGACCCATAGGCAACTCTGCCTGTTTTCTTGGAGGGTCATCCTCTGCAGGCTCCTTCTTTACCTCTTTGAGTTTCTTCTTGTATACAGGTAGATGGAGAAGGAGTAGATCCTACAAGTCCACAGAGCTATTGAGGCGGGAGGGGTTTTCACTTTGGTGTCCCAGGACTGCAGGCGATGCTTCCCTTATGGGTGTCGAATCATCTTTGGAGCTGGATTCTCTGAGTGCCTCTTGAATTCTCGGATCTTCTTGCGGAACCGGACCTAGTTACGATCAAGGCCCAGGGCAATAATCTCAGCCGAGATCATCTCTTTCTTTTGTTCCAATCCGGTCCTCCGAGGAGAAGAGTGTGCTTAATCACATTTTCGTATTCATATGAATATAGCTCAGAATTGTCATCCTGGAGACCTTCAGGAACTTGGTACAGACTGAGTTCTTGGATCAATTGCAGGGAGAACCTGCCACAATGCCTTCTTCTGGCTTCAAAATCATCTGCACAGTCGGCCCAGTAGTCTTCTGTATCTGCCCTGTGATGATAGACTATCTTGATGTTCCTTTCAATGAACTTCTTCAAGTCAAAACAGGTTCTTGGCTTGAAGAAATGAACAGTGATAGGGATCAGGGCTCTTTCTACGTTCTGAGCATCCAGGGCCGTTTTGCATGTGTAGTTTCCCAGAGAGATGGGAAAGTGTAAGCCAGAAATCTTCTTGTCTCTGCAAGTTCTGTGCAACTTGTCCAGTTGCCTGCATATCTCAATCAAGGCCATTTTGTCGTTGCAGAACATGGGAAGCCGCAGAGGAGTGTTCTCATGCAGCAATGAAGCTTTGATATAAGAGAATTTCCTGAACTGAATGAAATAGGCTCCATATTGTGATATCAGGTTCATAGCTTCGTCTGAAAACCTCCTGGCGGTGTCACCTTCGAGCAATCTGACCACGTACATGGTGAAGGCATCATTGACCCTTCTGAAATTCCGATTGCTGGTCTCTAGGGTGAACTGCGGGCAATAGGCGTACACTGGATCGTCTTTGTGTGCATCGATGTAGGAAAAGCCAAACCATTGCCGTGACGCTGCTAGGGTATACATCAGATACGAAGTCATGAAGAACTTCTTTGTTTGTTGCACATTGGCTAATTGCTCGGCCAAATTCATGCTTATGATTTCTGCCCAATTGATGTTTTGCGTTCCCTCGCACACCATGCTGATGAGCGGGCACATCCAGAAATGAAACTCATTGGTTGAGGGCAAACCCATAACCCGAGCCGAGCGGGATTATAAAATCGACAATTCTTCATTGAAATCCGCCTTGAGGGTTTTGGTCAGACGAGAAGCTCCTTTCCTAGGGTTCTTCAACCAAGACCTCGCCACTCGAGCTTTATATTTATCACTGTCTTGGTCAAACATGGCCTGTGCTTGATCCCGAGAGACGACTATAGCATTGTCCATCTCCGGAATCCTCAGAGCAGCTCGATCTAATGGCAGCGCGTCCGGCAGCAATGAGCTCCCCGTGTACATTTGTCAAGTCGCTCGAATCGGGGTCGAAGTGAGCTCCGCATGAAAGTACCGCATCAGCACACTGCACTGAGATAGGGAAACCTCCGGCGAAAGCCAAACCGCTATCATTAATCATCTGTGCCATCGGCGTAGGGTTTGCATCTGTCATTCTTGACCAAAAATCGCCGAAGTCGAGATGACGAGCTTCACTGTCTCCGATATTGCTAACGGCAGACTCAAGTGGAGAAATTTGCTCCTGTCCCTGAAACTTGATCTTCATATTGATAGATTCGGAGCTGCGACCCAGACTCTGGAAGGAATTTGCAAGGGGAACTAGGTTGCAAGGGTTTGAGCAAATGATAGCAAGAAAGCAATGTGAAAAATGCGAAGGTGGTATGCTTGGTTATATAGCCGTTTGAGGAGCGGAATGAATTTAATGCGCATTGAATACACCACCACCAATTTGAAAGAGCGTCATATTCGGAATGAGCGGGAAAAGCTAAGTGTGAATGACACTTGGTACGCTTGGAACAGGTGAGACGCGAATGCGCGAAACACGCGGCTCGGGCGAAATGGAGAGAGAATGCACAAAAGCTTTTGGAACAATTGGGACGAAAATGCGCGAGGTACGCGGTTCAGGCATTTCGGCCGAAATTGGGACAGCAGGCCTATTTGGACTTGGGACTTTTGGAACAGAAAATTCCGGAGTACGCGACTAGGAAGCTTCGGCCGAAAAAGAGGAAGCTTGCACTTTTGACTTTGGGATATTTGGGACGAAAATGCGCGAAGTACGCGGTTCGGGAGTTTCGGCCGAAAATGGGAAAGCTCGCACAAAAGTTTTGGGACACTTGGGACAAAAAGTTCCGACGGGCCCGAGAATGGGACAGTTTCGGGGATTTCGGCCGATCGGGGAACAACTTGCACTTTCGTACTTGGGACAGGTGAGACAGAAAGTTCCGACAGACCCGAAATACTTACAAAATGACCCAAAACTTAGATTCTTTCGACTTCACGACCTGGGTATCTCAGAAAAAAGCACTTAAGACTCAAAATTTTCAAAATTTGTTCTTGTTAGAGAGGGGAATTTTGAGTAGACAACAACATTGATATTTAATAAATGATGATGTTTATATGTGATGTGTTAGGAATATTGTGACTTTAATGTGATCAAAATGTTCTGAAAAAGAATAAAAATGAATTGATTGATTTTATATTGGATTTGATGCATACGTGATGGGAATGAATATGGTGAAGGAACTTGCACTTTTTGGCCTTTATTACAAACATTAATAGAACACATAACAACGGGTAGTCACATTTAGGATCTTGGATATAGATGGAGTGAAAAGTGTACCTTCCTAGGACATGGGAAGGGTTAACACATGTGGGTTGTGGGGAATAAGGTTCTCTTTTAATGGTTTCATAGAGAGATGCCCTAGCTATATATTTTATTTTTATGCAAACCATTGATGCGGAATTATTTCTTTGATGGGAAAGATGATCAATGCGGGAAGCTTTCCTAGGATGCTTTTGATATTTGAATTTTTTGATCGATGCGGAATCCTTTTTACATAGGTATCCATCCTTCGAGGGAGTGGTCTACATTTTGATTTTTGATTATATTTTGATTAGCCAGCCTTCGAGAGGATGGTCTATGATTTTTTAACAAGTAATTTTCCTTCGAGGATTACTTTTTGATTTTTGATAATATGAATTTGATTTTGATAGCTTTCCTTATGAGGATTAGTCTATGTATTTTGAAAGGATCTTATCTAGATATTTTTGACTTTATTTTATGCCAGGGAAAAAACCTAATATAGACCATTTCAAGGAGGGGAAGAAATGTGTACACAAACTACACATGTGTGCCCCATGACATGTCTTTGGTTGATAAACAAGGTGGATGGATGTAATGATTGTGGGTTCTACTAAGGAGGAACTTTCCATGTGAAATATGTGATGAACAGATTCATGGTGCTCATCTTTAAGGTTTTGAGGATAGTGATGGAAAACCACATACTTTCAAATCATTACAATGATAAGATGGTTGGTTGGTAATGAAATAAGATCTTTGATGTGACTATTGTCATGATATTCAATGTGTTAATAGTAGAAAGGCTGCAAGTGCAAGGCATTCAGAGGTTCCTTTTAGGTGTACCATCAAGGAGGCTAGAATGATAAGCACTCCCAACATACTTACTTGTGATTGATAATGTATGGACCGATCCAGTTAGGGGAAAAATTTCCACATTTACTCCTTTCCAAAGTAGTGACATATTTGATTTTATTTGAGAATGAGATCACCTATGTTAAAGTCACATTATTTTACATGTTTTTATATGTGTTTTGATGCACTCTTGATAGAAATGATGATGTTCGAGAGTTGTTAAACATTTTTCATCTAGTAACTCTAATTTTGATAAATGGTCTTGTCGATAGTCCTCGTTAGGGATGAAGTCTCTAGATACACAAGTGATGGGATTTTAACTTCAAGGGGTAAAATTCCTTAGAGCCATAGAATAGTGAGAAGGGTAGCACCTGTAGGAGTATGGATGCTAGTTCGATAAGCCCATAGAGAAAAATGATTTTGAGATGCCAATTCATGCCTACTTTGTCAAAAAAATTTCATGAGGATTTTGTTAAGTGTTTTGTTAAAAGCTTCAACTTGTCCATTTTCTTGAGGATAATATGGTGATGAAAAGCTTAGTTTGATATTGAATGTGTCACAAAGTTTCTTAACATCCTTATTTTTGAAGGATTTTCCATTATCAGTGATAAGTTTGTGAGGATACCAAAACAACATATGATATGTTGATAGATGAAATCAATGATTTTATTTTCTTTAGTAAAGGTTAAGGGAATGTATTCTACCCATTTAGTGAAATATTCAGTTATATATGATAGAATGATGTTGTTGTGATGAATGAGGATTGATAGTGTCAATATATAATGAGGTCTAACCCCATTGTGAGAAAGGCCATAGGTATTGTGTAGGTTGTAAGGCTTGACTAGGGATATGAGTGAGATTTGAATGTTGTTGACATTTGACACATTTATTAACATACACACAAAATCTTGATTGATAGTAGGCCAATAATAGCTAAGTCGAGGACACTATTAGGAAATATGAGTGTCATTGAAATTTCCACCACATATACCATCGTGGACTTCTGAATGGACCTTAGTAGATTCATGGGATTTAAGACATCTTAATAAGAGGCCATCAAATCTACATTTATAAAGGACACCACCTATAATGACATATCGGGTAGTGCATTGGAGGAAATATCATTTGGCATTTCTAGATAGATCAAGAGGAATTTTGATTTTAAGAGATATTCAAATGTCTGTGTGTACCAAAGGTAGTTTTGGATTATTTTCAATGATATTGATAGAGGGGAGTTTTTTGTGGGATGGTAGATTCAATTTGTGGATGAAAATGAATATTTGGAATTATCAATTGATTCTTTAGTTGATAAAGGGATGAGAGACCCTAAATAAGCCATGGTGTCCATGAATTTTTTAGAAGATCATGGAACTATCTAAATAGTGTAATGGCTGAAATATTCAAGGATGAATTCAACAATGGCTTTATATTTTGTATAAATTTCATTTTTACATTGATAAATTCCTTTGATTTGATTGATGACAAGCTGTGAGTCTCCATAATGTCTAAGATTTGAACACCTAACATGATGGCAATTTGAAGACCCATTATTAAAGCTTCATATTTGTCCATGTTATTAGTACATTTGAAATTAAGTTTAAATGATAAAGGGATGAGAGTCCCCTAAATAGGTATATGATGATAATCCCCTCCTCTTGTTGGCATTTAGATCCATCAAGAATAGGTTCATTTTAACAGAGTGAATTCTTTATCGGTGATAGTATTGATAGAATCATCGATAAATTATTCATGCGGTGGTTGATTATCCGAGAGAGGAGCTTCGGTGAGTTGATCGGTGATGGCTTGTCCTTTGATAGATTTCTATGTATAAATTCTAGATCAAACTTGGTCATAAGAATAAGCCAAATCAAAGTGATATGGTAATTATGGTGGTATGGTTTATAATGCATGGTTTTGGGTAGGTTAAAATTGGTGATGACAATGTAAGTCTTGAGTAATAAAGTATGTAATGGCATAGTTTGGATGTTTTGAAGTATAAGATGACAACACAACTTTTTAGCTTTAGTATAACAAGTCTCATATTCATGGAGTGTGCCTTATGTAATAAATGACTTGTTCATGACCCTGCTCATCTCGATGAGTGAGCATGGCACCTAAGGCATGATTAGTAGTGGATGTAAATGTAAAATGGCTCCCTCTCATGAGGAGGTGTAAGCATAGGTGGTGATAGACATATTGTTTTGATCTCATTGAAGGATTTTTGATAATTGTGATCCCATCTAAAGTTAACATCTTTTAAAGAAGATGATGAAAAGGTCGACAATGGTCCATATTTGTGATATAAAGTGAAATGGAATGAAGCTTACCTTGAGGATGCAAAATGTTTGAGACTTTACGGAGGAGGAATTTCAATTATTTTTTTGTGGGATCTACTTCAATGCCTCATAGATATGATGAACCTTAAGAGTTTTCCATCAAAGATTGAATACACACTTAGAGGTTAAGATCAGGGAAAGTTTAAACTCCCGTCTTTAATTATTTAGAAATGTTGGTGAATGTTTAGTTTGGTGGATTTTTTCATGGAAATAAAACATAATGAGAACAAGAATACCATTGATTATGATAAGACGGAATGATGAAAAATCTGAAATATCAAAGCAAATTATGACAATATATATTACATGAAATTGTTAAAACCCATGATGTTCAATTTTTTGATGGGATTTTTGACTTTAATGACCTCTTGATGGCTTCTTCAACACACCTTTAATCGATGAGCTTCCTTTGCACATCTTCATAAATATTTACTACTTATTTCTATGCTAAATGAGGGGTGGCCTTTTTAGATAGAACTTCTAAGGCTTATCCATCCTATCTCTAAGATAGATTTTCCACTGATTGAATCATATTCCATACCTTAAGACCCATAAAATGAAGTTATCTCAAGATAAGATAAAAATTATCATTTACATGGGTTCCACATTTTAGACTTTTTACAAATAAAATATATATATTTATGACCTCACTCCTTGTCCTTATTAAATATAATATTTCTAATTCCTAATCATGTAGACCCTACTTCTAAAATTACCCAAACTTTGACATTTTAACATTAATATGGACTTACTTACTACAAATATTTACTTTTGACATCGGCCAAACAAAATACTATATGTTGTTGATGGTAGCATATAAAACATTATACCAGGCGACATATTCAAGATATTTTTTGAATTCATTCAATATTCTATCAAAGCTATACTAATTATACTTAACTAACATTAACTATGTACCTAATACATACATTAATGAAATAGAAAGTATGGAGGATTCCTTTAAAGTTTCTGAATTTTAAAAAAAACTAGAATATTCTGAATACCAAATATTCACCACTAAAATTTCCCCTAGTTAAGACGAAGGAAATATTGAATAAGATTCATGGAGGGTGAATATTGAGTCAAGGACAATGAGATGGTCCTACATTACATTATATTTTCCTAAAGATCAACAACGTAGTCTTCTACATGCTTTATGATAAGATCATGAAAGATATATATCACGGTGATTTGATAAGTGGCCTCTACATTTTTGAGTCCGAAGGGCATGACGTGGTAACAAAAGGTCCCCAAGGGGTAATGAAGGATTTTTGTGTTGATCGTCATCTGGTAAAGATAATGCGGATTTTATTGTAACTTAGAAATACATCCATAAGGGAAAGCATCTCATGGGCCGGTTGATGTTAGATCGAATTAAATGTATGGTTATGTTTGGAAGAGGAAATCATATTTTGGACATGAGATTGAGATCTCGAAAGTTGGTATAAATGTGTAACTTTGTTGAGGCTTTGGTTATGGGTACAATGTTAGAGACCCATTTTGATAATCAATGGGTATGATAAAATTAGCAAAGAGAAAGCATTATAACTCTATTCTTTGATGAGAAGAGCTATGTGAGGTGCATTCTACATAGCTTTTTTTTTTAAGGTTTGAGCATTAAGATAGGTGATAATATTGTGGATACGATATGATGTTGGGATCGATACCTAACATATCACTATATGACTAGGAAAAGGCTTGATTATACTTAGATAGGAAGGTGGTGAATTCATTTAACTCTTGTGGATCTAAAGATTGACCAACTTTAACTATGTGAGGTTCTTGTGAAGTCCCTATGTTAACATCGATAGTGGATTCGTTGAGGAGTGTTGAAGTGTCGGTGGTAAGGATTTCTGAAGGAAATGGTCCTCTACCCCATATGGAGAGAGAATATCTTGATCATCTTGACATTGAAGGATTTTTTTATGATGGGTGAGTCTTCTTCTATCATTTCAGGACAGATGAGAGGAATATTTTAGTATCATGATTAGTTTGATAAGTCAATGGACCTAATGTAATAGTATTGACTAAAAAAATTTAGGGGAATGGAAATGGTGTCATCTATATCCATAGGATCATTGTTTTGTGTGGATGAGGAAGGTGGTTCCACTTCTACAATGGCTTGGAATGTGGCCTGTGTGGATGATTCAAGTGGTATTTCATATCCTAGTCCATATTTTTTGTGTGGTTTTAGGGGAATGTTGAATGATTAGATCATGGATACCCTATTCATAATGACTAAATCTAAATCCTTTCTAGGTGCAACGATGGAGGTACATCTTATGTGAAGACTTGATTATATAAGAATTTGAAGTCTAATATGAATTGACATGGCATGATGTTGATAAGTAGGCTGTGAAGAGGGGAGATCAATCCCTCCATAGATGAGATTTGTTTTTAGATGTGGGGGACCATAGGAGATGATATCTCTGATGTTAGGTTCATACATGGGATTTTTATCTAGTCTTCGTATGTCTTGGTGTGGGAAGTGAATTAAGTGTGAGGAGATGATACTCCCTCAGCGAAAGGTTTCATAACATCATCAAAGGAAGAATCATCTAGTAATTTGGATGATGGATGGATGAACTGGTAGATGCTTCATTAAAGGATCCCAGTTTGATTTAGGAACAAGTATGGCATTCATTTGGATACATACATCATGTTACAAGATCTGAAAGGGGTTAGGATCCATGGGAACTGTAAATTTTTACCCTCGTGTTCATATTTAAGACATCGATGGAGTGTTGATGGGATACAATGCATAGCATGATCCAGGGTTGACCTAATATATATTTATATTGAAACTCTCCTTACTAGATAGAAGAAGGTTTGGGAAGGGTTTTGACACCGAATTTAAGAGGTATAATGATTGTACCCAATGTGGGATATTGTATCATTAAAGGCTTGAAGTACAATGTGTGTTTGGGTGATAATGGTATTAGGTAGTCAAATTTGGTTAAAGGAAAAATGATGATATGATATTAATACTAGCATTTGTTATCGATCATGACTCTTTTTATCGAGGATATCATTGATTTGGGTGGTGATGAAGAGGGAAGATCATGGTCTTTTGGTTGTAATGATGGTATTTTTGAAGTATCAAAAGAGATAACATTGGATGTTTTAAGAGTTCCTACTAAGTTTGAAAGAGTTGTGGATCATCTGAAGGAACTGATATGGATTGGAGAGCTTTGATCATGGCTTATTTTGTGTGAAGGTGAGGTTTGAACCAGCTCATAAAGAGACATCTTGACTAGAGCTTGGTGAAGTTTTTTTGATGACAAATTTTTGTATTTGGTGGTGGATTATGTAGGAGGAGGAGTGGCAAGGATGGAAACCTTAGCTTTGGTGGGTGTTTGATTAGATGATTTAGAGAGAGAGGAAAAAAAACTTTGGACTTGTTTGATGATCTAAGGGTTAGGTTCATGGGTACATGCTCGAGTGGTAATACACACTGCATCGATTTGATGAGGAGGGTCTTTTAGAAGACTCCTATTTTGAGATGTATGATGGTTTAGATGGTGTGTGGTGTTTACGATGTTTTTTATTTTCTAAAACCTAGAGGAAGAAGGCCTTTATTTTAAGGTTTTTGATAAGACAATGTGAAGAGATTTACAATCTTCCACAGAGTGTCTTGGTGTGTGATGATAGTCACAAAAGCTTCAAATTATACCAGGAAGGCTTCCACCTCGAGAGCTAGATGGCTTAAGAGGAGGTAATGTTATGATGGATTGTTGAAAGATTATTTTCAAGGGTTGATGCATAGTATCCTTTTGAGGTGGATGTTGAAGGAAGTGATGTTTCTTTTGGTTTAACGAATGTGGGAGACACTATTTGGTGGTATAGTTTATTTTTTTTATGTGTTGAGGAATGGTTTTTGATTTTATAACGGTGATGGTAACTTGGATGAAGGATGTGGCCCCAAGATGGAAGGTAAGGGGTTTTAATTTTTGTGTTGAAGGAAGTAATAATGGTGAGATATGATTGTAGAATTTTTAGATGATGGAGGAATGTGTGTGATAGGATTTGAAGGGATTACATGCATAATGTTGGGCTACATGATCATCATATGATATTTTCACAATTTGTATGATGGGTTTATTTTAAATATTGTGAAGAGTTTATAGATAGGTTTGATGAGGATAAAGTGGATGTGGATGAAGGAGATTTGTTTTTTCAATATGGCAAAGGGGATGCTATTTGATGTTATGTTTGTGATAGTTGGTTTGTTATTTTGGTTGATGGTTCGGATGTGAATTGGTGATAAGGATTACGGATGTCATAAGTGATTTTTCATTAACTGTGTTTATGGTATGATGGGCCTGAATATTATTGGTTTGTGGTTGACTAGTCGATGGAGAATGGTTTGGAAATGGTTGTTTAAAGATGTCAAGGTTTTGATTTTGAGGTGCATTAGGATTATCTAATTGTAAATCACCTTTGTCAATCAGATCTTGGAGACATTTTAGAATGAGTGACACCTTTTGATGTTCATGACCTTTGACCCTATGGTATTTGTAATAATCATTTTCTCTATACCAAGAGGGTTTTGAAATGGACATGTATCGATAGGGTGGATAGGTGGAAGAGTGATCATGTTAAGCCATGAGTTTATCAAAAATTGACACTATATGATTCACCTATAGGAGTGTAGTTACGTTGAGGATGAGAGTTTTGGTGGTCAAATTTTCTTTGGGAGTGGATTTGAAAACTACTATGTTGGTTGATGATTTAGATTTGTCTTGGCTGGAGATGGTTTGGATGAAAATTCAGATTTTGGTTTCTTTGGTCTAAGTTTGACTCTACCTTCTTCAAGAGCACAAGCTCAAGTTTGTGAAGCCATTGTAAAGGCTTCATCAAACTGTCTAGAAAGATTGGATTTGTAATGTATAGATGAGATATGTTTGGTGCAGAAGAACAAGAAAATAATTCTATTAGCTCAGTTTGTGGGAGGGAAAATGACAGTTGATTGATAATACCCCTCTGTGGGACAAAAAAAGTCTATGAATGGACTCATCTTCAATTGTTTATTGTGTATATATTTCAATGATGGTGATTTTACGGGTGATATTGATTGAGAAGTGTTCAGGAAGAGTTGAGTGAGTTGAGGGAAAATGAAAAGAGTGAATATTGTGGATGTTGTTATACCAGTCTAAAGCAGGACCAACTAAGGACATGGGAATGTTCTCAACATTAAGTCTTGATCATGAGCTATGAGGTAATAGGCATGATGGAAAAGGCCGAATGTGTTGTTGAGGGTCTTCTTTGTTGTAGAATTTGAGGAACTTAGGAAGTTCCTAAAGTGAGGAGGATAAGATTTGTATGGTATGATGGATGAATGGGTTTGTTGCATATTTTTCATATGATAATGTGTTTTTAGGACCCATAGAAGTGGCTTCAAGGCTAGATATTTTGTTCATTAAATCCTGGAGAGAGGGTCAGTTTGTGGTTGTTTTTGTGTATTGGATGAGGATGAACTAGGTTGATTATATGAGAATTGATTTTTGTTGATATGGTTGATATTGTGAGGGGATATTATGTTGAAGGGATATTTTTTTGATGAGGGTGCCTAGGGAATGTTATAAAGAGGTTGTGAAACTAAAGGTTGTGAAGGTTGAATATATTGATATTGACTAGGCATGGAAGTGTTAAAGAAGGGTTTTGATTATTGAGGTATGTGTTAAAAGGGAATTGATGTATGAATAAGAGGTTGTGATTGTTGTGGTATATGTTGAAAGGAATAAAAGAGTGAATGAGTGGTTGGGATTTCTGAGGTATATGCTGAAAGGGAATAGAGGTATGAATGAGGGGTTGAGATTGTTGTGGTATGGATTGAGAGGAAGTGGGGATAGTAGATGATTGTTGTGAGGATGGGAAAAATAGAAATAGAGCTAGTATTAATGAGTGGAGTCGATGTCGGGATAGACATAACTACATTTTGGATGATGATGTGGGTTATTGGGATGGGGTAGGTTGAGCTACACTTGATGGGATGGATACAAAACTCACATGGGGGAGTTTGGATGGTAGAAGAGACTAAAGGGGTTGATGTAGATGATGATGGGTTGTATTGTTTTGGTGATGTAGATCCGATGAGAGATCTACGAAGATGTGGATTGTTGATTATTGGTATCCTGTGAGGAGACTACATTAAGGTCAAAGGATATGATAGGGGCCAAAGACATGACATTAGATGTTTTTGATTGGTTACTAGTTGGGATAATAAGGATGTATTTGTTGAATGACTAGGTTCATGATTTAGATCGATAAGATGGGAGTAAGCACATGAGGGTCAGGTACATAAGGTTGTGGTTTAGGTGTGAATGGTTGAAGATGAACACCTTGGGAAACAAGGTATGCATTAAGAGAAATGGGGTTTGAATCTAAGATTTTAGAAAGATGGGATCCCCACTATCAAAGAAATGAGGACTAGGTGGATCGGGTATTTTGGATGATTCAGATTGACTACTAGGAGAATGTGGATGTTCTTGATCTTCTAGTTGGGTGATAGAGATGCTCTTTGTTGTTCTAAGTAGACATGAGGCATCCTCGATGCAGGTTTGAATATTTTTAATAGATCGTTGGAAGTTTTTATCATATTTTGGAATTTTGGATATGATTGTTGTCTTGTAAGAACCATGAAAGAAAAAATCACCTAAAATAAAAAAAATCTAAATTATTGATTACAAACAAAAAAAATCACAAATAATTTTTTAATTATCTTGATTAATTAAGAAAGAAAGTATGAAATGTGTAAAATGGTTGATAGGGTCCTAGGAAATGGTAGTCTATGGATGGTTTTAGTGATGTTTAAGGAAAGAGTCCTTGATATACCCAAAGGTACATGAGGCCCAAATCTATGTTGGTGTTGGTATGGGCTTGTATTGGGGCCTACCCCCTCACTTCATGGTCCCACAATGATAAGGGAGTCGGGTGCTTAGCCAATATATCGAAAACTAATTGATTATACTTGGCTAGAACACCAGTTGACTTCTCCTCTTGGTGATGAAATCCAAGTAGGTCCACTAGGTAGGAATGTTTTGATGCAAATTTGTTTGAAGTGATTTGGTTGTGTGTGGGGGAGATTAAGTGAATGCAATCTATTAACCTCCTAATTAAACTATGTGATCAAGTAGAATGAGAGGTTCATTTTAAACCCAAAAGAAAGATTGATTTTGATGAGGACAACAAACAATGAATGTAATGCTTGAAAAAAAAAAAAAGGAAAGAGATGCACCTGTAAAAATGCTTCCTTTTTTAATTTTTAATTTTTTTTTTTTTAGCACAACTACAATGCAACAAACAAGCTCCCAAGATAGAAATTTGCAAGGGTTAGATGAAAATAAAAATAGAAAAGCAAAAAATGGATGTTAGAGGCTAACTAATTAGCAATAAAAAAATCTACATAGATCATCGGTGATTTACATAGAGATCACTAGCGATTCACCTAAATTGTTAGCGATTTGACTAGATCATTAGTGATTATAAAAAGAGAACCTAAAGATGAAAATTAATTAATTTGAAATGAAAGAAAAAGGGACAGAGGTCCCACCGGGCATGCTAGAATGTACCAGAGAGTTTTTTCTTTCCAAATTTAACTTAATAAAATGAAATAAAAAAAAACTGACCTCGAAAGATGACAAGGTTTACCGATACCCATGATGATGATGTTGATGTTATTGTGATAAAATCTCCTTTCTTCTTTCACCGAAAAGAAACCTATAGATTAAAGACACTAAAAAAATAGATTAGATAAATGGGTAAATGAGCTACTCAAAAAGGTTGATTCCAGAATCCAAAGGGACTTCCTTGGAGGATGTCAACTCACTTTGTAATTAAGTAGATTGATAAGATAATGATAAAGATATGTAAATGAAAATGATAGATAGATATAATGGATAAGAAGCTTTAGAACTCAAGGTTGAAGGGTAAGTCATGTGCAATTTAAATGTGGCCCAAGAAAGGGTGGATGTAATCTGAACAGACTCAAAGTAGTCATACCAAAAGTATTTTGTCTCTTGTTGGATCTCATGGAGGAACTCAAACTTGATCTTTCCTCAATGTCGGTGGAAAAATTGGATTGCACACAATGTCAACTCATGAAGGATGTTGTATTATTCCCAAAAGAAGGGTTGTTGAACTATAGGAAGGTCGTAATATTGTAATAGGATGAGACCGGTCAGGTACTTCCATCTAAAGTAAAGCCATGCTTGTGCTTTCCAAATAAAACAAGTTAAATCAAAAGAAATTGATAAAATTTGAGGAATAGATAAAATCAGCTAATGAAAAAATTTTGATAAAAACAACAAACATGTAAATTGATAGGGATCATTGGTGAGAAATCTTACAATAATGATTTGATTCAATTTTAATAAAATGAGAACTAAGGTTGAAAAATGATGATTTTTAAAAATGATGATTTTTGATGTTTAGATTGAGACCATGTTCCCCCCTCAATGTGAACATTTCACTTATTCAAACCAAACAGAACACCGAAAAGAATCATGCTCAGACACAATCGAAATCAACTGCAACTCAAAAGAAAGCAAACTCACACACACTATCACCATAGCTTTGTGCGGCCCCGTCGTTGGTGACTGACGAGAGGTCGCTGATTGACCTCCAACCTCTTGTGCCTCCATCCTCCAAAAAATGAGTTGCTTAACTCAGCTGAATTTGATCGTGAAGCTCAATTTGAAATGACCCCCCTCAATTTGGATGTTTATCGAGTGACACTAAAACATGCGTCTATAAGGCCGTTTTAATAGACTTTTACAATGACACTTTGACGATATTAAAATCGCCTATTTGATTTTTATGACCTTAACTTCGACAATAACATATGCTTTGTAAATATGAAACTGATTATTTGAAATAACAAAATTTTGACTTAATAAGACTCGACCCATTATAAACAATGACGAAAAGAGTAAGAAGACTTTATAAAATAATATTATGAGACAACACAATTAGATAACAAAGAAACTTTATAATGGAGACCAAAAACAACCTAACCCATAAACAAATGATGAAAAGACACATAGACCGGATAATATTGACAAATGACTAACATGACTCTACTTATTTTTTTGACATTGATGACACTATTATAAATTAATTTAACTCCATAGTCTAAGACTATATAGAGTTATTTTGACATGAATAAAAAACTAATATCAATTAGACACCAACTGCTAAAATGACAATCATGTAAGACTTCACAAATGAAACAAAGGAAAACGACTACCTCCACTTAATCGCTTTTCCTTCCCGATAATGTTCAGTGATACATGAGAGAGATTTGGTAAGAGATGAGTTATCTGAATGCTCCACTTCTGAATGTTAATTCTGGAAGATTTCACTTTTGTTAGGTGTCTATTGACCAATCAATGTGATCAGAAGACGTATATGCATTAGGATATAAAATCTCAGCCCGCATACACTAACTCCTTCGCTGATACAACCAGGTCTCTCGACAGAGATCAATACTTTGTTAAAATAAGAAAGAATTGGCAATAATTGAAGCCGTGTAGACCAAAGGCAAATGTTATCGACGCCTTCGAACTCTCATATGCACATGCACTTGGAAGACTACAATAGTTTTGCACACATTAATGATCTGCAACTATGATGAGTGGATCCATTAAGATCCTGAGGAACACAGGTTTGTATATTTTGAATCCAAAATCACCCAATTGTTCACAAAAATCGATGAATATGATCCTTGACACAAAAACCGATGTACACGAGTCTCCTGTAATTATTTGTAGAAACCAAAAATGTAAGCCCTGAATTTCAAATAACGGTGTAGATTTTTAGAGAGCTTAATTTGAATACAGAACACGATGCACAACTGGAGACGTCCTGAATAACTCAGCTCTGACTTGTATGAATACGACACTGAGACTAATGCAATGAAGACTGAACATCAAGCAAGGATTCACAGCTTGGATCTAAAAACACCAGCTATCTCGACTTTGTAAATCTACCTAAAATAATATGATCATCAATCAGGGGTGATTAAAGAAACTATGAGACTGCGCCCCTTTTTTATTCTTGCTTATTGAAACTCCATATTCTCCCAGGTATGCTCGCTCCATACCAAATGTGAGATCAGGTTCGACTTTATTAAAAATTTGAAGTACAAATTATACACAGAAAAATATTAAATCACAGATCTTCAATTCAACAACTTCTATATTCAATTCATACGGGATTAATACATACTGAACAAGCTGCAAATATATAGGGAGATAGTTTCCTATTAAGTAGGAAACAACTCAACCACAAATCTATATATATGTGAGTTGTTATAACTCCCAAACAACTCACGTATATAATATAATAACCTGATATTATGAGTTTGTTTATTACAACTCATAATATATTACATAATATTATTCATCCATATATATGAATAATGTGAGCACTATATAAGTATTCCTAACAGAAATATGTCTCCAAATTTTGGATAGAGCTAGTTGGATCTGTTGGCCAATTGTTGAGCTTACTAGGATATGATTGATGAAAAAGCTATCAAAATGATGTGTTTGTGAGAGCTTGAAGTTGATATAGGTCCTTGATGATCTCTAGAGGGACTTAGATTTTTTGTGGAGTCTAAAAATGAAGTACAATAATGTGTAAAAGTTTACTGAATATCCCTAAGAAAGGAGCAAAAACTCCTATTTATAATCGCTAATGATCGGTTAAGATCATTGACGATCTAGGTTTTTGGGAATTTTTTTGAAGTGGTTGAAACCACTTATAAAATGTTTTCAATAAATAATGATGGAAAATAGTTGAGGGGAGGTTATAGACAAAGCTAGGGAGGTTAGGATGTGAGAATAAAATAGATTTGAGTGGTTTTAAGATGGTTAAGGTAATTTTAAAGTGGTTAGGTTGTTTAAGATAGGTAAATGGTAATTTATGAGAGTGTAAAATTTTTTTACGAGGTGTGGAGAGGGTGACTTAGGATAATGAAATTTATATAGCGTTAAATAATGTGTGTTTAAAATGAAGTAGGAAGGTTGACGAAAACCCAATGTCTACACTAAACTTGTATTCAAGGGCACAATAACACTTCTAAGGTATCCATCTAGCACACTTGCACAAGGGAAAAGGGATGCATCACTCTACATACACATTATAGGAGGGGATGTTCATTTTATTCCATCACACACATTCTATACATTTTATATTCTATATCTATCCCACTATCACTCATTGTGTAACTTGCACAAGGGCATCATGTTAGAATTCAAGGATTCAACAATTTACAAATTAATTCAACATTAATGTTAAACATTAATACATTATGTAATGTTACCATAAATATTTAAATAAACATTACATCATCACATAAGTAAATAAATAAATACTTACAGGAAATAAATAACACAAGTGACACAATATTTATAGTGGAAAACCCCAATAGGGTAAAACCACTTTGAAAATAACCTTTTACTTCGTATAACTTATTTTTCATCCAAAGAAGATCACCTCCTCCTTTGAAACCCTAATTACCAAGGGTAAAACCAAATCACTTAATTTTCACACCTTTGATATATTTCCCGAATATATCAAATGAGGACCTAAAGTCCTTTTTATATAAGGTGATCGGGTATGTCTCCACCCACCTTTTCAACCTAAAATGGTTGACACATATACCTAGGTTAGTGTATTTAATAAATAGAAACATAAATGATTCACATTATTAAATACTTACCTAATGTATATTACCTAGGTATGAATATTTAATAATAGAAAATTATTTCATATTATTAAATATTTAACCTATATAATAGTGATGGACCCATATAAATTAAGGGGTGGCTAGTCCACATAATCATTATGTTCCAACACATCATAGGTCATCATTTCACACACATTCACATAGAACTAGGAGTCTAAAATGTAGTGCGGTGCTCAGTAGTAATTTTCACTCTTCTGGGTGACCATCAAGATTAATCCGACTCCACATTATGTATCTTTTTATTAGATTTGATGTGGTTTACAGACATGTGCAAGTATATTTTACAGGTTATAGGTACAATTAGTGACATTGGAACAATATCAAAGTGATAAAATGAAACTAATAACGAAGCTCCTCATGCATGAAAACCATAGAACCCGAGCATCCGACTAAACACTAACACCTAGATCAACCACTAGCACCCATGCACACCTATCCTCATTTTTGGCACTCTTGTCCTGCACATATTTAGCTCTCAGACCTCTAGTGAGCTTTAACGATGTTGCTTCCAGTTTTTTCAACTATTCACCTACCTAGGTCATCATTAGGTTACACGAAATCAGCTTAGTCACCCTCTCTCTCTTGCTTAGTGTTTTGGATTATTGCATGCTTGTTGCTTGTCCATTTACTATATTTTATCACTTGTATATCATACACTACAGTAGTTACTCAAATAAATATTTAATTCAATTTATATTAAATCATTTGGTGAACCCCACTTGTGATCAAACACTTGGATCTTTATTTTTCCTAGTCTATAAGATATTCTTTTATGGCTCCTCAAGTCTCCTTGTATCAATTTCTTCAAATTCACCCACCTTGCAAAGATATTCTCCAAAATCCCTAAACACTATGTACCTCCCTCGCAATACGCCACCTACACAAGTAAGTGCCATTTTCGATCATCTCTCTGATGACCCTATCACCATGATACCACAACTAATCAACCCATCTTAAAGTCAATTCAAGCTTTACACCATGATTTTCAGATAAATTTCAAGCTATGGAAACCATGATTACATCCCTCAAAATGAAATCCAACATCTTAAGGATGTTTATCATGCTCATGCTAGCTCTTCTACACCTCATCCTAATCCCATATCTACTACATGTGCTCATACAAGTGAAGCCAAAGTCTTACGACTACCCACACACTAAATATGATCAACCCTTCTACCTACATACATCTCAGCTACCGATCACTCCTTGGGGGCCATGCTCTCTCACCACGATGAAGAACATAGGGAGCAGACAGTTTATTACATAAGCCATACTCTTTTGGATTATGAAACCAATACACCCATGCCAAAATTTTTACTTAGCCTTAGTTTTCATTGCCACCAAACTCTGCCATTACCTACTTAACCACAAAACCTATGTTGTGACCAACACCGACCCCTTACACTTCATGTATGCCAAACCTTACCAAAATCAACGTGTTGCACGCTAGCTTATGCTTTTGGCTGACCTCAACCTTGAATTTATCCATCAAAATTCCATCAAGGGCCAAGCTATTGCTGACCAATTGGCCGACGCACCTATTTTTGAGGATCAACCCTCTAACTTTGACTTCCTAGATGAGTCAATTGCTACCCTTTCCCTGGACGAACCCGCTTACCAAATGACACTCTTCTTTGATGGTTCCAAGTGTTAGCATGGGGGTGGGGCTGGCGTTATCCTCATTCCACTTAATGGTGAACCCATGCCTTTGTCTTTCAAACTCGGTTTTGATTTAAAAACAACATTGCTAAATACGAAGCACTCATATTGGGTCTCCAGTTACCTATGCCCTAGATGTTAAGTCCATCAACATCTTTGGTGATTCTCAATTGGTCATAAACCAAGTCAATGGTATATACCAATGTCGTAATGAGACACTTCAAAAGTATAAACATCATGTGGACATACTTTTGACCACCTTCGACCGCTATGACCTTCAAACCGTCCCCCATTCAACCAACAAATTTATGTGCTTGGCTTCTCAAATACCCACTTCGCCACTGACTCTACAATATTTGTCACCATACAAAGACTCCAACACCCTCTTATTTACCTCGCAAAATTTTACAGTATAGGAACCGTCTACCATCCCATGACCTAAGTGACCTTTGGTATAAACAATATTCAGACTACCTTTCCCTCTCCATCTTGCCTCCCGACCTCACTCGTAATGGACAACGTGCCTTTCTTAAAAAGGTCTCTCGTTACGTCATCATGGGTGGCCTCCTCTATAAGTGTGGCTTCGATGGTATTCTCTTACGATGCCTTACAAGTCCATTAAGGAAGTTCATGATGGCATATGTGGAGGTCACTTTAGTGGCCTTGTTGTTGCTAAGCATATTCTTCACCTAGGCTATTATTGGCTGACCCTCAACCATGATTGTTGTGACTATATTAAGCATTGTGTAAAATGCCAACAACATGCCAACCTTCATCATACACCTAGTCATGCCTTATAGGTCACCGTGACCTTTGGTCCTTCTCTCAATGGGGTTTGGATCTTGTTGGAGAAATTAATCCCCATTCTTCTCAATGACATCAATGAATCATCAACAACTATTTGAATACTACAAAAATGGGTTGAAGCCATCTTGCTCATCTCCCAAGAAAGTTTAGAAAATATTTGAGTTCATCAATCATCACATCATTTTTCGCTTTGGTGTTCCTCATCGCCTCATCACCGATAACAAAAACGCAGTTCAAAAATAAAACTTTACAAAAACTTTCGACGCCTTCAAAGATTCAAATAAGTTTCTCGTCACCTTATTACCCATAAACCAATGGTCAAGCCAAATCCACTAATAAAACCTTGAACAAAATTCTCATGAAAGTGGTTAATGATATTGGGAAGGACTGGCATATGCACATTCCTTTCACCCTGTGGGCATACCACACTAGTATTCGCACTTCCACTGCCACCACACCTTTTTCTCGGTCTACAGTATAGAGGTTGTTCTCGCCTCTCAAATTATAGATTCCTTCACTCTGCATTTCTCTCCATGACATGCTTAATGATGATGACTTTCATCAAGACCGTTTAGCACAACTTGAGTTATTAGATGAACATCGTCTTAATGCTCTTGATCATCTTCAAGTTTACCAAAAACATATCAAACGTGCCTATGACAAACGTGTCCATGAATGAACCTTCCAAGTCGGTGACCTTGTCCTGAAAGAAAATCAACATGTAACCAAAGTAAAAAAAAGTAAACGGGAAAATTTTCTCCTAATTGGCTTGGACCATACATTGTGATTCATACTTATGGATCAAGTGCTTATCGTTTATCTTCACTATATGGTAAACCGAACCTGAGCCCCCTTAATGCCTTCCATCTTCAACCATTCTACTATTGACTTTTAGTCCTACCTCACCTTCAGCCTCTTTCCATGCTCATCCCTTGAGTGCTATCCACTTCCTACTGCCCCAACGATTAAACAAGAATCATGTGTGTACCCATCACTTTTTTATCTTCTCTTAAATATATGTACCACGGCGTTACACATAGCATGATTCTCATGGATACTTTTTGTCTACTTTTAGATGAGATCCCATGGTCGTACCACCTTTCGAACAAGAATCCTATTCTTCACCTTAGTCTCATCTATAACTTAAAAGCCCTCACATGGGATCCAACTCCTTGAGTCAAACTTCTAATAAAAGATGACTCCCTCAAAAGGACATCGTTTTCTCTACATCACTGCTATAAATAGACTGCTCCCTTGAAGGACAACTATATAAATCTCTTTAAAAAAATAGTGTCTCAAGCTTCCGCATCGATCACTTCACAAAGACCTCAAGGAGTTAATTTCTTCATCCCATATAGACTTCCCACATCGATCAGTCTATCCCAAATATTAGTCAAAACAAATAAAAACTTTTTCATCATGGACTTGCCCATTGTGACCTTGGATCTCTTGCCAAAAGGCATGCTACCTAATACCATATAAACTACAATTGTTCACCCTCTCACCATTCACATTTCATTTTGTACCACCTCAAGGGACCCCGTGGAATCATGACATTTGGTGATCATGTGACTACTTTTCACCCTTAGAATATTCACCATACAATGTCTTTAGGGTCTTACGTTCACCATCCAAGGTATGACCTACTCGTTATGATCCTTACCAATTAGGTGGCTTCCTTGCCTCCTCTTGTCTTTTAACTTTCTTCATTATGTATTGATTACCTTATACAGGACTCGATCCTTGACGCTTATCTTTGGGTAATTTTCCTCTTTCACCACAATCAACTCAAAATCATCTATACCAATGTGCCCACAATTCATCCATACATAACAAACCTAAACTCAATCATGCCTAAAACCTACCAACTCATTCTCATACCTCCTTGCATTCTTCCCTAGCTTATGGGAGAACTACATCGGCCTAAGGTCCCTTTTCACCAGGACTATGTAGGCAGCACTCCGAGGGCATGGGGCCCTTGGAGGTTAGCTCGCCACTCTCTACCCTAACCAATTCATCTTTCATTTTCCTAAATCACATTCTACCCTAGTTAGTTTCCTTTTTATATCAATAATTGGAAATTAAAACCAACAAACAAAAAATTGTTTTCCACCTTTATCATCATCAAACATACATTTATTATGTCTACCATTTCTTTACCATTATCATGCATGTTACTATAAAACATCTCAAACATGACCCATATCATCATTAATTGCACAAATTAATGAATTACAAACTCAACCAATTTCGACTCAATCCATGCCTAAACCACAAACCTAACTCAACCATGCCTAAAACCTAACTCCACCATGCCTAAAACCTAACTCAACCATGCCTATGACTTGACTCAATCCATGCCTATGACCTGACTCCATCATGCCTAACACACCTATCATGACTCGATCCATGCCTATGACCTGACTCTATCATGCCTACACTACTTGGTTTCCATCACATATACAAATCAAAATAGAAAGATAACCACAACCATGTATACACATAATGATCATAATCATCATCATCTCTATAAATATGGATATCCAAACATGTGTCTCCATATACATAACTCTCAAATATCTTCATCACGCAGGCCGGTATATATAACAAATCTCTCAAAACGCTGATATACAACTCACCATCTTCGGCACGTAGGCGGTATATATTAAAAATGAATCAAATACATCAAAATGGAGGGATGTGCATCAGGCATAATCCTATCGGATATCCTCCATATTAGTCTCTCTTATCTCCTCCTCAGGCTCCTAGCCGGGCTTGATAACATCTCACCGCCTGTAGGTCACGGTCGGGCCTTCTTCTAGTACATCACCTAGAGCTGGCCTCCATGAGATGGTGGGCTCACCCCGATCTGTCTCACCGCCGATGGCCCCCGTGCTCTCACATTGTGAGTACGGATTTGGTCCTCTCACTGAGGCTCACAAGCGCCATGTACTCTCCATAAGATATAAAATCTATCCTGTCGCCATCAATGATCCTAATAATATTTGGTCTCACCTAGAGCATCCCATAACCAGGGATATGGGTATTGGTCTATGCGTGGTGGCCCCATCAACCTCGGCCCATGTACCTGTCCCGCCCCTGCCTATGAACTAGGACCATCGTCCTGCGGTGCATGTGAGGTGCCACGACCTTGCACCTATGCCTGTACTGAGCCTATAGTGCATGAATATGTGCTCGTAGTGGCTAATCGGCCTGAAAACGTGTAACTTACACCGGCAGGGCGGCCACCTGCACATCATCACCCTCTCCATCTCCACCCTGGGCCATCTAGGCACCTGTAAATCGACCACCCGTACATGCAACGAGCCACCTATACCTTTGAAGCTGCTAATCGCCCCTATACCATCCCCAATCTAAGTCCTCTACTTGAAAAATGCATCTTCTCGTAGGTGTATGCATGAAAGATGGGTTTCAATGGTGGCCTTTCGACCAGAGATCCAAGAGGGGCACTCCACCGACCCTGTGGCAAAGCTAGCAATGTCTCACTAGAGAAGGAACTTTGTCTTGGAAAGGGAGGTCGGTAGAAATGGAGGTATGAGAAAACTAATGTTGTGAGTATAATATCATATGCCCACACACATTAATTAGAAATTTTGTTTACATGCATTTATAGTTAGAAGAAAAAAAAATCCGTAAGAGAAGCTACAAGACCGAATGAAATTCATTAGTCACAAGGTATCAATCAATCCCTCAATCAAAGAGGTGAAAATTCCTTCCATTATTATTAAAGCTAAAGTAGAATTTTTACGGGGGCTTTGAGAATAGAGGAAAATCTAAGGAGAAGGGAAAATAGAAGAAGTATGGTGTTTTCTCTCTTTTCCAAGTACAAAGCACTCTAGTCTTTTGAAATCAATTGCGACCCTTTAGCATGGCTCACGAGAGCCATTATATCCTTTTCCAAAATGGTCACAACTTTAAAAATCATTTATGCCTCTTCAAATTCCTCCATTGCGAGAAAACGCTCATGGTGGGTCAAAAACTAGATCTTGCAACGCGAAAGCGTTACATTTGATTTTCCCTTATAGCTTTGAAATCGGGCCATCCACGTGGTAGGAAGAGATTGGAGTGGGTATGGGGGAAATCCCTTTGCATTTTGTGATTTTTTAGAGATTTGGCAATTTGGAACAAATTATCCCGCACCCCCGCTTCGAATTTCAACTTAGGCACGTGGCATGTTTTCATTAGAAATAGGGTTGTGGCCCTTTTCTCAACATTTTAACCCTTTTTGGAAAAAGGCTCAAAAACTCAAATTCCTTTGTCATTCCACTCTCCCACTTTGACTTTTCAACAGCGGGCTTCACCTTTGACTTTTTCCTATGGGCTTCAACTTTGACTTTTTCCTTTATAGCCTGATCGGGGTTGTGGGTCACTTTTTAACTTTTCGCCTTTTTACAAAGAGGCTCAAAAACACAAATTTCTCCACGAACCCGCTTCTCTAATTGAACTCTTGACACGTGGCATCCTCTTATTAGAAATGGGGTCGTAGCCCTTTTCTCAAAATTTTAACCTTTTTTGGAAAAAGGCTCAAAAAATCAAAGTTCTCCGCCGTTCCGCTCTCCCACTTTAACTTTTCAACGGCAGGTTTCAACTTTGACTTTTTCCCTTTATAGCCTGATCGGGGCTGCGGGTCACTTTTTAACTTTTCACCTTTTTTACAAAGAGGCTCAAAAACACAAATTTCTCTGTCGACCCGCTTCCAATTTGGTATGTCCACGTGCTTGTGGATGATGGGTCCAAAATTTAACGGGGGAATAAAATGCCCGTCGTTCTCCCGATCTGGGAAAAATGCATAGAGGAAGAGAACTTCATCGTTTTGAGTCCAATTTTTGAATTTCCTTCACGAGCCAGAGGCATGGAGGCAAAACAATGATTTGTCGACCCAAGCCATAGAACAAGCGAACAATTTCGATCAAAAAAGGAGATTGTAAAGAGGATATTTCATGCACAGACTAAGATGGAGAATTTCTCAAAACGAGCAAAACAGAGATTTAAACAACACTAGGGCATGAATTTTTCTATCTCTTTAAACCTTCAACTTGGCTTAAATGCTTTAGGAGGGCGAGAATTTGAAATTTTGAATTTAACTTGGAAAATGAAAAGTAGTTTTCGGGAGACAATAGGGTCATATTGTCCTCAATAGCCACAATGGTGGACTTACTTAACCGATTGTTACACTACATGATCATCTCAAACCCGATGTAGTTCTATATGTGTGTGTGAAAAATCATGCTCTTGTTCCAGTTGTACTTTGTGAAAGTAGTGAGCAATAACTATATGTAAAAATGTAGTATCTTGATGGATGAAATAGAATTAACTTCACTCCTATACGGTGTGATGCGATGAACTAGCCTTGTCCTTTGTGATGGAGCCTTGGATGGATGAAACCTTAGATGGTGATAATAGTGACTAGTGCTTGGTCCCTCATTATGGTCTCATAAATTTATATTTATATGGTTCTCTTGTTCTAATTTCGTAATTAACCCCGAAAAGGCCAACCACCAAAAATATAGAAAGCTCAAATGACTAGAAAGTTCCCAAAAGCTAGAAGTAAAGTGGAAAAGGATCATGGCATCCCGACTAGGATCGGGGTGCCCGTGGGTGCCCCAGTCAAGGCTCAAATGACGTAAAATGACAAAAACAAACTAGGCATGTATGTACAAGAGGTTGGCAATGATGACAGAAAGTAAAGAAAGATGGCTAAAAGATGGGGGTTAATTAGTACTTTCTTTACTCAAAAACCATATGAATAGTAGTATGAGACCGGGACTAAATAATACCCAAAGTACGTGATTTAGTGACTACAACTTGTAGGAGTCCTCTACCTCATTAAATCATCATACTAGTAATATCTATACATTTTTGGAACTTAGGAAACAAATCTCTCATATTGTTTTCTAGCTAGGATTTCAAGCACACAAAAAAATGTTTACCTTTTTAACATTCGTTCATAAAAATATGAAGATGAAATGACCTCGTTATTTTTTGAAACCTTCTAGACTAAATGTATGAATATCCCTGAAATTCACAAGGTCCCATGCAAAGCAAACAATTCAGGGTGAGCATTAGAAGGTGTAATTCGAGTTGGAAATGACCTTCTTCTTGACCTTGTTTCACTAAAATTGACTTATCTTGCAAAATCCTCTTGAATGACTCCAATTTTTCTTACACCTATATTACATCTCTTTTCATCATCTAAAATCATCTACATAACTCAAATATCTTTCCAACTTCTCATCCCATCTCATTTACATGACTAGCCCTTGGGGTTTTGTATGGTTTAGGCTAGGGTTAACTAAACAACACTGAAAATCATCATGAAACCTCTCCAAAATGTCCTTAAATCATTATTAAATCATTCAAAACTACCTAAATTCACCCTTGATCTCACTTGGCTCCATAACTCAACCTCATGCCTCCAAACACCTAGACCTAGTCTAGATGAGCACCAAAACTTGATCTTCAACCTCTACCTTTACCCTAAATCTCATGTGAGTGCTTAAACACTCCCAAAAATTATATCTATACTACTACCATGCTTCTTAAGTCACCAACCCACTCACACCATCATGCTCCATCATCTAGGCTAGCCAGGTCACTGATAAGGCTTGCTAGAAACAAGCCAATCTCACTGAATCACCTCATACCATCATATCAACCTCTAAATCTCCATGTCACCATCATAATGATCATCCTATGACTCCACTCTATCATCCTCTTTTTCATTAATGGGATTTTACATCAATGACAACACCTAGAACACAACATGTCAATAATCTCCCCTTTGTCATTGATGGAAAACCTCTTGAACTTCTCCCCTTTTTAAATTAATGACAAATCATACCTGTACCTACATTTTCTTCATGTTTCTCATCTTCATAAAGTCACTATTTGGTTGGAAACATCAACCAAATGCTTCAGTTTAGCTCACTAACTAGTGTTTTCACAAAAACTCTAATTTTTCCTCTTTGAAGGCATTCATGATTGTACTCCCCCTAGGAAAGAGCATACATAAGACCTATATACACCAATAATCATGAAAGGAACATAATTTTACCTCCTCTTTGAGTAAGAGCATCATCAACCACCATACAAGCATGCAAAACTTGACATTGCACACCCAAAACTCTATTTTGTCTTCTTTCAAAGCATAAGAACACTATAGAAACCTAAATCTGAAGCATATACCTTGTGAACATGCCAAAATGAGGAATTAAAGGAAAAAATATCAACTTACCACATTGCTTATCCTTTCTTGGCTTGTAAAGACTCAAACTTGACTTGTCTCTACCATATCTTGCTCTTCATATCACTTGAGGACTGAAAATTGAAATCCCTAAATTAAGCCTTTAGTACATTTAGAACTAACTTTGGCTTGCTCTAGAATCACAAGCATGCAATGAAACACCTCCTCAACACTCCCCCTGGGATTGGGTCATTCATCTCTAGTAGAGAGACACAAAATTTGGCTACTTACCTTGATATCATGCCATGAGAATGACTCAATCACTTTGACACCGCACTAAAGAACTTTTTCAATCCTTACAACCTCAAAACCATACTACCTTGAGAATCTTGAGTCAAGAATCCAATTTACTTCTTGTGAAACACTTGTGAACATCATTCTTCACCATACAAATTTCTCTAGCCTCTTTTCTCAAGATCCCAAGCACAAGACCTCCTTTCCCTACCTTAGACTCCACCTACATACTTTGCATGATGCCTATTTTGAAGCAAGAATGGTCATTCAAAATCATAATAGTTACACTTATTTGTTACATTTGCATGTGTATCCTTCATGATGACTAAACTCCATGTGGATGACTTCACATGCTTGACAAGATACCAAAAAGACTTCCTTAAGTGGTTACACCACCATATATTGTCCTCAAAAGATCATAGACACTTATAGATCATTATTTTCTAATCATAGACCTTCTCTCGATTTGTCTCGAGATATGAATCTCATCACTCTTATTTAATCAACCACTCTCTAGTATTTATTTGCAAACATCTTATTCACCATCATGCCAATCCTTTGGAGCTCTAAGACATTGATATGAAACTAAGAGTAACTCCCCCATTGATTAGGTAATATAGAACATTTCATACACATAGAATGTCATAATCTCATCACTCAATCTTGGTATTGTCAATAAGGATGAACACATATCTGCTACCTTCTTTACTCTCCTTGATTTCACTTGATCAACCTCACTCTCGAGATCTTTCTAAGAGCATCTCATCACCTCATGAATGAACTTGGCAACCACTTCATACTTGTAGAAGCTCATGTTATGCCTCTTTCACATTCTATATACATGTATCATGTTATTGTGCTCATGGTGCAATAAGTAGGTCATACTAGTCTTGCCACATACAATTTTCATCTTACTTGCACATATTAAAGCCCAAAACTCCTTCACCTATTCATATTCATTCTCTTTGAAGCTCATACCCATCAAGGCTTCCTCTGTTGAAACCTATCCTCATGCCTCAGGAAGTAGCCCAAATCAAACCTCTTTGTACAATTCACCTTATTACCTCATACTCTTCTTCATTGTGATCCAAAATTTGAATGAGATGAAACATGTAGACCACTCTCCTTTTATTAGGACACAATCTTAGATATTGAATAGCCATGTTCAAAAGACAACCTATATGCACTGTGGCAAGTCATTCAAACTCATATATTGTACCTTGTTACTCAATAGAGAAAGATAGAAAAATCTCTCACATTTTGACCTTACACTCGTTTCCTTGGATTCTTGCATAGATTTATGACCTTATTCATGCTTGATAAGCTTATTGAAAACATCGTGGTAACCTTTATTCTATTTCAAATTCTTCACATTATTGTGCACAGGCACTACTAGGTCTACTATATGGGAGAATTACACATAATTTTTTATGCATCCACTTTTATCAAGAGATCTTACCCGCTCTAAGTACTCATTTGGTCGTTTTATTACCACTTTCAGTCTTGAATCAGGTTACTTTAGAAGATTAGCTCAGTTTTGCAAGTCACTCTTTACCAATTAGGTCTTTATCACTCTTCACTGTTAAATCTGAGAATTGTCATGGATTCCAAAGAACTCTAACAACTTCTAGATTTGAAACCACTTGAATCTCAAAGAATTCATATTTAAGATGATGTGTTCCAAGTTTTGGCTTTATATTCCACCATTTACATCTTCAAACATAGAATTTTCTTCATACCACTTCTAATAGTCTCTAATACATAGTCAAGGTAGAAATAACTCAAAATGTGAAAAAAATTATATCAAGATCTCAATTTTTCCACCAACTTTGTATCAACATGCTTTAATATCTTGAGCATACTCATTTTGATTTTTAAGCAAAGGAACCACATTACTTACTTGACACACTTTGCTTAGCTTGTCTTGATATCCCTTTAAGAGCTCTGCAGTGAAACCTTTTTGAGATGATGGTCTAATCAAGTCATCATATTTGATGACTCATCCTTTTATCTCTCTTTTCTGAAGCTTGAAATTTCTTTAATCCATTTTAAACATGACCCAATGACACCATAATGATTCAACCTGATGATGGTGGAAGAACTCTTTTTACTCATATACAGTATGTGACTCCTTTAATATTTAACAATACTCCTCGACATAACTAAAAAAATTATACTCAAAGTTGTATCTCTTAATTCACACAAACTCAACTTTCATTTGCACTTCATGAAGGAGTATATACATTCGTTTGTACCATCGACATGACACAACCTTAATATTTACCAACATCAACTTAGAACTAAGTTCATTAGGTAACACAAATCTTTATGCAAGTCATCAACTTTAATCACTGACATAGACCAAGAAATGATTCTACACTCGGTTCCCATGACTTGTAGACATCCTTTCGAGATAAAAATATGACCCTTACATATATTGAGTCCTTTGTAAATTGACAGGTACATCATAACAAGATAGACATGGACTTGAGAACACATGCATACACATTTTGAGTCAACAAGACAATGACCTTATCATTTACACAACAAATAGAACCTCAAAACATGCTTAAATACTTGTGACATTCATACCTTTACCCAATGGAGGAGATAAACATGAACTTAGATAGATCCCCTCTCTCCAATGCTTCATATGAACTAATATACCTATAAGAATCCTAGTAGAGGCATATGACACCATGGAGGATCTAGAGGACTTGAATAGGTCTTAAGCCTTCTTGGACACCTAGAAATCAACTCCATCAGCTTGTTTCTGATATGAACTTTGAGTCATGTCTTTTCTTGTATCAAAACTTTCTCTTGATGAGACACCATTATCCCTTCTAGGCTCCCAAATCCTTCCTTGACTGTTATCATGCATCCTAGAGCTATGGAAGCTTCTTTATTGCACCTTAGGTCCTTGAAAAATCTTGTTTTCCTTCGGTATTCATATTTTCACTCTCTAGCAATATGACCAACTTCATTACCCAAGTGAAACACGCAATTGAATTATTCCTTTGTAGAATTCAACTTGTCTAGGTGGATCATTCAAGAAAAATCTAGCAATATGACCTCTCTCATTGCAATTGTAGCATACCACACTTTTATCATGATCATTCCTACTATATTTCGATGGATAAACATCTTTACAGACCTTCTACACTCCTTTTCCCTATGACCAAATCCATTATAAGTAAAACAATAACCATTGAAATATATTTCATACCTTGAGGAATTAGGTTTCCTAATAGGCTTAGTCTTCTCATTTTCCTTGATGAAAGTCACCTTATTTCCTTCCTTGATGCTTGGTTCACCTACTTCCTTTCTTAAAACCAGATCCTCTTGCTTCATTTATTTGTCCTTGACTTCAACTTTGAATCCCAAACCAACTCTATCACCTACTGATTTCTGATTGCTCAAGATATCATCAAGAGCCTTGGAACTTTTCTCAAACTTCTGAAATTATTTCTCTTTGCTAGTTGCATCAGATAACTCCTTCTTGAGAAGAATCACTTCTTCCTCCTTAGATTGCAATTTTAGAGTCATGGTACTCATCTGCATCTCTAAATTATCATTGTTTCATCAAGATTCTCTGTAATAGCCCAATGCTTCTCTTCTAGGTCCTAAATATTTGTCTCATATTATTTGACTTGTGATTTCAATTTCTTATTGTTCTTCTCAACATACATCAATTTAGATTGAACACAAGATAATTCAGGTTCGAGTAGCATCGTATTCTTCTTCGAATCTTTGCAAGATCATGATAAAATTCACCTAACAAACTTAGGAGTTAAATCCTTTGCTTCTTGAATAAGCATATACTTTGGAATCAAACTTAGGAGTTAAGGATCTTAAAACCTTTTGGAATACAACTTTTTCTTTCACATCTTCTCTTAAACCTTTCATAGTGTTGAAATTTTTTCAACCCTATGCAAGAATTCTACAATGGACTCATCATCACTCATCTTAAGGCTCTTAAACTGATTTATGAAGGTTTGGAGTTTTGAAATTCTTTTACAATTATTACCTTAGAGTCTCCTTTATATAGGACTTGAAACTTTTCCCTACAGTCTTGGCTCATTTGCATTGCATCACCTTTGTCATCTCATATTCTCCTAGGCCACACATGATAGCATTCATGGCCTTTGAATTGTCATTACTTTCCTTCTTGTCTACAACACTAGTTGGTGTAGTGGCGAGTATAGCCATCTTCCTAGCTTACCAAATATCAAACCCTAGGGACATAATATGAGTCTTCATCCTCAAACTCCAAAAAGCATAATTCACACCATCAAACAAAGGTGCCTTGCTAGTAGAGAAACCACTCTATTGACTCACCATTATTGTGATTCAAAGGATATCCTTTCAAGTGATCAAACTTCTCCAAAAGACATGCTCTGATACCAATTGTTGGAAGCAAAATGGATTGAGAGAGAGGGCAAATCAATCCTTACAAACTTAAATTCAATTTCATATTTCTCACTTAAACCATAAATCAATTAACCATCCATTAATGTGTACACAACATCAAATAACATGCATTCAATTAACCATGAACAAGAGATACAACACCATAACACAAGATATAAGTGAGAAACCATCAAGGGGAAGAAAATCCACTAAATTTTTTGATTATATTACTCAAAAAAAAAAAAAAAAATGATGCACCAACTTCATAAGGAGCACCAACCTCTAGTTTAGTAGAGCACCAACCCTACAAGGAGCACTGACCGCTAGTTTTGTGAAGCACGAACTCCACAAGGAGGCTAAAACCCCTAAGATGATCAAACACCCACTCAACCACCTTTGAAGAAGATATATGATGTCTTATTTCTACCACAACTAATTGAGATCACAAATTCAGCTCACAACCTTCAAACCCTTGTTCAAACCTTAAATTCTCCAATTCATTATTTCCTTCACTTCCTCAACTTTTTTACTTCAACCTCTTGCACACACTCTTCCAAAATTATTAAACCTATCATACACTCTCTTAGATCTCAAAACATGCCTTGGTACCTACAAAACACTCTCACATAGGTCACATTTTTCTCTTGCTCAACTAGTGCAAATTTGAATTCAAACATGCACTTTATACCCTTCTCAACTCTCAAAACTACACCAAGTTGGTTTCCCTCCTTTGGTTTGACCAAGGAAACTTTAAAAAATCTCAATTTAATCATTAAAACATTCAAATATGACCCATATAGGTCGGTCATGCCCAAAACCACTCATCTTGCACCAAACAAGCTCAAAACCCCATCACTAGGATGAGTTAAAACCAAAATGCCAAAACCATGATTATTAAAGCTCCAAAATTCACCAAACATGTGTAATATAACATATAACCATCATCCATGGTCACACATTTTCTTGGACCAATCAAATAATTCATAACACAAGCCAAAAACCTCATATCCTTCACTAAACAATTGTTTCTAGCACCCTATCTTTACCTTTGGGCATCAAGAAAACTCCAAAACAACTCAACTATGGAATGTAACCACTATATGGAATCCTCAAGACCTTTACATCACATCCATGCAAGTTAGAGCCCATGAAACATCCATGTGTTCAATCCATAACAACTTTCCTCTTCTTCAAATCATGCTTCCCAAAACCAGTTTTGTAAATTCAACTATTTTGCACCCTTTTTTCCACTTTCAAGACGTCCAAAGGCATAAACTACGGAAAAAAATTCATCTATATTCACTTTCTAGGTGATAGAAAGCATCAACCAATCCATCACATGCTTCATTCACTTCATTATTTTAGCCTAAGCAATCCACATCTGAAAACTAAAAACCTTCTCCACAAACTGACATGGATGACCCATCAAATCTCATAATCATGAGACAAAAATTATACCACTGGAAGTACCTTTGAATCCTCTTCCAATAACATATTATAACTCCTTCCAACTCTAAGTGGAAGACATTCAACCAAGCCCATCTCTGTAAACTTCCTGAAACTACCCCAAAACTACCCTTTGACTAGTCTTCACAAATAGGGCACACTTTACCATTTAGAAGCATCCTCATGACCTAAAACCACCATGGACATCAAGAAAAACTCACATAATAAAAACAATGTCCATTTATTTTGCAACTCCTTTGGAAAACCTTGTCCCAAATTGAACTTCTTCAAAACATACTTGTTTGAGTGGGGTCCACTCATCACCACATGTTATACCATACCTTTCTAGAAACATGGAGGAGTCCTCTACATCATTAAATCATCATACTAGAAATATCAATACCAATAGACATTTCTCCCTAAAATCTTCTGTTGTGGCGTGAGATCGCACAAAAAACTCACACTTGGCGTGAGATCGCCCAAAAAACTTGTTCTTGGAGTGAGATCGCCCAAAAACTCATTTTTCTACAACATTTTCAAGATCCTTTATATCCTTTCACTCATCACGAATCAAATGCACATGTTCCTTTTTGCATTTTTACATACTTTTAACACATTTTTTTACATGTTTTGATCGAATTTTTCATATACGCGGCTTTGACTACTCTTTTTCTCTTCTCTTTTGCAGTTCGTCCTTATGGGAAGTGGCAATCACATCATCAAGCATCAAGTGACATCGGCAGCGGTACACCGTGAGATATACACATACGCTTCTCAACCCTAGGGTCACTTCCTCTTCTCTAGTTTCCACGTTTCATTTCCATCACTCCGTGTTTTTCTTATCTCTTGAGACACTTTTCACCATTGATCTACATGGTTATCAGGTACACATCTCTTATCTACTTTATGTTATTGAGCATTCTCTCAACAACATAAAGTGGGGGTAAATGTAGACAATAAATCACACACTTGGGTATATTTCTAGGTCCTAATCACATACCACTATTCATATGATTCTTAAGCGAGAAAAGTACTAATTGACCATTGTTTTTGGCCTCTTTGCTTTCTTTCTAGTTTCCTTCTTGGTCTTACACACCCTATTTCCCAATCTGACTTTCAATACTTCATCTTTTTTTTATTCGACATCAACACCCATCTAGGACGCCTTGGCCTGCCCTTGAGATGCCCCCCCCCTCAGGCGTCCCCGACGTCTTTGTATCTTCTCTGCATCTTTTGGGTCCTTTCTAGCCGTTGGGCATCTTGTTTTCTTATGGGTCAGCCTTTTAGTGGTTAATTACAAAATTCAAACAAGGGAATCATATAAATACAAAGCTATGTGATCATAATAAAGGACCAAGCTCTAAGCATCTACTACTATCACCTAAGGTTGCATCCAAAGGCATTTTCAAGAGCATCAAAGCATCCATCTAGCTTCATTTAAGGGTCAAGGAATTGTTTTCTTTTGCATACACTTCATAGTGTGGGAAGTTCATTTTCCATGCACACATATATTTACATCAATATATTCTAACTATTGTTCGTTATTCAATGAATCTTGCACAAGAGCCACCTAGGGCACGATTCTACACACACACATGCATAACTACATGGAGTCTGAAATGTAGTGCAGTGCCCGATCGCAATTTCACTCACGGTTGGATGATCACCGAGGTTAGTCCGACTCCCCATTTGTATCTTTTTTTGTTTTTAGGATATGATGTGTTTTGGGGTTTTGTAGGTGCTCTTTCTCTTTGTAGGTTTTAGGCAAACTCGGCAATCAACCAACGACATGCGGGGGACTAAAAGCGACATTTAGCAAACATTTTACGATACTATAAAATTCAAATTCGACTAGTTTTGCGAGTCCACAAGCACCCGTGAGAAGTCTCTAGTGTCTAGGCACTCGACCCAGTCCAGAGCGAGTCCGACCGTCGCATAATTTTCTAGGCACGATGAACGAAAAATTGCTCCTCTGTTTGATGAGTTTTCCAAGTCGGCATACAGTCCAAGAACAATTGAGAAATCAGCTAAGTACTTTATCCCTTCTCTTGCACTTATGGTTTCAAATTTAATTGCTTATTACTCAAATTCGAGATCGTACATTATTATTTTATCATTTCATTGTGACTCTGCAATATCTTGGGTTTAATAAATCTATTTTTGTTAAATCAAGACAAACGAATTGTGATCAATATTTTGTTTGTCTTCCTCTTTGAAGTCCGAGATCAATTGTCAAAGTACAAATAAAGTTAAATGCACTATTTTCTTATGATTTTATTATAATTAACATGTGTCCTAAATGATCAATATTCTTGCCTATGTCTTCCTCTTCCATGTCTAGATCAATTATCGAAGTACAAAGAAAGCTAAATGCACTATCATCTTGTAATTTTATTATATCAAGCATGTGTCCTAAATGATCAAATATCTTAACCATCTATTACTAGCCATATCTATACATGAATGTTTGATTTTGTAAATCTAAATATACATCCTTTCTTGATTTTAATTTTGGGTTAAAGTTTAGGGTTTTTCTCATTTCTAATTTGGTGTAAATTATATTGACATCGACACTCCCTCTAAAAAATTCTACTATTGATGTTATATGTATCAAAACCGAGATAAATAAGGGTATAATAGATTAAATCTATAGAGCCTTGTCGAGTCTCTTTCTTGAAAGCTTCAACAATTTTCTAAGTACGTATCTTCACTTTCAAGATGGGCTCATCTAACCTCCAAGTTACATCCAACTCCAATTATCTTGCAATTTGAGAGTTGCTTTAGCACAACTTGGAGTTTTTTTCATATCACCTTTGCATAGGGATATATCAACATATTTATCAAGAACGTCACATTTGTTAGATATGTTCTTTTGAGCCTAAATCCATGGATCATTTTGTATTTAGATGTTCTCCTTACTATGAGATTAGGGGGCAATTCTTTTGTCTCTTCAAAAACTCGTACAACTCTCTCTATAACTTCATAGCGTACGAAAACCAAAGACGCTTAACTCTTTTTTTTAAGATGTTTGACCTTTGCCATAATTTAGCCACAAATTTTACTTTAACCTCTCATCCTCCTCGGAGCTACTTGAGATATAACTTTAACCTGCGATTTTTGCATCCTTGCTCCAGCTTTTCCAACCTCCCCTATATATCCATAACCATGTTTTTAACCCATAAACTCCTCTCTGATATAATTTTGAAAATTACAGATTCTCTTTGAAGCCTCAATACAATTCTTCACACTATCCCCAAGTCGGACCCAATCTCGCTTGAGAATCAACATTCTTCTCCACCTACTATATCCGAAGGGTAATTTTGTCCAGAGTTGAGCCCCAATCAAAATCCAATCTTTCTTTGCCTTTGGAAAACCCCCTTTCATACACGATAAAGTAACCATGGCCGCAATATAGTCCTTTCCCTCCCCATGAGTGTCGATACCCTTCTTCTTCTACAGATCTATTCATGTGTTCGGCCAGAGTGCAGTTATCATCGAGTCCTCCAAATTTGGCTCCAAATCCTTAGCCAACATTGGTTTTCCAGTTTTGTAAAGAAGGAGAATACCACTTTGTGATGGAAGGGAGTTTCAGTCTTCCCCTGCTAGAAGTCCTTAACAGATGCCGAAAGAGACATAAGCAAATAAAACGGAAGGCTCGTGGCAACCTTATGATGGAACATATTGAGCATATAAAGATGATGTGCATAATTTTTTTGTATTTGCCCTCAAGGGTGATATATCTCATCAAATGTAAGCAAACCGTGTTCCAAATTCCAGGGATACAATAATGAGCAATATTATCAACAAGAAAGTAGACTTTTTCATTACCTTTAAAAAAGCTTGCATTTCATGGGTACATCGGGTCCTGTCTTTATAGATCTTTAACCCGTTCATTTCCATCCCAATCGCTAGCACAATCGATTGTTCAGAAACCTAAATCTCCGTACCTCTCGAACCACATTTCTATTGTCCCAAGCATGGCCAAAATCTAGGGCAAGGAAAGGGTCAGACCTCGTGAGCTTAGAAATGAAATTTCTAAAGCCCCCAATCTTAAAAATATGCCATGGCGAAAGATTATCCTTAAAAGCTCCGTAGGTAGAAGGTTCGGTTATGAGTCTGCCACCTCCCATGTTGTTCCGACTTGAATGGAAATGACAAATGAAAAACAAATAATCAATACAACCCATAATCCCAGAATTAATAGCAACCCAGATAAATATCTCGCACATGCCATTAGTCTTGCCTTCCATGAATCCATTGATGACAAGAATCAAAGCCATACAAGGGAGAAAAGCAACCCTCGAGTCACTACTTTTCATCATTAATGATGGCATTAATTAATTAGTATTTCTAAACATAATTTAAATGGATATATCTCAATTTATTTCAAATGTAAGATATCTTTACAAATCTATCTATCAAATGGAAATTCGAAACAATTATACACTAAGTGGAGGGAAAGAAAAGTCGCATGGTTCCTTTCATTCCCCCGATTGGAAGGCCGACACGTAGAATTGAATAAAGCCGAAAACTCTAATACTTCGGCAAAAATATTCCCATCCAACACAAATATTCCATACTTGAACACCTCAAAGAATATTTGAAGACGGGACACAGAAAATAAAAAACTTTCACGGCAAGAGATTCAAGAAAAAATAATGGCATAGTAGCAAAAGATATACAAAAGTACTACGGTTGGGCCTACACACTTGGAAACAAAAATTTATTTGCAAATTTTTTTGGAGCTACAAATTTAATTCATGCTTCAATACAGGCTAGCTAAATTTTTTTAAGATCTAAAATAACTTTTTCTCGAAGATGGAAAGAAAATTCTTCAGACAAACAAAACAAAAAAATTGTAGATTTGAGCTTTAGAGGATTTTCCAGGATTCAGAAAACTTCATTACAAATGAAGTCGTCTTGTGATTTGGCACTGCTACTGTTACTGCTGCCGCTACATTACACAGACCATCTCTGTAACGGAAAATTAACCCCTTAACGGAAAATACTTCGAGCCGTTAAGTCGATCGAATAAATGCGTTCTCCAACCAGATATTCACTCAATGTCAGGCACCCCCATATCTGTCACATCAAATAACCTGCAAAACAATAGAGAGAGAGAGTTCCTTTGCTCTTGAAACGAAATCGTACAGCTTCCTGTTCTTAAAAGGAGCAACTTCTGTAGGAGTCTTTTCTTGTGGGGTTTGGTCATCTGAATCCGAGCCAATCGGCCAACTGCGAGGGATTCACAACACGCGGAATGTGCACGTCATCCGAGCGGAGAAAATCTGTGGTGAGAATAGAGTAAAGCCGTTCTTTTTCTCTCGCAGTTTCCTCTGCTGGAAGGAGCTTGAGCTTCGGCTTGCCGTTGGCGTCTTCAGGAGGTGCCGTGTTCGAATCCTGCGGAGGCCACGGTTTCCCCAGCAATGTGCCGCGGGAGAGGTATTCCCTCGCCATGAAACAAGCCAGCCGCCAATTAACCACTCTGGACCGCGGCGGTTTGGGAAAGGGGGTTTTGTGCGGGTTAGAGGCCGGGGTTCGAACCCCGCCCGCGGCGATCGGCTTCTCTTGCTGGATCCTTGCCCCTGGGATGAGTTGGAGTTTGAGCTGTCGTTATTATTATTACTAATGCTACCATTACCGTTCTCCTTTTCTTTCTCCACCTTCATCTTCTTCGACGTCGGGCTGCTTCGTCTCTCGTCGTCCAGGGAGGGTTTTCGTTTTCTACTGTCTGCCAATTCCATTTGTCGCTGTAGCGGTGGCTGGTACCTGTATTTCTCCATGGGCGTATCCAAATCAGGGTTCCTCGGGATTCGAACACGAGACGCTGTAGATCGGCGGATCTGGTTCCATGAACGTCTCAAATTTGGGGAAAATGAGTCTTTTCGAGCCTGGTTTTCTCCCCGCTGCTGTCTGCGATTCAATGTCCTCCTTCCCCTACTATTTGCTTCCCGCAGAGTGAGCTCTGAACCAGAAAATACCTGAAAGGAAGCCACCAAATGACACAACTGCCCAGCTTCTCTCTTCAGTAAAATAACCCCCTCCCTCATCTTTTGTATGTAACTTAAACTTAACCCCGAAAACCGGGTCACCCGTAAGGAGCCAATGGGGAGAAGCACAACAAGAATAGTTCATTGAAACTGGCCACGTGTGCATAGACACGGTACACCTCGTGTAATTTGCACGCCAAGCGCTACTAATGCTGTGAAGCATGTAACATAACATGTCTGCATCGATTTTTTCTACTAACAAATGAGAGAAATTAGAAAAAAGGATTTCCAATTTCCGGTATTAGGTGGCCTCAAAGGGTACCCTTTTCGTACCCTTTAAAAGGGTAGAAGATCTTAAAATCCGACTGGTTCCTACACGATGGAGGTGCCATTGCTAATGTAAATGTGGTGGGTGGAGGGCCTCATAGGACGCTGTCACCCACCTCTGGCCCCACCTAGATGCTAATGTGTGCCAAACTATTAAGGATAGATTTTGCAATTGAAAGCTCAATATGACTTTTTGTGCTATTAAAGATTATATATATATATATATATATATATATATATCGATCGAATAGGTTGTGGTCCAACGATGTGGACGTTGGTGTAAAACGTGTTGCTTAACCACTTCCCTGGGTTCCACTCCTAGGAAATACTTGTATAAACAAAGGGATGAGGTTGGGATTGTGCCCAGCGTGACTTTGGCGGAATAGATACCCCTTAGACCTGATATCTAAGTTAAAGGGGACTGGATTAAATCCAGTCTCACAACAATAAAATAAAATAAATGTGTGAACGTGTTACTTGTTAAATTACATGTTTTTAGGTTGTTTATGTATTTGGCAATTTTGGATTTGGTTTTATCGGCGTAATATTTTCACTTTAAGTATCACTTCATCCCCTTTCCTTTCTACCTTTTTTGGCCCTTCACATCTAAAATATAGACTTCACGTTACTTGTATGTAAAAGACAAAAAGTTTATATTTATTTAAACAAAATTAATTAATTGTTTTTGTGTTAGTATTTTTGTGTTTATAGATAATTGGTTCAAATTAGGCTTGTATTGTCACGTACTCTTGTTTTTATAAATTTATATACACACTTTCTTGTGTTGGTGACACCTTAAACTTTGTTTTCCTTGTTAATATATCAATCTTCTCTCTGTGGGCATCGCATTGCATCATTTTCATTATTTTCTATTACATTTATTCTCTTTGGTTTTAACTAATCCTATTGTTTTTGCTAGTTTTGTTAAAAATGAGCACTTGTATACCACGTGGAAATGATCAACTTTTGGCACAAGAGGCAAGGTTTGTCATGATGGGCCTCGTGAGTTTTGTTCCCTTTCTTGAAGTTGTAAAGAAAGACCACATCAATTCTAAAGCATCCCTATACCAAGAATCGATTTCAAAGCATGAAGAGACATATAGAAGATATTAATTGTTTGTGTTGCATCAAAAGGATAAGGTTTAGATAAATAACATCACATCGATTTGTATGTTGACACACATTAAAAGTTGACCGTCACTTTAAATATCAAGGAAACTTGGCACTTCTTTGGACATGGGCTTGAAAACATGTTTTTTGTTTATTCCTCCATATGCCTACAAGACTATATTAGGGCTATAGAAAATAAGATCAATTTTACATTGATTCATGGATGAAAAGACATTATGAGATAGGTTTTCACACATGGAAATTTCCTTGAAGACATAATTCATTTTGCACAAAATCCCATTTATGGTAGGAAGTAACTATACACGGGAAAAATGACATGAGTATCCATGTGCACTCGACTTCTTGAGATCGAGGCCAAGATAGTCAAAATGTGGAAGATGATGTGAAGATGGAGAAGGGAACATGGTGATGCGATAGTAGGAAATGAAAAATACGATAAAAGTGGGAATGACTAAGGATTGCGATGTAATGGGAAAACGAATCTCGCTTGATCAACTTGTAAGTATGAAACTTGTAGTCAATGACAACAAAATCTCTCTCTTGTTAGAAATTCTGAGGCACCTTTGAGAGGGGGTGAATCAATGTTGTTTAAAACTTTTGAAACAAGTTGCAGTTATTCATTTTACCATGATGAGCATACACATTCAACTAGGAGAGAGAAAGAGAGACAAGTAAACATGAACACATGAAAAGACCAGATTTAATGTGGGAAACCCATAAGGGACAAAAACCCACTAAAACTAGAGAACTAGCTTGGACAATTGTCCTGTGGAGTTATAATGGTTTCACCATGTGGTGAGCTCCTACTCACCTTGAAGCACCCACTATACTGATCAAGCACCCACTCGAGTAATTTAGAAAGCACCCACTTACTATGAAGCACCCACTTCAAATATATGTCAAACACTCATTTGATTGTTGTTCTGCAAGCACCTACTTGCTAGGAAGCTCACTCCTAAACTGCTAAGTTCTGACTCAAACTTTGAATATAGAACAACAATTTGATCACCCTCTTCACTTGGTTGCTTACACCAACCTGATGTGACCTCTGTTTCAACTCACTACTCCATTTGCACTCCTCTCTCAATATGTCAATCTACTCTTTTGGTCATTTAAGCGATATCAACTCCTCAACATGTGGTTTTGCACTCTGAATTTCATATCAAAACACTCCCCTTAACAACATCTATATGTTCAATAAGGTCATCTTACTTTTGCATACATCTCCAAACTCAAAAGAACACCAACATTCATCAATAAGCATTATTTTCCACAACATAAAGCATAAAATAGACACCATGATACCTCACTTTCATGTCCCTTAAACTTCACTCCTCACCTCTCGACTTTCCTTTCCTTTTAGCTCGAACCAAGAAGACCAATAGTCATGCTACCTTGTTAGATTCCATCTCTCTTGTCACATCACTTTATCATACATCCCGACACATCAAAGGAAACCACATAACTCGTTTCAAATCTCTGCCAACTAGTTACCAACTTAAGAAATCCAAATCGGGTTGCACATGTTTTGAATTAGCAATTACACAAAGTTTTGTCTTCGAGTGTGGCGAGTATAGGTTTGTCTTTTAGTCTTCTTCCTTGTGCCAATTGTCATGAACATGCACCCATGTTACTAAGTGCTTAGGATGCCATACCAACTCTTCACCTTCTCAAATTCCCATCATTCTCCTTTCATCTTCATCTTAGACTAACAAGCATGAGTATATACATTTCATGATCACTATTATGAGCTTAAGAAAGGGTAATCCTGTCAAACCATGACAATGTATCTTTTGATAGTACTTGAACTTGTGGGATGTCTACATCTACAAAAACACTTGAAGATCATAAAAAACATAGGAAACAACACTTTATTCATAGTTTCTTCACCCCTTCAACTTTTCAATCACAAAATTTTGCATAATAGTGATGGAGGATCCTGATTGAACACAAACACAAGATTTCAAGGCCTATCTTAGCTTTGACAAGATGTATGAGGTTTTGGATTCACTTCTCAACTATCAAGGGAGGCATGGCCTTCTCTATTTACTCATGGAATATGCTTTTCAACAAGAACATCACTGATCTACATGTACAATCATCATACCCTTGAGTCATTATCTTAAGCCTCTTCATGGACCATGTAATTTGACAAGATACATACATAGTTTTCATGTAGAAGGAGAAAATTTCAAAATCGATCAAGAACATATTGTACCAAGTCATTTTCTTAAGGGCCTCCACTCTCTAAGATACTCATTCAACCATCTACCTTTTGTCTTAATTTCTTTACACTATTATATTCCACAGATCCTTTTTAGGACACACTATCATGATATTTTAATGTTCGAGTTAGTTGAGTACCGAATCATTTGAGGATACTTTGTGTAAGGATATAAAGGAATTAGCGTTCAACAACATACCTTGTCTCCTTCATTAGATATTTCAAGTACCAATTCTTGGCTAAACCCCAAGAGTCACCGATCAATTCTGATGTCTTTGAGTCAAGCTATCAAGGATAACTCTAAGGACACAAAATTATTTGACCTATCTCCTTCACCAACTCTGAAACAATACCCTCATGGAGAGTTGTATAAATTTTTAAGAAATTTCAATGGTTCATTTTTAGGAAAATGACTTTTGTCTTGTAAATCCTAGTTCAGGGGTTTCTTCCACTAGAGTACGTCCAAGAAGGGTATATTTGCAATAAAAGGTTCCAATCAGCGATTTCAAGCATACCAACTTACCTAGGTGGCTTCCTTGACCCCCTCATTATGTTGGATCCTCCACGGGTCTTTGACATATTATAATTATTTAGATAAATATGATTGTGTTTATTTTCTTCACCCATGAAGATAGGTTCGAGTGGTACTATAACATTGTTGAGCATAATATTAACTTGGAGAATTTTTAACCACTCTTGTTACCCCCTTATCATAGGTTTATAACTACAAGGCCTTCCCTTTCCTCGAACCTATAGGTTATCAACTTGTTGACAGTCATTAACTTGCACACTAGGTCGTATCTCTCCATCCTTCTATTCACACAAGGGTTACCTTCACAACTTCCTAGTTCAATACATGCACTATTTTACGAGAGGGAAATTGAATGGCGAGTTAACAAAATTCGTACTAACCTGCATCAAATCTTTCTTCTAGCTACATAACCGCATTTCTCCTACTTATAAAGAAATGAATGAAGGTCATGAATGAGCAAGTACAACTCAAACTGTATGAGCTTGTTCTCGAGGAGCTACATGGAAGTCCCGAGTGTGTGATCTCTTTACTAACGAACTTCATCCTCATGACCAAACATAGAATAATAACTTCAAGGAGGGAATTTTCACTACTTTCACCACTTTAATGCATAGTTTGTGAGAGGAAATACACTATGAACACCTCATAAATTTCAGTCTTCTTATCAAGTCTTGTATAGAGAAGTTAAGGATCAAGACAAGCTACACCTTTCCACCACTCAACCAAAGAAATGTGAGCTCCAATACCTCAGTTTGAACCTATAGAGGATGATCATCACTATTTCTTACCTCAATCCACAACCATGTTGCTTAGAGGCATCCTTCAAACACCATGAATGAATTAGCTTGAGAATTCTTAAATGGCGGTAGGAGAGAGAGTCTAATTAAATTCAAACTAAATATGCACTATTATTACTCAAATATATTCGTGGGACCTAATACCATTTCATATACCTTCTTCCTCGCATGAGGTTCATCTTGAAATATTCAAATTAGAACTGTATAGTCAAAGTTGTGCAAAATAAAGGCAAACATGTACTGAGAACAATTTGACTTGAAGAGCCAAAATGCCACCATTTTGACTTAAGAAGAGACTACTACAAATCTAAGAAGTTATCATGACAAGCCCAATTTTTTGGAGGTCAAAGAAGTCATTTTATGTCTATCGCTTCAAGGAGTCCTTGAGAGAGAGAAACACTTTGCCAAGATAAAATGCATAGAAATTCTTTGTTTCTTATCCAACTTTCCTCAAACCTTTTGCAAAATTTAATGGTTGGAGTTATCTTCAAAAAATACTTCTATGATTTATTCGAATAATGCTTGAAATATTTTTTGGATGCTAAGAAGCAAGGGTGCTCAGATTGCATTCCTTAATAAACCATTTTTAGTAAAATTTACATAACTTCCACAATCCTCTTCAAAACTTGATGAAACTTGACATGAAGCACTAAAACACACCCCTATACACACTCCATAGGTTTTGTAGCCATAAATTTTCCTTTACATCTCAAGCCAATCTATTTTACCTCAGCATTCACTATCAATCCTCAAAGGCATTTTTGGTGAACATGTGAATTTTTCCTCCAGGAGATAAAATAAGACTTTTGATTTCTCATACATGCCCTAGGAAATGTTCCTAGGCTCCTCCCATGCTTACATTTTATTTTCATGACTTGTATTGAACTCTTACACATGTGTCGGGCTTACCAACCATCTACATTGCCTCTAGAGGTCTCTTGCCTCATTGACCAAGCTTAACACCACAATCCATCCTAAAACATCTTGAAACCTATTTGTGAGATATAACTTCACCATTCAAACCTTTTACATCAATTCCACTTGACATCAATGACCGGGTTCAACACCCTCTATGTGTGGGATGTAGTGATCAAGGATAATTATTGCATATGATTCTCGATCTATGTTCGTTAGACCGGAGATGCTTCAAATAGGTTTGTGGAATCTTCATTAATGTTAGTTTGTCTCTAAATATTCCTCTCCAGATAGGGTCATGCAATAATGGAGACAATGTGGAGTAAAAGAAACTAAAAATTTTGATGTCTGTCTGATTTACTTGTCAACCCATAATTGTTCAACAAAATTTAATTGTTTGTTCAAATCATCAAATTGGTTGATAATATGTGGGGCAAAGGAGTAAATTGAAAGACTAAGACACATAGTCCTAAGTCTATGTATCCCTTATATAGGTCAATACCGAATGGGTTGATGATGGGTTCAAAGATTATCCTACTGATGTTGAGCTAGACCAGGAATGGTCATGTGTGGGTGTCGGCTCGTGAGGAATACGAGAACCAAGAGGGGTTAAATGAGATATAAATGCTAAGTATGGGTAGCGAGTTCCTAATAGCTATGTTCATCATTTTGATTTTAATTCCTACATTGCTTTATGATTTGACAATGAATAAATAATTGGAAAGGGAATATAAACAAACAAACAAAAATATAAATAAATTCTCTGATTTATTAAATCCTCTTTAATAAATCATTCAATTAAAATGAATGAAACTACTTTAACCTTTATTTTTGTATTTTTAGATATTTTATCTCAGTAAAGAAAATGAAACAAAATCTACAACTAACTAGTGTTTTTGAGTTTTCAACTATTTAGAATAACTAGAAAATAAATAGGTTGAAGAAATGAACAATGAATTAAAATTAACTACTTTTTTTAATGGGAAATAAGCTAAACAAAGAATAACCAAGTATATGTATTCCTCTATTATAGGGGTTTTAATCATTAAAATTAACGAGGAAGCTTTTGGAAATATGTATATGGCATTTAGCAATTAAATGACATCAAAATCCTCCAACAGTGAGAGTTCTGCCTCGGGCTTGAGAGAGGGAAAATATTCTCAGAAGTTATTTCCATTCTTCCAGGACAAACATTCCCGACATGATTACTTCTATTTAAAATGAAAATATAATGGGTGATAAAATATTTGTAGATTTCTTCTACTCTATCTCTAATCCTTTCTAGAGAAAATCCTCGAGGATAGGATGAGAAGTGATTATCCATGATGAAATATTTGGAAGAAATACAATAAATGAATACAAATACAACATACCTTTACTGATAAGTAGTAAGATATTCTTTTCTAAATCATAGTATAACTAAAATTTCCAAATTCTAACCAATATTATATTAAAGCTTAAAAGAAACTGAAAGACATCTCGAACCTAGTCACTACAATGTTGTATTGGTAGTTTGTTCTAGTGGTGTTTCATTTGTCTCCTTAGCTTCAAGCTCCTTCTAATGTGAACAATCCAGATGATCTGAGTGAGAAAAGGAGTAAGTGGCAACAAGGAATCAAGAAAAGCAAGTTGAATGGTTTGTTATGAAAATGGTGGTTGGAATGTGAGCAACATGAAAGCAAAGATAGAGAATGGGTTGTCTACACAAATAGCCTCTCCAAATTTCAACAATATAATAACTCTCACAACTTAATATCACCAACCTATGAAAGAATCAAGCGAGAAGTATTTTTAAGCTATTGGGAGGAAGAAGTCAAACTACACATGTCGATTGAAAAGGGACGACTAGGCTAATGTGGAATAAATCAATTGGCTATTACTTAGAAAAATGGGATGAGGAAGCAAAGACAACTTCAACAAGCCTATTTTCGAGAAAAATGAATTATTATCAAAACACATGATTTATATTTTTCTTTCCACGGTGAAAAACCTCTTGCTAAAGCTAGATTTGCGGTTGCATAACCACCCCTAAATAACGGGGTGGTTGTCTCATGAAGTGTTAGGAAATTATTTTGAGGCTCAAAAACATGGTACGAAGGTTTGTAAAATTCAAGGTGGGTGTGTAAGAGGAAATGCGACGGATTTTGATCTTGTTCTTATCTTGGAAGAAAATCTATCATCATTGGAGATGTATTTAGTTAAATGTTGCATTGTGTAATTTTTGGGTGCATACATATTGCCCCCTTAGAGTAGCATTCTAGAATTTAATGGGAAAAATGTAGTTTTCCAAGTATGGCATGTCCAAAATGAGAGTGTTATAAAAGTTACTAGACCATGTCTTTATGGCAAAAAAATGCTAGCCAGAGCCATTCCACAACCCGTGATCAAAAGATGAGAATCAAGTGCAATAATACAAAAAATCAACAAAATAATTTGAAATGAAAAGACAAAATTACTTACCGTTTATGTGGGGAGGAAAATACTACCTACTCCATATCGCTTGACACTTTGCACAACTTGTCAAAAAGGTGTTAGAACATCAAAATATGTTATATATATATACAATTTTTTTTTAACTATTCTAAGAAATCATTTGTTATTATCTCTCTTGCTACTTTTGGAACTCTATATTTTATTTGACCATTTCATGCATGAGTATAGTCAAATTGAAGAGCATCTGAGACAACATGGAGTTGACCAATGATAGTGGTTGGAGCTCGGGGATAAATTACTTGCTAAATTACATGGTTTTAGATTGTTTATGTATTTTTCAATGTTGGATTTGGTATTATCGACATAATATTTTCACTTAAGTATCACTTCATTCCTTTTTTGGCTCTTCACATTTACGGTATGGAATCCACTTTTTTTATGACTAGGGGATGGTGAACAACGAACTAGTAGCATCTCGGTGTCTAACGAGGTTTGCACCCAACACCAAGGGACTACCAGAGTGCCACCACTACTCCCCCGTGGGGCCAAACCATGGCGGTAACAACCCTACCCCGGTAAATGCTGGGTGGAGAGAATCAACTTTGGGACCTATATGGGATGAACCCAAATCCCTTAGCCAACTACACCACCCATTCGGCATCCACGTTACCAATATGTAAAAGACAAAAAAATTGTATTTATTTAGACACAATTAGTTAATTATTATTGTGTTATTATTTTGTGTTTATAGATAATTGGTTTAAATTAGGATCATATTAGCACATACTCTTGTTTTTATAAATTTATATGCACACTTTCTTTTGTTGTTGAAACCTTGACTTTGTTTTCCTTGTTAATCTATCACTCTTCTCTCTTTGGGCATTTACCTTTGCATCATTTTATTTATTTTTATCACATTTATTCTCTCTTTAGTTTTAACTAATCCCCTATTGTGTTTGTTAGTTCTATAAAAAAATGAGCACTTGCATGTACCACGTGGAAATGATCAACTTTTGGCACAAGTGGCAAGGTCTGTCATGATGGGCCTTGTCAATTTTGTTCCCATTCTTGCTCGTTATGTTGGCTTGAGCGCCATAGGTTATACATTTGAATTGAAATACATCTATAAATACCAAAGGTATATTAATGCATTTGTGTGAGAGATAGAGCTATGTGTGTATTTATAAATTATAAAAAAACACATCCATGTTGAAGTTGTAAAGAAAGATCACATCGATTCTAAAGCATCCCTATACCAAGAATATGATTTCAAGCATGTAGAGACATATAAAAGATATTAATTGTTTGTGTTGCATCAAAAGGATAAGGTTTATCTAAATAACATCACATTGATTTGCATGTTGACACACATTAGAAGTTGACCGTCACTTTAAATATCAAGGAAGCTTGGTACTTCTTTGGATTTGCATGGGCTGAAAAACATGTTTTTATTTATTCTTCCATAAGCCTACAAGATCGTATTAGGGATATAGAAAATGAGATCAATTTTAAATCAATTCATGGATGAAAACGACATTCTAATATAGGTTTTAACACATTAGGGCACCCTGAAAGGCAATTTCCTTGAAGTCATAATTCATTTTGCACACATTCCCATTCATAGTGGGAGGTAACTATACACAAGAAAAAGGACATGAGTATCCATGTGCACTCAACTTCTCGAGGTCTGGCCAAGATATTTGAAATGTGGAAGATAATGTGAAGATGGAGAATGGAACATGGTGATGCAATAATAGGAAATGATAAATATGAAAAAGTGGGAATGACTAAGGATTGAGACGTAATAGGAAAACGAATCTTGATTGATCAACTTATAAGTATGAAAGATTTTTTGTTGACGAAAACAAAAGTTCTCCTACCTTTATGCATGGGATGTAGTCATAAGGATAATTGTTGTATGCAATTCCTAATCTATGTTCGTTAGATTGAATATGCTTCAACCGGGTTGGTAGAATCTTGGGAAATGTTAGTTTGTCTCTAAATATTCCTTTTTAGATAGGGTCTTGCAATAATGGAGATAATGTGGAGTAAAAGAAACTAAAGTTTGGACATGCATTGCGGTTTTCTTGGTCAACCCAAAATTGTTCACTAAAGATAATTGTTTGTTCAAATCATCAAATTGGCTAATAATTTGTGGGGTTAAGGGGTAGAGCAAAGACTAATGCACATAGTCATATGTCTATGTATCTCTTATCTAGGTCAATACCTAATGGGTTGATGATGGGTTCAAAGATTCTCCAATGAGGTTGAGCTAGACTAGGAATGGTCATGTGTGGGTGTCACCTCGCGAGGAATAATGAGAACCAAGAGGGGCTAAAAGGAGATAGAAATGCTAAGTATGGGTAGTGTGAGTTCCTAATAGCTATGTTCATCATTTTGATTTTAATTCCTAAATTTCTTTATGATTTGACAATGCATAAGTAACTGGAAAGGGAATATAAAAAAACCAAAAAAGATAAATAAATTCTCGATTTATTAAATCCTCTTCATAAATAATTCAATTAAAATGAATAAACTACTTTAACCTTTCTTTTTGTATTTTCAGATATTTTATCTATCAATAGAATGAAAGAAAACCTATAACTAATTAGTGTTTTTGAGTTTTTCAAATATTCAAAATAATTAGAAAACAAATAACTCGAAGAAATGAACAACTAAATTAAAATTACCTAGATGCTAATATGTGCCAAACTCTTAAGGGTAGATTTTGTAATTGAAATCTCACTATGGATTTTTGTGCTATTAAAGATTGTAGATACTTCATTAAATTTTTAAAAAAACGTGCGAATGCATGTATTACTTGTTAAATTACATTTTTTTAGTTTGCACTGCAGTATTCCCGCGACTCCAACCCAGGTGACCAAACCCACCCTTACATTGGTCTTACTTATTGCTAAGTTGGGGGTAGGAGTGGGCAAGTTGGGTGAGACTAATCCACTGGGGATGCACACCACCACCCGCAAGCAACATGCATCGGTTAATCTCGAGTGCCGAGTTGAATCCAAGACCTTGGGAACAAACCCAAAGCTCATGCTGCTACGCCACCACGTGCGGGCATTAAATTACATGTTTTTAGATTGTTCATGTATTTGTCAATTTTGGATTTGGTTTTATTTGCATAATATTTTCACATAAGTATCACTTCATCCCCTTTCATTTCTATCTTTTTTTGCCCTTCAAATGTAAAATATGGACTCCATGTTACCAATATGTAAAAGACGAAAAAGGTTTATATTTATTTAGACATAATTAATTAATGCCTATTGTGTTAGTTTTATTTGTTTTTATAGATAATTGGTTCAAATTAGGCTCGAATTGGCACGTACTCTTGTTTTTTTTATAAATTTATATACACACTTGCTTGTGTTGTTGACACCTTCAACTTGGGTTTTCCTTGTTAATCTATCACTCTTCTCTCGTGGGAATCACACTTTGCATCATTTTTATTTTCTATTACATTTATTCTATATTTTGTTTTAACTAATCCCCTATTATTTTTGCTAGTTCCGTAAATAATGAGCACTTGCATGCCATGTGGAAATGATCAAATTTTGGCACAAATGGCAAGGTTTTCCATGATGGGCCTCATCAATTTTGTTCCCTTTCTCACTTGTTATATTGGCTTGAACGCCATAGGTTATACATTTGAATTGAAAGACATCTATAAATACAAAAGTTATACTAATGCATTTGTGTGAGAGAGAGAGCTATGGGTGTATTTTTAAAATAGAAAAAACACATCCATGTTAAAGTTGTAAATAAAGATCACATTGATTCTAAAGCATCCCTATACCAAGAATCTAATTTCAAGCATGTAGAGAAATATAGAAGATATTAATTTTTGTGTTGTGTTGGGCCTGAAATATTGGCTAAGTACCAAAGGGCACACGGGCACATAATCAATGAGAAGAAGGGTGATCGGGGAAGCGCGCATGAAAAAGGGGTTTAAGAAGGGTTTAAGTGAAACCGGCGCGCACGGAAGATAGAACACGGGTTCAAAGGAATTATCCATATTTAGCATTCTAGAGGAACTTGAGGAAAAACCTGAGGAAATAACTGCGACATGCAAGACAAACATAAATAAACAACTTGATTTTGAAGAGATTTGGACTATTGTGAATGGTATTGTCACCAGAGCGGCAAGAATCGATGACACAACAAAGAGATAATTTGATAGATTCAATCAAAAGGAAAAGAAGATAATCTTGTTTATAGTGTCGGACGTGCACGACCCCAAATTCATGATGCCAAATCAACCAAAGAAGCACGGGATAAGTTGAGAATAATGTATAGGCCAAGAACAAGAATGCCATCTTGAATTTGAAGAGTCGAGTTACACACGTTGAAGTTCAAACAAAATGAGAAAATAGAAGCTTTGTTAAGAAGAGTTGTATAATTACGAGCTTCACTTCTAGCCTTAGGGAGAGGAGGTCAGCGATGAATCCTCATTCCCATTGTTACGAGAGCATTCCCTCCTTCATACCACATTTTTATGACAACGCTCAACTTGTCAGATCAGACATGAGTTTTGACAAGTTGGTAAACATACTACAATAGAGAGGAGACATGTACAATAAAGATCATGAAGAGGAGCGAGACACTTTCTTCTCATCATAAATGGAAATGAAAAGGAAAATGAAAACCTCATTCCTATCAAAAGTCCCAAAATCAGCATCAAGGGGAAAAACAACAAAATAAGAAATGTCCTATTTGCAAAAGAGGACATGAGTTGAAATATTGTTGGTATAATACTTATAAGAAAGGTTCATCAAGCAACTCTAGACCTCAACACCAAAATCTCACAAGGGACATTCTAACTACAATCAAGGGTAGAAAAAGGGGAACTGGAAAATAAAACCCCATCAGTAAGGAAATATTGTTGAGCAAGAAGAACATTTAGATACTGAAGACTACTTGTACACTACTCGATCAAGTGAACCCTCCACATCATCTAGTGATGTCTGGTATGTTGATTCAAGAGCCACTCAACACATGACCAACCATAGAGACTGGTTTACTTTAATGAGGGACACACCTTTGAAAAACCATGTTTCGTTAGGTGATGATTCTTCATACACAATTTAGGGGATTGGGAACATTTATCTACCCCTTGGTTCATGCAACTTGTAGATTTTCAGATGTACTATATGTCCTTGGGTTGACTAAAAATTTAATGTCAGTCAATCAACTCCTAGATCACAACTTGAAAATTGACTTTAATAGTCATTTCGGTAAGAAAGTGTGTTTAATTTGAGACAAATCACGAGGCTAAAAATAGTTGCAAAATCCTCTAATGTGGGACACATGTTTCAAACTTGATTTTTCCACGAGATGATCGAGCACTTTGGCTATGAAATCTACCTCTACACAATACTTGTGGCATCGGATACTTGGTCATATCAGGTTTCAAATATCTCGAAACACTTTGGTTTCACAATATGGTAAAAGGATTACTATCTCTCCAAAGGATATCGATAAGTGTCCTCACTACCTAGTAGGAAAATAACACAGAGCTTCATTCCAGAAGAGTACTTATCGAGCTCATGGTAAGATTTTTCTCGGTTCATACCAATCTTTGTGGTCCGATGCAACCGAGTCATTCTAGATTTCAGTACTTCATGCTTTATGTTGATGATTACTCACGAAAAATGTGGATTTTTATCTTCGCAAGAAAAGTGAAGCTTTTGAAAACTTCAATAAGTTCAAAGTAGTTGTTGAGAACAAAATTGGTCACCACATCGAACTCTCTCACTCGGGGTCAAGGGGGGGAATCCACCAAGTGATGATTTCAAATCCTACCTACAAGATCATGGGATTCGTCGACAAATGCCTCCTCCACACACACCACAACAAAATGGTGTTGTTGAGAGAAGAAATTGTACTATCATGGAAATGGTGTGATGCATGATCGATGATTATGGACTAGCGAGGACATTCTGGGAAGAAGCAACAAAAATAATAGTTTATTTGTTGAACAGAGTGCCCATAGTTTCTCTTGATGGAGTAATGCCACATGAAGCATGGTCAAAGCGAAACCATCATTTGCACACCTCGAGTATTCAGTGCAAAGCAAGTATGCACATACCCAAGTAAAGCAGATAAGTTGGATACGAAATCATAAAAACTCATCTTCATTAGCTCTGATAAAGAGACTCTTGGTTACAAATTTATGGATCCAAAGACTAGAAAATTCTACACCAGCAGAGATGTTGATTTTTTTGAGAAGAAGGAAGCAAGAAATCCTCCTCCGGACTCACTTGATGTAGATTTTTCACTTGTTGTAAAAATAGAAGTTAATGTTCCCGCAGATGATGAAATGATGATGGGGATGATAGTGATGATCAAGATAGAACCATGACCCACAAGATCAGTTCAATGTATGCCCAAGTGGTATACTAACATGATACGAGATGCAAAATTGGATGCTCCATTGGATACATCCACCACTCGACCACAAACTTGCAGTAAAGCATGAGAAGAAGTAAACTTTTCTTTAATGAGTAGAGTTATTGAATTTGATGAGCCGTCTATAGTCTAGGAAGCCCTATAGTCAAAATCTTGGAAAGATGTCATGGATGTTGAATATTAGTCAGTGATGAAAAACAATACTTTGCAACTTGTCGATCTTCCACCAGAGAAGAAACCCATTGGATGAAAATGGATATTCAAAATAAAGTACAAATAAGATGGGACCATAGAAAAGTATAAAATGAGACTAGTAGCAAAGGGGTATGCACAAAAAGAAGGCATTGACTATGAGACATTTTCTACCACAGATAAGATCAAAACAATCAGGATGATGTTTACTCTAGTTACATAGTTTGGTTGGAAAGTCCATCAGATGGATGTAAAAAGTGCCTTTCTAAATGAAGACTTACAAGAAGAAGTCTACATGACTCAACCTAAGGCATATGTTTTACCTGGTCAATAAGCAAAGGTATGCGAGGCTTAAGAAATCTCTATATGGCCTTAAACAAGCACCTCGGACTTGGTACATCAGAATTGATGAGAATCTCATACAACATGGATTTGTAAAAATCCATATGATCCCAATCTCTACCTCAAAAACAATGGGGAGATTGTGATTATTGTTGTCTATGTCGACGATCTAGTCATCACTAGAAGTTCTCATGAGGATGATAGATGCAATGAAGAAATATCTTAACCGATCGTTTGACATGATAGATCTTGAGCTGATGCACTATTGTCTTGGATTGGAAGTATGAAAAATGAGAATCACATATTTGTTTCTCACTTGAAATATACCAAGAAAACGCTTGAGAAATTTAGGATGATTGATTGCACATTTATTATAACACCTATGGAGATGAGACTGCAATTATCTCGATCAGATCCATATCCTATAGTAAATGCCACTCATTATAAAAGTTGATTGGGAGTCTCATTTACCTCACATATACTAGACCAAATATTAGCTTTATAGTGAGCTATTTTCCAGGTTCATGTAGGAACCCAAAGTTTTTCATTGAAAGGCAGCAGGGCAGATCTTTAGATATCTCAAAGAAATAGTGGATCTTGATCTAGAATACAAGAAGAATGATCTATTCTTCTTGAATGGATATTTGGGTTCAAATCATACAGGCAACATTGATGAAAAAAATACACTTCAGGGTTTGTGTTCTTTATGGGATCTGGACCGATATCATGGGGAAGTAAGAAACAACACTTTGTTTCTCACTCTTCTATAGAAGTTGAGTATCGTCTTTACAGGTGAAGCTATCTACGAAGTGATATGGCTACGTCACATACTTGAAGGACTTGGAATACCACAAGAAAAACCAACCACCTTGTATGTTGACAATGAAGGTGTTCTCAAACTTGTTCACAATCCATTTTTTCATGAAAGAACAAAGCACATTGAGGTATAGGTACATTTCATATGTGAGCATGTCTTGAAACACAATATACAACTTCATTTTTCCCAACAAGATGAACAATGAGTAGATATCTTCAAAAATTCACTTGCACGTGACAAGTTTGAGTTTTTCAAGAGTTCCTCTCCTCATCCCTTGAGGCAATGAAAAATTAAGGGGGGGAATGTTAGGGTAAATAATAATTTTGTATTATTAATTAAGTAAATAGGTTATTTAGATTTATTGTTAAATGGTTATGTTTTAATAACCACATTATTCTCGTATGAGTTTATTGTTGTTGTAAAGTTATAACAATATTTTATCTGTATTATTTCATACGGGGTTTTTAGTTGCACCTTTGCAACTTCTCTTTCTAGTTGTAACCGGCTATGCAATATCTATAAATATTGTAACCTTCCATTGTAATTATGATTTTACTAATATTAATAAAGTTATCAAGCTTACCCTTGTTTTCTACTTTCAAAATTACGATCTCAAACTCCTCCTCAAGTCATACTTTGTCTCCCTAGGTCTCCCCTCCACCCCTATAGTGTAAGGGGGCATAAAAGCATGACCTCATTATTTCTCCTAGGTATAAATTTGGTGTCTCTGGTGTCCCCTATGTCCCCAAGGCACAAGGTGGACAAAAAATGTGACCAATGCATGAATATATCCCTTGGACCCCATGTGACCATCTTTAGCTCCATTGGTGTCATTTCCCACCCTCGAGACCTCACTTTTAGCCCTCACAAACTCCCAAGTCACAATTTAGACACATTAGTGTCCCCTTTTCCCCAAGGGACAGAGAGGACACAAAAGTGCAACTTTACCCCTAATATATAAAATTTTCTATGGACAATTTTTATTGCCAAGAATAAGTCGGAATTGCACATGAAACCGAATAAATATTCCTCTCATAAAACTTGGTAATTTTTCTTGCAAAGTGTTATTGAAATAATTATGACCTTTATTAATGGTTGACATGCCATAGAAAGAAAATTGTAGTAAGTTTATTTTTCATTTCATTGGAGATCCGATTGGTGAAATCATCTGAAACTTGGAGCGAATGTTCCTAAAAAAATCTACTTTCATCCAAGCCATTTTTTGCATGATGAGGTGGATGATATTTTGAGATAGATCAAAGAATACATGTCAAAGATCACACAAGGAGTCCGCATGTGGGATAGAAGGCCCAGAAACCAAGGGCGTGGAAGGACAAGAAGGACCCACATGCGGAAGGCAAGTTCAACTTTTAGGACTTAGCTGATTTTGAGCATGAAGACCTATTTTTAGAAGGTGGCATGTGGAACACACCAACGATGCAGGGATGTGCACGCCATGCATTGTCTATCTTTGGAGAAGCGGATCAAAGCATTTTGCATGGAGACAAGCTGAGAATAGAATTGACACTTTAGTTAACTACAAGAGGACTATAGATAGCACACTTGCATGTGTGGCTATGCTTGTAAATAGTGTGTGGCTATCAATAGGATGCGACCTATTTCTGGAATAGATAAGTGGTGAAGGGAAAGTCCCCACCCTATATATATGATGTTAGGTACATAGTAGAAGTATGTATGAATGTGTGAGGATGTATGTGTAACAGAGAATATACAGAGTGTGAAGTGTGCGTATACGCATATGACTAAATTATTATATCAGATCCATACGCGCGTTGGTATAGATTGACAATATTGTAAGGAGCTTCTATTTATTAATAAATGGAAGATATTGGCTTGAATCTAAGTGTCATTCTATGTGTAGTTGAGTAGTGCATGTTATTAATTCAATCATGATTACTTGTTTAAGCTTGTTCTTTCATAGATCTGAGGGTAGCATGCATTGTAGAATGATGGATTAGTTATGAATCTATATGTTTCTCCCTTCATCATGCTAACATCCTACTACAACAACCCTAAAGAGGGACCTGGTACCTTTGTGCACTTTGGGTGAGCACTCAATCAAGGCTGAGTGATGTGCCAATGCCATGACTAGGGTGTTATCTAGTAAATTCTAGGCTGCATCATTGGTTTTGTTGTCAGGGACCTCTTTTTCAGTTGTTTTTAGGATGGTTCACGATGAAGACATACCGGTTAACTCTAGCAAGTATTGAGGAATGGATACATGATCTGGAGGAAGAATATGCATGGTGGTTCAATAGTGGATCTGAGTTTAACGCACACACTTGGGTAGAACAGAATCTATGATGACTTATATGAGAGATTTTTCACTATCTTTCTAGTAGAACTATACAGTGGCTTACTTGCTTATGCATCCCAGCGAAATTGGAGGTATCATGCACTTGTCTGGACACAGGAAGAATTTTAGACTCTTTATGATGCCGATCTGATCTGGACTCACATTGTGGATACGTGGTTTCATGGTGTTCTAAATAGTTATATTATGGAATATTCAATTTCAACGTACTCTTTCCCGGAGATAGCTGAATTCTAGTTTTTGTGGTATCCAAGAGGAACATATTTGCAAGGTATTCCACTGGCAATCAAAATCTTGATGGTAACTTTGAACCTGGAGAATAAACCGATGGCTAACTAAACTTCACCATGCAGAGGGAGGAACAGGTTTGGTTTAAGATGGCAGACCTAGCGGTAGAAAGGTAGAGAGAGGAAAGGTGGCTTAAGTATAATGAGGCACGTGAGAGGGAGATAGAGAAGCAACATTCCATTTACAAAAGTATGGGCGTGGAGGAGAGATGGCTCATGAAGGATTTACTCACGTAGAAGACATGGAGCCAGAGCATCAAGAACTCCCCCATCTTGGAAAGCATGATAGAGATCCCCCTCGGCCTCACATAGAAGTGTGCCAACAGAGACTACCTGGACCATGGGCATCTTAATCCACCTAGTGACCTAGCCCTTGCGCTTGGTTTTCTAGTATCTAGTAAGACAAGTAACCAAAAAACTAATTTGGGAAGTAGGAGAGCAGGAGTAAATCAGGGATCAGTACATCAATGGCAGGACAGATGACTTCAATGTCATTTGGAGGAACATTCTTAGGCACATCATCCACACAGAATGTGAGCACGTAGAATGTTGGATTCACCTCTGGAAGTGGAACTACCTCACAGACTATAGGGGTTCAATATAGTACTACTATCGAGAGCATAGGGAGTACATCTACAGGTCCTATTCCAACTACTAGGTGGTGGATCAGGAGGTATAGGTGGTTCTAGTTCCGGTGGATCTAGGTGGTTTTGGAGGCAGAGGGAACCCAGAGGATCTAGGATCAGGTGGTCAAGGTCCACAGAAACCACATAATATCTATATGGAGATGTCTCTTCACCTCCCAGAATATAGAGGTATAGAGGATGCTGCCAACATGTGCATATGTGTGAAATCTTGTGGCACGCTAAAGGGATCACAACTGCTTTGAGTGAAAGGCAAGTCAATTCACCACTACATTACAGGGGCACACACATAGTTGGTATAGGAAGTTTGACCCTGATCAAACTTGCATGGATTATGCAGCATTGAAGGGATGCTTTCTTAAAAGAGTTCCATATCCCTGAGTTTGAGCAGAAGAGTATAAGTGCACTCAAGGATATCAAGCAAGGCACTACTTGAGAGTGTACGTGAGTATGATGCTCATTTTAAGACACTTCTATCTAAGCTATCTTATGATATTCATGCTAGCCAACATGCACAATGGTTCATTGGAGGATTGATTACACCTTTTAGAAGGGCACTGTCACATAAGACATACACTGATCCATGCAAAGCACTGGAAGTAGCTTTACGTGTTGAGGTAGTTGGGAGCATTGACACTGCATTAGTCCATTTCTAGAGGCACAGATTATAGCTATGGAAAAGCAATTAGATTAGAGAAGCTATCAACAAATTCAGCCCATGAAACACGCTCAGGAATTTGGTGTACAGATTGTGAAGTGGAAGGTCACACCAAGGATAGTTTCCCTCACAGATCTATACATGCTCATTACTTGTTGGACTATGAGATCTATCATTTGAATCATGATGCTAGTCATTGTCCTTTGTTACAGCACATGATAAGGAAGAATGTATCTTGCTTTTGTAAAATTTACAGGTCCATGACCCATGATATTGAGGATTTTGGTTGATTGGTCAGATCCAGGATGTTATAGACCTTGGGGTATGACATAGACAAGTATAACAGATAATTCTAAGGGTAAGAATGAGCACCAGGATCGGGATCATAATCAAACACGCTATGATAGGAATGAGGGGCATTTTGAAGGAGGTCGTGGAAGGGGACGTGGATATCATGGTGGATATGGAGGATGAGGCCATGGTGGAGGAAGAGGTGAGTTCCCTCATGGAACATGTTATACGTGTGGATCTCCTGACCACTATAGGTGTGAATGTCCTCAGAATATTGCATGTTCCTTCTACGAAAAGAACCATAGCTATGAGGAGTGCCTGAGATTTATATGAGCATCTGAGTAAGCAACATAAGCAAGAAAACAAAGGCATTGGGATGGTCAGAGTCCAGTGCATGGTAGAAGATCAGTGGATGCCCAAGATAGTAGAAGGACTTGAGGCATTGACAGTGAAGATTACTACACGCGCTGAAGCAACGACGCGCGCAAGAGAGGCATTGCACCAGAAGCCTACGATCACCAAGGAGGAGGTTTTGCATGCAAGGTACCCAGATCTTGCTCATCAAAAGGAAGTTTACTAGATACCATGGAAGTGCTAAGGAATCTTTAGGGTGAAATACAATACCTAAAGGAGTAGAAGAAAGCATCGAGAGATAGTCCAAACTGATATCGATGATCTGCGAGAGGTGTGCAAGATGTTGCGCCAGGAGAACATTATTCCACTATTAGGAAATTGGTTAAGAGGGAACACTCACACGTAAGTCTTGAGACCGATGAAAGATTCTGCATGCAAATCTTCCCCCTGATAGCATTGACTATGACAAAGAAATTACTCTGAATGTTGTTGTGGATGGGTGGTTGTTGAGCAACATATTGATTGACACAGGTGCGAAAGTAAATGTGCTTACATTAGATGCATGGGTACAAATGGGAGGCCCCATTGCAGCCATCATCTAATGTGTTATTTATGGAAAACCAGACTAAGGCCACTCCCATAGGAGTTTTGAAAGATGCATCTATAACTATACAAGGGGCCAAGTTCACTGGGGATTTTGAGGTATTAGCACTTGAAGTAGACAATTTTCTAGCCCTACTTGGATGCCCTTGGTGTTATGCGAATAATGCTGATTTGAGATTCAATAAGGGGTATATCAGCTTTGAAAACAAGGAGGAAAGGGTTGTGATACCTTTGACGATGGAAAGTCTACACCATATGTTGAGCCTCTAAGTGAGGAGGACTTAAACAGAGTCTATGTACGTGTATTCAGGACCCCAGAGGTCAATGAGCCATCAAAAGAAGGCATCCTACAGTGGGAGGATTCTCATTCTATTAGTGATACTATGAGTATTGCTTGTGACAATTGGGCCCATGGTACATATGAATTGGTAGGACGTGAGGTAAAAAGTGTGGTTGCGTGCAAGAATGGACTTCATTCGATTCGATGGATAGGTAGCACAATACCTTGGTATACAGGGACAAAAGATCTCCCTACCTTTTTGAAGGCCATGGAAACACAGTGGATAGATCAAATTAAAAGGAGAGATATGTTAGTATATACACTACGTGCGGGATAACAGCATGCGTGGTGGGTAGTCCACAGAGATAATCTTATAAACTGGGAAGAGATTGGAGTCACTTTGTCTACTAGGTTTATAAGGAACAATGCACCTACACAAATCTACACTTATCATGGTGATCAACCTTGTTTAGCATCACATTCAACAATGTGAGAGACTCTGGATAGTAGGACAGGAAGCATTACCACCTTCACTCTGGGTGCATAGATTGTATTCTATGCTACAAGGATGTGCACATGCTGCTTGGTATGTATATGCAGAACTACATCGAGAAACTAGGAACTAGAAAGATTTGACTGCAGGAATGATCCAGAACTTTTGACTACTTCTTGACTAAACCTCCGGTAGATGAGGCGTTAAAATTTGTCAAGTGTTTAACTATGGGAGATAGTGCAAAAGAAGAAGAGCATATTCAAGAATTATTTGGTGAGACAGAGTCAGAGCATGTTTTGAAAAGGAAGAAGAAATGGACTCCATACTACTTGAACACGCTCACCTTGAGAAAGAGAAAGGAAAGATGGTTTACATCATGGATGACGAGGAAGTTGAGAACCTGATGTTGAACATTCACAAGGGGTGCGAGGTCTTGGATAGTGTAGACAAGGATACACACACCTACCACCATGAACCCATGAAGACAAAGAAGGTGAATATAGGTTTGGAGGTTGAGCCTAAGGAGGCCATAATTGGAGACTACTGGTCAGACCCGGAGGTAGAAAAGATCATCGAGTTACTCAGGGATTATCAGGACTTATTCCCTCGAGGGTATCATGAACTTAAAGGCATGCATGAATCACTTGGGAAATGAAGATAAAACTTAAGGATGGTGCATGCTTAGTTAGAAAGAGACCTTACAAAATGAATCCTAATTTACGAGAAGGTAAAAGAAGAAATTGATAAAATGTTGAAATATGGAATTATCAAGCCCCTTGATGAGTCAGAATGGGTTAGCCCAATGGTGATCAATATCAAGAAGGATGGATGGATTAGGATATGTGTGGACTACATGGGAGCTGAATGTTGCATGCATCACAGATCCATTCCCTATGCCATTCACGAGGAAATACTAGAAGGAGTTGCAGGGCATGAAAATATATTCCTTCACAGATGGGTTTTCTAGGTATCATCAGGTTAGGATTGCTCAGGAGGATCAAGAAAAGACAACATTTACTACTAAATGGGGTAGTTTTTCCTATACTTGTGATGCCCTTTGGATTGAAAAATGCACCTATTGTATTCTCACGCATAGTTGTTCAGGCATTCAAATATTTTATTCACAACTTCTTACAGTCTACCTAGATGATTGGACAATATATGGGCTTGTGAAAGATCATTGTGACAATCTGTGCTTAATGTTTGAATGGTGCGAAATTGAGTATCTCTTTGAACATCAAGAAGTGCATATTTTCTACACCATTTGGGATATTGTTAGGACATATAATCTATAAGGAAGGTTTACTGGTTGATCCAGCCAAGGTTGTAGTCATTTTAGGCCTAGAAGCACCTACCAACCAAAGTGAGGTGCATGGATTTTTGGGTCATACAGATATTATAGAAAATTCATAAAAGGGTATGCCAAAATTGTTGCACCCTTGGAAGAATTACTTGAAGGGGAAAGGTACATTTTATTGGGAGAACCACAACAACGTGCATGTTTGAGATATTAAAAGAGAAACTTACTACCACACCCATTCTACTTTCCCTCATGGGATAAACCATTTCATGTGCATGTGGACACTTCTGGCATGGCCATTGGTTTGTGTTAGCTCAACCTAGTGAAGGTATTATAGATCATCCAATCTATTTTGCTAGTAGGAAGTGACTCCTGCTGAATGGAATTATACAACTACAGAGCATGAAGCTTTGTCAATGATCTATGCATTGCACAAGTTTTGATAGTACTTGTTAGCAACACCATTTGTGTTTTATACAGATCACATGGCATTGAAGTACTTGGTAAACAAGCCCATTACAAGGGCACATATGCAGATGGGTGCTCCTATTTCAAGAGTTTGACTTCACAGTTGTGGTGAAGCTAGGGAAAAGCAATTCTAGACCAGACCATTTATCTAGAATCAACTCAGGAGAGGAAGCACAAAAATTGAAGAAACCATGCCAGATGCATAGTTGTATAGGTTACAATGCACACCCATGGAATTAGAAGACATTGTTATCTTTCTACGAATAGGTATGGCACCAGAAGGAATGAAAGCATTAGAAAAGAAGCAACTTGCTATACGCGTGACACCATTTATGTTAATCAGTGGTGACCTCTACAAGCTAGGTAGAGATGAAGTATTACGCCATTGTGTATTAGAGCATGAGCACAAGGATATCATGGAAGAAGCTCATGGTGGTATTGCAGGAGGCCATTATGTAGGTGATGTGACTTCCCGGAAGATCCTACTTGTTGGATTATGGTGGGAGACATTGTATAAGGACTGTAAAGAATATTGTAAGGCATGTGATCATTGTCAGCATCTCGAAGACTAGGGAAAAGAGATGAGATGCCTTTGAGACCGATTACTAGTGCCGAACCATTTGAGAAATGGGCCATTGACTTTGTAGGACCTATTTTACCACGCGCGCGTAGACTGGATCACGCTATATCATTACTTGCACAGAATTATCTCACATGGTGGGTAGAAGCAGCACCTACGAAGGACTATACAGATAGCTACAACAGCTAGGTTTCTATGGGAGAATGTTCTTACATGATATGGATGTCCTTTAAGCTTGACAAGTGATAGAGGTACACACTTTTTGAATGAGACAATCAAGATCCTATTAGATGAGTTTATGGTTGCACACCATAAAACTACACCCTACCATCCTCAGAAAATGGAACTATTGAGGCCTTCAACAAGATTTTGAGCCAGAATTTGACAAAAATATGTGATGTTGGAAGAAAGGATTGGGATGAAAAAGTGTCAGCTATGCTTTGGGCATATAGAACAACTTACAAGAGATTGAACAAAAGCCACACACACTTTTTTCGTTGGTGTTTGGCGTGAAAGTTTTCTCCTATAGAATTTATGTTACCTTCTTTGCATTGCATGCTGGAGGTCTAGCTGATGAACATGATTTAGAAGAGCGTATCGAAAAGATGGTTCAACTGGATGAGTGCCGAGCCATAACACGATGGAGTCAGAAGTAGGAAAAGGCCAGGCAGAAGGCATGGCATGACAGAAACATAAGGGATAAGAAGTTTGAGATTGGACAAATGGTACTTCTTTATGACTCAAAGTTCTTGCGCCATCCAGGAAAGCTCAAAGTACATTGGTTGGGGCCATATGTTATCACTTCTATACTTGAATCAGTGCTTTTTCCAGTTAGAAGCACTTGATGGAACATGGCTACCTGGTTACTTTAATGGGAGTAGGTTGAAGCCCTACTATAAATAAGTCTTCTTGGTGTTTGTAATAAGGCAAGTATTGCCATTTAGCTTAGGTTTTCAATTATGTATTTTCCTTAATGTATTTCCTTCATTGTCATTATGCTTTGTCAATTTAGTTGTTGTTTTTGTGTAATAAGTGCTTGCGTGCGTACGAAGCTAATTACTATATGAAGAATGTTTATGCGCAGAGGACTACACATACTTTTAGTGTGGGGTGGTTGTAGTTATCCAAGAAAAAGACTGTGGGAATTGAAAGGTGAAAGGAATAAGTTGCTACAGGGTGTGTGTTTAAGTCAAAAGAAGATTGCTTCTCAAAAGTGACCAAGGATGGAGATGAATGAAAGGATAATATAACATGAGGTAAGCGGAGGCCATGATAGCTACCTAGGAGAAGGTACAATGATGAGGTACTTGGGTGTAGGGGCATGTGCTAAAGAGAAGTCTGTGACCAGAGGGTAGGAAGGCACGCTAGAAGGTTATAGTTAGGCGTGAAGATGTACCACGTGGAACAAATGGATTTGGTCAATGAATGAGGGGATATTTGGTAGGTGAAGGAGCAATAAATGCATCAAAATTTGAAAAAAATTATATAAGGATGGAATGCGGATTCATTTTTACCATTGCGACTAAGAGTATTTGAGGAAAGAGCCAAGTGCGAAGAGCCGAGTGATCGAGTTAAGGTGCGAAGGGTGTGAAACCAAGCGTGACAACCAGATATGTGTGACAACAAGAAGCTTGCATCCCCGGTGGTGAAGGGTTTGAGTGAAGTAGGGAGACAAAAAGAGTTAGGTTATGAAGTTTCCACCTAGGGCATGATTGAATCGAGCTAGGGTTTGATTCACAAAGTTACAGAGTTGAAGAGGAGACATTTGCAAGGTAAAAATGGCACCGAAGAAGGCATCTATAGAATAGTAAAAAAGGAAAGAAGAAGGTGGTCATCGAGGAGGAAGAGATGGCACCCAAAAGCCATTTTTTAGAGATGTAATATCCAGAAGGAGTCATCATCGGCCAGAATGGGATTCACCCATTAGAAAGAGAAAAGTAAGTGAATACAATCACAAGACTCTAGAGAATAAGAAGGAGCTCGATTCCTTGCTCACTAGCTAGGATGAACAAGCACACAACGATGACATGCCAGTTTATGATGATGCGGTGAGAAGCTTTTGAAGAGAATTGGGGTCTACCAGTTGTATGAGCTTCCATATTTTGGGAAGTATGAGCCCTTGTATCAGTGGCTCATGAGCAGGGTGCACAAAGACTTCTTCTACTTTGCAGACGTAGAGTTAGAATCTCATCTTGTGCTTGTCTCATCAGTTACAGGTCTGAAGGCCACAGAGAGGACATAAAAGGTGATCTCGTAGATAAAGCCATGATTGTAAGGACCAAACAGGAGTTGGGGTACCTGAAGGGTCCACGTGGAATGGACATAGACAAATTGAAGAACTGTCTAGTTGTGCAAGCTACAGCCCACCTTGTTACAAAGTTGAATGATCGGAGTGGTGGTCACAGGTAAATACTATGTGGTTACATGTGGCACGTAAGATGTCAGAAGGGACAATCTACAACATTGTAGGCTATATTACAGAGAAAATAGTCGAAGAAGCATGCAGAGGGAAGATCAGCTTTGGGGCTGTTCTACTATCACTGGTATTCATGGAGATCGGAGTACCAGATGGACCAAAGGAAAAAGTATGGGAATACCCCATGGAGAACAAGTCCCCAGTGAAAGATTCAACAAGTACCTATGTAAAGGGGGCCATGATAGATGATGTAAAGAAAAGGGTGGAGAAGTGGTATGATAGGCTCCACATGTGGCATTTGGGGAAGAGTGGCATCCCAAAGGACCTACCACAAGAGTGGTAGGGAAACAAGTTCAGTTTGTTGTATATCAACATTTCTACATCACACACTTCCCAATGAAAGATGGAGTCTAGAGCCCTTGGTGTAAATTTCCTTATGCATTCACTGCAAGGTATTTCCAAGCATCTATTCATAGATTTATAGACACATGCACCAACTAGGTCTTCAATGCAGATAAGGTAGAATGTGACTACCATACATTGAGGAAGAAGTATGTGTATCCTAGGAAGAAGTGCTTATACAGAGAGGATCATTTTGAAAGTGTTGAATATTAAGCCAATAAGTCTGGTTGTAGCAGATGTGGGGGCAGCATTGGTGTATCTCTAGTGAAGCCAAAGATGGAGAATAACAAATATGTGGAAGGTGAGTTCACACTTCCAAGCACCACCAAAGGGAAAGCATATAATGGAGAACATCCCAGCACCTAAGCCCATAGAGCCAATTGAAGTGGAGGATGAGGAGGAGGAGCACGAAGATAGTGGGGGTTTGGAGCATAGAGGTAGGAGACATCCTACAAATAAGGGTGAAGTGAGCACGCAATTACACCACCTCAGCCACAAGAGGGGGATGATGAGGACTTGAATGTAGTCCAAGGGAGCACAGTTTAAGTGGGTATTTAGGAGAACAAGGACCCAAGGTGCTACTCCAACCACTAGTGCACAAATCACCTAGACTCTCTCCAAAAGGAGGTGAACCATGCAGAGAGGAGGAAACTAAAGTTAAATGAGGAGGTGGAAGAGTCAGAGGAGAGCACACCTAATTCTCCTACACTTCTAGAGAACACAGAAGAACATAGGGTGAGGAATCAAAGGAAAAAGAAGAGGATGAGAAAATACCTGAGGAGACAACTACAGAGAATGTTCAGGACATGGAGACACAAGTCCCAAATTTGGAAGCTAAAGTTCCTAAGTAGCAATGGTCTAGAAGAACAAGTGGAGAGCACATTCCACCAGCCATGGGGTATGTAGAGGATGCAGGAAAAATTGTTTACACCTGCTTCCAGAGCACGATAACACAAAAGGATTTATTTGGTTGGGAGCTAATGGATGAGGACATGGTGATTGTGTGCACTCAAAGCAACTATCATGGTCAATGCACACCCACATGGATGAGCCTAATTTTGATGTGTGTGAAGAGTCATGCATTTTGAGATGACTAAAGAAGGCACCCCAAGTGAGACACATGACAGTAAAGCCTACTTGTCATGTCAGATGAGCAGGTCAGCAATGCATTGGTGAAAGTTTCTGCTGAGGTGGCTAGAAGAAACATGGACAAAGCTACCATGATCAGAGCATTGTGTGAGGAGCTGAAGACAAAGGACACAGAGATAGCACACATAACGTAGGAAAGGGACTTCATGTAGAAGAAAAAAAAGTGTTTATCAACATCACAGAGGAGATTGGGGACAATGTCATCAGAGCAAGGCCACACTTGGAGGCCAAGGTACCACAGACATTTCCTTCAGCGATACATTATGTAGGAAAGTTGGTGGACTTGGTACTTGAAGATGAACCTCTGCATATGCAAGCCAAGAAGCTCAGAGCAAGATGTCGAATGGGAGAAAGCCTCGGTGATGAGAAAGATCACATCTTATGAAGGGTTGTTGCAAGCATTACAAGAAGTATTGAAGAAAGTAGACCAGGCTTTAAACATATGCACAGCCCCAGAGGGCTTATCAACATAAAGACCCTAGAAGAAAACAATGAAGTCCAGAAAGTGATGAAAGATGAGACCTTGGGCCACAAAAAATATTTCAATGGTTAAACAGAAGTGTGAGGCCACGCAGAAAGCACAAGAACCACACAAGACTCGGCTGAAGAGCTTGGGAAGCTAATTACAGAAGATGGACCTTTTAGAAGGAAGAATGACATCAATGTCTAGTGTTGTGTTGGTTCTAAAATGAGAAAGGAGAGATTACGCGGGGATGAGTTGGAATCCATTGTTGTGGACATCCCAAAAAAGTGGAACAAGCACTCATTGAATGGCAGATTTTGGAAGCCAAAATAAAGGAGGAGTATCCAGAGTTGATACTGCAAAGTGATACAGAGGAGGTTGTCTAATAAAAATTCTTTATTTTTCTACATTCCTTCATTCTTATTCTTTCCATTATTTTATTCTTTACTTCAATTTTTGGAGATACCCATTGTCGGGATGACAATGAGATTAGTGTGGGGTAATGTTGATCAAAGAATACATGTCAAAGATCACACAAGGAGTCCATGTGGGATAAGAAGGCCGAACCAAGGGCACGGAAGGAAAAGAAGGACCCACACATGGAAGGCAAGTTCAAATTTTAGGACTTAGCCATTTTGAGCATGAAGACCTATTTTTAGAAGGTGGCATGTGGAACACACCAACGATGCAGGGATGTGCATGCCATGCATTGTCTATCTTTGGAGAAGTGGATCAAAGCATTTTGCATGGAGACAAGCTGAGAATAGAATTGACACTTTAGTTAACTACAAGAGGACTATAGATAGCACACTTGCATGTGTGGCTATGCTTGTAAACAACGTGTGGCTATCAATAGGATGCGGCCTATTTCTAGAATAGATAAGCGGTGAAGGGAAAGTCCCCACCCTATATATATGATGTTAGGTACATAGTAGAAGTATGTATGAATGTGTGAGGATGTATGTGTAACAAAGAATATACAGAGTGTGAAGTGTGCGTATACGCATATGACTAAATTATTGTATCAGATCCATACATGCATTGGTATAGATTGACAATACTGTAAGGAGCTTTTGTATTTATTAATAAATGGAAGATATTGGCTGAATCTAAGTGTCATTTTGTGTGTAGTTGAGTAGTGCATGTTATTAATTCAATCATGATTATTGTTTAAGCTTGTTCTTTCATAGATCTGAGGGTAGCATGCATTGTAGAATGATGGATTAGTTATGAATCTATATGTTTCTCCCTTCAGAATTTGTCGGGTTCAACACATCGAAAATGCGTTCGGAAGGTAATTTTTTTTAATTTTCAGAATTTTTACTAGACGACTCTACAACACTTAATGACAAAAACTAACTTACAAGTCCAATAGAAATATTTGGATCCTAGAAAAAAAAAAGAATCGAGACTTAATAATGCATAGTGACATACATTTTTGTGACCCCTTGATTGTGACTTTGACTCGATAAAACCTGACTATAATCAACAAAATAGATTATTTTTAAAAGATGACACATAATGACCCTTAAACACGGATTCCCACCTGATCATTTGAGTTCTATACTAAATAAGTGGACAATAAGGAATCTTTTACTTACTAGAGAAATATTATCTCTTAGTATTGATCTAAGGACTAGAGACTCAATCTTGAATATAATTATAATACTAATTTACCTATTGACAATACAAACTGCGTCATATCTACATGTGATGCATGGACAACATAAAAATAAAAAAGCTCAATACCATTGGATCCATGTAAAATTGTCCACATGATATAGAGAGGACCCGTTGTGGTGCGGTCCAGTGGAGATAGAGGTGAAAAGACATTCACCTTTTAAATAACATATTTTGAATGATATGTGAAGTTAATATTACCTAACTTGTATTGTATTGTATCATTATTATTTAAACATGGAAGCATGAAATGTTGAATAAGACAATTTTAAATTGGTCAATATTCTCTTATTCATTGATAGAACTAAAAATATATATTAATTTATATACAAGTGTACAAAAACCAAGTCTATACAAATAACTATTCATTAAGTAATATTTTCATTGTATGTACATCATATCTATTACAGATCACTTCAACAAGTCATTTCTCAAGACTTTCCAAACCAAATCTCAAATATAATGCACTATTTTTTGATGTAAGAGTCTTCAATCCCAAGTAAACACCTGCATAACAATAAATGAAATTATGGTCGGACTCACCTTTCACAAAGTGTTTAAAAACTCGAGACCATATGAACAATAAATTGTGTAACCAATTGCATAAAATAATAAAAATGACCAACTAAAATATTATCCATTGGATTAAATCCCAATAAATCTCAACCATTTGATTGAACTATCATATTGAATCCATGTCAACTAACATCAACCAATCGAGAATTTAGGATGATAGAATAAAAGTCGAAGGATGGATTACAATTCCATTTGTTCATGCAGTTTTCATCTCTCAAAGTTGAAGAAGTGAGGAGCTTGCGGTGCATTCGGGTAAGACACTTATGAATTACAAACTATTTCATAATTCAAGCCCTCTATTTATTTTTTCGGTGTTTGCATATTGCGGAAAGTTGTATATGCCAATTGCATTTGCTTTAAAGTTTCTGAAGTATTTTCAAAAATCTAATTTGTGCATATCCCGCCATCATGGCATTCTATGAGACCACGTTTCTTTGAGGAATTCTATCAAACAGTTCACCTACGTTTCCAAAAAAGCATTTTACGCATATCCTACAATCATTGGGGTCCGGAATAACATATTTCTTTGTGGTATTCATCAAACAAAATTTCTTTGTCCATGTTCCTGCATTTTGAATACATGTTGCGGGATAAAATAACACAACTCCACAAAGAGACACAATTTAGACATTTCTTTTTGTTGTATATTGAATTTTCAATTCAATCAGTTTGTTCATTTTTCTCAATGACAAACCTGAATCATTATATCTCATTCTCCAAACTCTGAAAAGTATTTTTTCCAATCATCACTTGTGATATTAGCATAAGTTTTATTGTATACATAGAAATTTGGAAAGTATTATGATCATATGTGAAAATTTTATATTGAAAACATAACTTTAAAAACTACATAGGAAGAGTCCAAAAGCGAATACGAGTTTGTCAAGTTTTCGTTAGAAATATGGAAGGAAATTTTTAGTTCTATCAATGAATAAGAGAATATTGACCAATTTAAAAGCGTCTTATTCAACATTTCATGCTTCCATGTTTACATAATAATAATACAATACAATACAATACAGTCAATGTCTTTCACCTGTACTATCTCCATTATTGGACCCTGCACCACAACCGGTGCCTATCCCCAGACAATGCTCACCCACCACAAAGTTAATGTTTTCATTATAAATTTTCCCTTCCATATTTCTAACGAACAACTTAGCTTTAACAACTAGGGGAGAGGACCCGGTTGTGGTGCACCCTATCTTTGCACAGTCACCGCGCCACGTCACTGCCACCTGGGCGAGTAAAAACACTATAGATATAGGTATGTACTCTATAGATATAGGTAAAAGAGTAAATAAATGAATAGAAGGATTGTCAAACTCTATAGATATAGGTATGTACCATAATATCTCTTGCATTCATCATACAGAGTGGTAAAATTCTTATCTTCTTTGCAAAATATACATGTCTAACCATTTAAACAACTAGATAAAAAAAAATCTACCATAAAATCTTCATAAAAACCATCATATTTACATGTTTATCTGGCTACTTTTTTGATGTTACCAATCCTCTCGACAAATCCTTTTCAAAAAAATCTAATGTGACTTGATGAAACCAATCCTTTGCTGAATTGTCGTTAGAAATATGGAAGGGAAAATTTATAGAGTTTAAAGCTAAGTTGTTACCAATCCTCTCGACAAATCCTTTTCAAAAAAATCTAATGTGACTTGATGAAACCAATCCTTTGCTGAATTGTCGTTAGAAATATGGAAGGGAAAATTTATAGAGTTTAAAGCTAAGTTGTTACCAATCGTTAGAAATATGGAAGGGAAAATTTATAGAGTAAAAACACCACCAATGGATGCAGCACCAAATTCTTGACCTCCAACATTGCACCGCCACCTCACTGCCACCTCAGCGCCACGTGGACGATCCGCGTTTGTGGAGATGTCAAAAAAGTTGGTTTTTTTGCATGGGACCAAGTGTTGTCCACTCGCCGCGCCAGATGTTGTCCGGGCTACCGCCATGCATTGAATGCTCACCCACCAGCCGTTAATGTTTTCATTATAAATTTTCCCTTCCATATTTCTAACGACAACTTAGCTTTAACAACTACATAGGAAGAGTCCAACGAATACAGAATGAGAATGGTATGGCAGCAAAACCATGGAAAAGTCCACTACAGGCAATGATATTTATGCCATGGCAGCAAAAAACTACATAGGAAGAGTCCAACGAATACACGTGAGAATGGTCTATCATGAAAAAAGAACAATATAGTGAATTCTGAAATGCAATATACAACATTGTTGAACTATACAACATTGTGCTCATTTAGTCAAATATACATTGTCTATCCAAGCACTTTCTGTATTCAACATATTCCATACAAGTTTCATTGTCATAATGAAAACTACAAGTCAATTAATTCCTAAAAATGAAACAAAATCATTCATATTCTAGCAATCCTCTTTCCTTCAACAATTCCAAAATCATATTCCAACATTCATTTTTGGTATATTTATAGTTTCTTTTCCAACAATCATCTTTCATGTTGTGAATCAGGTATTTCATTTACACCATGAGAAAAGGTGCTATTGCTAGAAGATCAAGGAGGCCCAAAGTGAGAGGTGTACAATTATCACATAATTTAAGTGATGAAGAGGATAATTCAGCACCAACTGGTAATGAACCAGAATGTAGAAACCCACCCACTGTCTCAGTTCAAAGAACATCTGCAACAAAGAAGCTTAGTGTCATCCGAGGTTGGACAAAAGAAGATATGGAAAAGGCGATAGATGATGTTGAGTTTAATGGGTTCTCAGTTAGAGCAGCAACAAAGAAGTATTCCATTCCACCCACATCATTACACTATTGGCTAAATGGTCTCACCCACACAAAGAGGAGGGGTCCTCCAACAGTTCTAACTGAAGAAGAAGAAGAGGAAATTGTTGAATGGTGCAAAGAAATGGCTGATATGGGTCATGGCTTGGAGTTAATGCAGCTAAAGGCAAATGTTGCTCAGATTTGTGAAACAAGACAAAACCCCTTCAGAGATGGGTTTCCTGGTAAATCATGGTGGGCTGGATTCAGAAAACGTCATCCAGACCTTGCAATCCGAACCGCTGAGGGACTTGACAGGGATAGAGCTTTAAACTTGCGCCTTGCAATAGTAACCAAATTTTATGATAATTTGGCCAAATGCTATGGAACCTATTCATACGGCGCTCATAAAATCTGGAATTGTGATGAGACTGGTTTGCAGGCTGGAAGAAATTGTGGAGTTCGTGTAATTGCAAAGAGGGGCAGTCGTAATGTCCCAAAGGTAATACCAAAGAGCAGGGAGTGGATCACTATATTGTGTTGTGTCAATGCAATAGGTTTGTCAATCCCAGGATTTTATTTGTTCAAGGGAAAGAGAATGATAAAGAATTACATTAAAAATTGTGAACCTGGAGCATGTATGGCTGCACATCCAAATGCATGGATGACAAAGGAATTGTTTTTAAATTGGCTATGTCATTTTGCACGTTCAGTACCAGGTGGTGTTTCTCCAAATAATAGACACCTATTGATATTTGATGGCCATGGCAGCCATGTAGCATTACAAACTGTGGAGGAGGCAAACAAATTGGGCATTGATTTGATAACACTACCAGCACATACTAGTCATAAGTTGCAACCTCTTGACGTGAGTGTGTTCAGCCCTTTCAAGACATATTTTAGAGCTGAGAGGTCCAAATGGATGGCAGAGAACAAATGTGCAGATGTGAAAAGGAGTGACATTGCTGAGCTTGCAAGTAGAGCCTTAAAAAAGGCACAAACACCATCTAACATAATTGCAGGTTTCAAAAGAACTGGTATTTGGCCATTGAATTATGATGCTCTCCTAAATGACATGGCATGCAGCCAGGCATTTGACATGCAAGGTGAGGAAGATGTTGATGCTGTCACAAACATTTTGAGCCTATCTCAACGAATAAATCCTGAATTAAATAACAGTGAAGAGGTGGTACCTGAAACTCAATTCATGCAAAATGTTGACTCAAGAGATGATATGGAAGTTTACTGAACACATGGAGTGGAGCTAAACGGTGCTCTTGGAAACCCAAGTAACATCATCAACAATAAGGAGGGGTCTTCAGATTTTGTAAGTAACAATGATTTGTCCTTGCCAAGTCAAGTTAACCCGCCACAATGGTTAGAGGATGCCATGAAAAACTTGGGTTACAAGCTACCATCCAACACAGAAGATCAAAGCTTAAATCTGCCTTCCTTTCCTGAAGGACTAGAACAAGAAGCAATAATTCATTACTATGCAGATGTTGGAGATGAGGATGAACAAGACGAAGTCGAATTTCAAGAGGATGCTCAAGAAAATGAAATTAACTTAGAAGTTATGCAACATGAACCTCAACACCCTGAAGAGACTGAAAACCAAGATGGACGCGGTACGTTACTTTCCCATTTTCTACGACTTCCAAGGGAGATCATAAACAAATCAGATGGTTCTATTAGACTGAGTAGGCATTCACAGATTTTGACTGCACCTGAGTACATGGAGCTATTGGTTGATGCGGAAAGAAAAAAGGAGGAACAAGCAAAACTAAAGTTACGGAAAAAAGAAGTGGCACAAGAAAAAAAGGTTGCTAGACTTGCAGCAAAAGAAAAAAAATTGCAGGAGAAGCTTGAAAGAGAAAGGGAGAAGCAGGCTAAGGAGCAACAGAAAGAGATTGAGAAGGCACACAAGCAACAAAGGAAAGAGCAAGAGAAGAGGGAGAGGGAACTTGCAAATCAATTAAGGGAATACGAAAAGAGGATGCGTGTAAGTTCTGCAACTGATCATGAAAATCGAAGGATTTTTCAAGATATGTTAAATATTCAAATTCCAGGTTATGCTCAAATTGGAACACCTCCATCACTTATGAATAACTCTTGTACAGTTCCATCTTGGTATGTATCACCTCATTTACTTTGTACAAGTTCAAGCAGTCCTAGTAGTTCATTTGCAATGCCACCATGGATGCAAGCTTCAGCAGGGCAACCAACTCCTCTGTCAACAACAGGTGCAAATCCCTTTTCAAGCGGACAACCAAATCCTTTTTCAGCAGGGGGACCAGATCCTTTATCAGTTGGGCAACCAAATGCTCTGTCAAAAGGGATTCTAAATCCCTTTTCAGTTGGCCAATCGAACACTGTATCGGCAGGAAAAGAAAATCCAAAAGCAGTATAGAAAGAGGGCAATATTACTTATACTAACTAAGATATTGAACATGTGCCCGTAAACAATGCTTATTACCCCATATGATGATGGTAGTAATTTTGTTGGTGATACAATTTTGCTAGATGTATTCACCGAAGTCTTCCTATGTAGTCTCTAAAGTTATATAGTGCAATATAAATTTTGCGTATGTAATCAGAATACTTTCCAACCGTCCATGTATACAATTAAACTTATGTTAATATATCAGTATGATGATGCTCTATATTTTACACCCTATTTGGCGGTGTAATCAAAATACTCATATTAATTTTGCGTATGTAATCAAAATACTTTCCAGGCGTCCATGTATACAATTGAACTTATGTTAATATATCAATATGATGATGCTCTATATTTTACACCCTATTTGGCGGTGTAATCAGAATACTCATATTAATTTTGCGTATGTAATCAGAATACTTTCCATCGTTCTATGTATACAATTAAACTTATGTTAATATATCAGTATGATTATGCTCACTATTTTAATAGTGCAGTGTTTAAAAACATTAAGGATCATTGCCTGAGTGAGAACCCTCTCATCTCTGCCTTTTCTTCTCATCTTCGTAGCAGGCCGAGCCAATGCCAAGGAAGAAGTCGGTCAGGAGTGGAGAAAACCCACGCACCCACCGATCTGCAAGATCCCAAGAAATGGTCGCTCGAGCTCTGCAACTGAACACACCAAAAACAACACTGAATGAGCTCCAACTCCATTTCCCGTGAAATCCCATGGCGCGATTTGGCGGTGGCAGGGTCCATAAACCAAACCGCGCGCATTAACGGCTGGTGGGTGAGCATTCAATGCATGGCGGTAGCCAGGACAACAACTGCACATCCCCCAATGGCGTGGTGTTTTTACTCGACCAGTGGCAAAGTGTAGCGTGACATGGTGGTGTTTTTACTCGTGCGATGGCGCGGTGTGCAAAGATAGGGTGCACCACAACCGGTGCAATGCGTTACAGCAATGCAGCCCGTGGGAGCAACATGTATATATGAACCATGGAAGACACTTCAAACATTTAGACTCAAGATCGAGAGAACGCTAATACATGAAGCGCAATTACAACAGAAAACAATGTAAATGGCAAGATAATGAGAGAGTGGTAATGCCAAAAATGATGAAAGTTATCTTCAAACTTTGAAAGCCAAAAAAGGCATTTGGCCCATGATGGAACCAGGAAGACACTTTAAGCTAGAATACAATTTTGGGCAATAAAATTCCATAGAAAGAAAGACATTTGTATACAGAAACTGAGATATTATCTCTGGTGGTGAGCTTTTATGCCAACCCTCAACAATTTGCAATATTTATTCCTATTATCTAAATCGGTTCTGTCCACAAAAATTCATTCTATAATTAGACCTAGAAATTGCTTAAAGGGGTAATTGGGTATTAGAAAATAGATTACTTTAAGTCCAATGATGAGGTAATGCTGCTAAGTACTTTAAAAAACAATTGGGTACTGATACAAAAAGAAAACAATTGGATACACTAAGAGGTGAAGCAGAAATTACTAGATATCTTCATTAAAGTTCCTCTTGTTTCTATATAAACACTAAAAAAATTGGGTACTGATATGTTTCTAACTCGCACTAAACAAGATATTGTTTATTCAGTTCCTCTTGTTTCAAAATATACAAACACTAAAAAAACAATTTCTAGATATCTTCATTGAAGTTGTAGTAAAAGTTCAGTTTTCTGAAACTCTGAGATGAAGGAAATTTGGAAGCCGAATGTCTGTAATGCAGAAGAAATCAATCTTTCCGTACCATTTTCCACAGTGATAGTATGAAAAGACAGGTATGTGGTTTTTCCCATCCAAAGTAGCAGGCACTCCGTGCCAAATGGGACGCCAGGAAAACCTTAACCAACACCGTGTCGAAACCCTATAGGCATATCAACGGTTGGTCTGTTTTCAATGGTTTTGCAAGCGCATGGAGAAGTCACTCACCGTTGATTTGCACAGTGTAGGTGGATCCCCGACTGTAAATAAACGCCTATCGGTGTAAATATTTATTAGAGGTTAAGAATAATTGAGATAGAAGAAGATATTACTTGAATTTATTGTATAAAGGGAGTGTCAACTGCACCTCCAAAAATATAAGGAGAAATAAAATGAAAAATAACAATTCTAAAAGGAAAATCGCTCTCTAATTAGCAACTGAACATGAGCTCGCATAAACGCATGGCACTCATAAACGCATTAACAGACATAAACGCATTAAAAGTTACAGTAATCCCATTAACAGTAATTAGCAACTGAACATGAGCTCGCATGGCACCCATAAACCCGAGACTGGCGCTCATAAACAAGACAAATACACCAACGATTTTAAGCTTGGATTTGTAAAATAAGACGGGTGAAAAAACAAATTTCTTTTGCTGAATGGCAAACAACAAACTTTCCATAGTAGTGCAGTGTTTAAAAACACTAAGGATCATTGCCTGAGTGAGAACCCTCTCACCTCTGCCTTTTCTTCTCATCTTCGTAGCAGGCCGAGCCAATGCCGAGGACGAAGTCGGTCAGGAGTGGAGAAAACGCACGCACCCACCGGTCTGCAAGATCCCACGAAATGGTCGCTCGAGCTCTGCAACCGAACACGCCAAAACCAGACTGAACGAGCTCCATCTCCATTTCCCATGAAATCCCATGGCGCGATTTGGCGGTGGCAGGGTCCATAAACCAACCCGCGCGCATTAACGGCTGGTGGGTGAGCATTCAATGCATGGCGGTAGCCCGGACAACAACTGGCGCGGCGAGTGGACAACACTTGGTCCCATGCAAAAAAACCAACTTTTTTGACATCTCCACAAACGCGGATCGTCCACGTGGCGCTGAGGTGGCAGTGAGGTGGCGGTGCAATGTTGGAGTCAAGAATTTGGTCCTCTCCCTAAGTTGGGAAGACATTAAGGCAAGTTCTTATCGGTAAAAGTGGATGAAGCTGAGATATCTCAAGGCCAATCAAATGGTGTGTTGTATAAACGGCTGAGTTAGACGTGTCACTGAACTCCACTTATGGTAAAAAATGTCAATAGATGATAAACAAATATGATAGCAAGGGAAGACTTATCTTTGCATGTAAATCGATGAGTGGAAGCACCTGGGATACTTGGATCGCCACTGTGCACGAGATATAGGAATCTCACGTTTCTGCTAACTATAACTCCGGCACGAATATCTGCTAATATCAATAATTACCTCATTTATTTGACACACTAGTGCTTACGATGTTGCTTGGACTATCTTCTCTGATAAAAACAAACTATTTCCTCAATAACAACAAAGGTATGTTGAACCTATGAAGTATTACTACTATAATATATCATAATAGGGGCAACCATAACAAGGAATAGATCTGCCCCACACAGGACTCTCTGATGCCAAATGAAATATTTGATTTAGTTTTACACAAAAAAACAAAATAATATAACTTCTTAGTATATTTCATACAGAGAGACTATACAATTAAATAGGTGGGTGCACTCCTATAAACTAGGAGATAGTTACAACAATTCACCCAAACTAACTCTCACAACAAACTATCGTGAGTTGTTTTAACAACTCAACAAATAACAATAATGTACGCACTAATAAAATATATTTCCTAACAGAGGACTGATTTTTCTCTTAGTATTCTTCCCTCCTTGATGAAATTATCATTTTTCCACCGAGAATGACAAAAAAACATATGAAAATCAAAGTAGAGCATCCTTGAAAAATTAGGAAACTTTTGAGACTAATTTAATTTCAATACGACAAATGTAGATCTCTTTTCTAAAAATAGAAGGTAATCATGAATATGTATTTCTAAAAATAATAAATATTTAAAATAGGTATATTATCGCACCCACGCCACTCCAAATGAGATAGAAATATCAAAAGGTGAAAACTACGAAAACTTGTTAAAAATAACATTCTTGATATGTCTTGTTAACAATAATAAGTATTGGAATTGAGTTTAGAAAGTTGTGAAAAATATCATTCTACTTATCTTGTTGCTTTCTTCAATATTCTCAAGGATGAGAAATTTTATCATGGCCCAAATAGAAAATAAGATCCCCACAGGTTTTAAAGCACTAGTTCAAGTGATCCTACATGACACAATTTGATGCAATAAGGTGGATGGTTCAGATCATCCTAATTATGATAAAAGAGATTCATCCTAGTTGAATCCATTCATGAAAGGGACATAATATGGATCACAATGTGGAGAAGAATTGATCCAAGTGAATCGGTTGTGGGAAAGACAATAACTTGGACAACGAGTGAAATTAGGAAAATCGTGAATCCTGTTAAGGATATGAAACATCGAGAACTTCATTTCAAGTAATCAAAGGAATGATAATCATGATAATTATAAGAAATTATTACCATGAGTGATGATGGAAGTCATCTCAAGTTCACAAATAGTACATAACTCTTGGGAAGTGTTTTAAACACTTAGTGCTTGGTGATGAACTCACATCTTACAAGTCGAGAGAGGTGGCATTTGTTGTGTTTTAGTGTAGTGTGGAGGTCAAAAACATGTGATTCATCCTCAAGTTCCATTCAGGGATCAATCCTTCTATCTAGAGAAGGAAATCCATTTCCATGAGGAGAAAATTGAGCAAAAAGGTTTCCAGATATTATAAGCATGTTTCCACTTAGGTGACATCTTGGTCAAGGAAGTGAATTGTGAAGTGAAAAGTGTGTCTTCAGTTCAAAGGTGAAATGGGAAGCTCATGGAGTAATTTGAGGATCATCATATCATGATTCTTCTTTTATGTCCAAATCTCTTCAAAGAACATGTTGGAATGATCTCGTCAAGATACTAAGACATTTAAACAATCATGTGTGAAGGATAAAAAATTCATCCATTCCCATGAGAAGCATATGAGTAAGAAAATGAGGATTCTGGAGTCAGAAAAGGCAAGGAGATGATATTCATTTAGAGCACCATGTATCCAAGAATGAGAAACCATCTCATGTTTCACTTGATGTCATTCACATAATAATGTTCTTAAACAATCATTCAACACCTAGTAGTGTGATCACACCTTAAAGGAAGAAACATTGCAAACAAAATATCATTTCATTAAAACTTAGGGACATTGGAAAATCATTTAATTCAAGGAGAAATACTCTATCTCCAAAGTGAGGACCTATTTTAGTAAGTGAAAGACAAACATCAAGAGGTTTGGGCATTATGGAGTTGATTTGTGATCATGAATTGAAAGCCTAGAGAAGTAAGAAAGTGATCCTCACATCCTAATTCCCACCTTGTGATCAGAGAGGATCATCATGAAAACCTCATGGTAGTGTTCTTAAACACTCATTCAATGCCTAGAAGTATATTTAATGATTCCATAGATGGTCACTTATACAATAGGTGAAATTAAGAACATCGTGAAACTTTTGAGGATGTTGAAACATCAAAATTCAAGTCATTAAGGTTATGGTCATGAGAATAATGACAATAGAGGATCATCAAAGGTTCATATTGTAATGTCTTACAACAATGTTTCTAAAACTTCATCCAAATTTTTGGGATGTTCCCATATCTCATTGAAGGAGGTTGTGATCATAGTTCTTCAAGAGCAAAAATTTATCCATCTCCAAAAGCTTCATCTTCATCAGATTGGTCAACCCTTCTCTATCTCTTTACATCTCTTTCTTTCTCTCTCTCTATATTCTAATTTATTATTAAAAATGCACTTTTCCCCTATTTTGTCTTATCCAATTAAGTGACCTTCAAAATCAACATTGTAAGATTTCGTTTTCATTGTGAGGAAAAGAATAACTTTTTTATCCTTGGACTATGGAAGGTCACAAGTGATTAAGGGAAATGAAAAGTAATGTGGGGGTGGATAAAGAGACATTTTTTTATGTTATAAATTGTAATATCTTCTCCATTCCAAAAGGTTGATAATTGTTGATTGATTGTATATTGTAGAGATTTACCACTATCTCATCAAGCAATAAAAGTTGCATTTATTTTATTTATGTGTGTATGTTCCTTTATTTCTCTACTCTCCAAATTTGTAAGCTTGGTGATATTACATAAACAAGTAGGAACTTTGTGTCCTTGATTAATGAATCTGCATAGTTGTGTGTCTCAAGTTTGTTAGTCTTTTTGATTTCTTGCATTGTTTTGTTTTTTAATTGAATGTGGACCTAATCCGGTTGATGTATGTGAATTTTTTAAGCCTACTCACAACATTAACCCTCTCTCCTTATTTATCTAACTTCCCTTTACCTCTCCTCACAAAAATTCCTCCCCTATACTTCATACAAGAACTTTTCCATAGGTTTAGTAGAGTATCTTTGTGTGATCCCGACCTAATGAAAACCCCACACTTTTAGGTAGTTTACATTGAATAATAGAGCCTCCCATACACAAGGAGGAGGCTTAGCCCCATGACCATTGGTGAAATCTAATAATGTGCACTTGTGAAAAATATTTCACCATTTAAGTAACATTATGTGGATTCTCTTAACCCAAAAATAAAGGAATGAGCAGCATAAGGACTTAAGTAGGAATTTTTAAATTTAGTGTTGAGTGGACCTTTTTCAACACTAAGGAAGTGGGTACCTTTCCAATCAATGTCAAAAAGAGTATTACATAATTATTTGTTTGTAGTAAATGTAATAAATCAGCTAAGTTTAGAATCCGCAAAACATTAACTTGGTGTTTCATGGGTTTACTAAATTGTAATGTCTTATGGGTTTTATCAAACCCATGAAATGAAGGAAAATAACCACAATGACAAAATCCATGAATCAATGGGGTAGACCCTCATAGGTTGTGTGAATTTTCTTCTCATCAAAATAGGAGGGGGAAATTTGGAAAGGTTTATGGAAGAAGGAAGACTCGAAATAGCATGATGAAAGCCATGAGACAAAGCAAAATCCACAAAAGGTTTCAAATTTATGCCAAACTCTAAAACAAAGATCCAACCACTATAATTTAATGAAGAATGATGTTATTTTATGCAGTGTGATGGCATGTTATAGACTCAAGGGTCGGGTTGTGGTTGTTGGTTTAAATTGAGGGCATCTATACCTGTAATACATGTAAACTATGAAGATAAGTCATGACACCATGCTCATTTATCACATTTTATAGGTGATGGATTCTAGTTTAGAATGCCTTTCTCCTTCCATAAGTTGTATAAATGTAAGTGACCTTGTGCATGCAAAGGGTTCCCTCTTGCAAATTTTTAATCTTTTCTTTAATATTCCATGCTTTTGGACCTCTATAACTACATATTTTGGAAATTTATCAATCCTATGTTCTTGTAAATGTAAGTAATATCATTTAATGAAATGCGAATGTGGTTTTCCTTCATGCATTGTGTATTAAATGTAATTCCTAACCATTTTTTTCTTAAATCTTGCATATTAATAATTTATAAAACTTTGAGTTTTCTTTAGATTTATACGTGATAGTTTTGAACATGTCAACATAAGCCGTGGGTTGAACCCTATTTTAGTTTGGTGCATCACCTTATTTTAGTTTGCAGACCTCCCTTTCCCCTACCATATCAACTCTAAATCCCTTGAAATGTAGTTTAGTTTTAGTTTAGTTACATTCTTAGGTTCTATGTTAGTTGCGCAGTGTAAGACAAGAGGAGCCAACCTTCTTTGGAGGTTGATCTCGCTTTGCAAAGTCCCACACTTTTGAGATCATCCCATGTTACCTAAAGTTCTAGATGTTCATATGTGAATATTCAGAGGGCACAAATTTTGGCATTAATAGCTTTGACACACCTTATGGGGAATAAATTTGACATTATTACATTTTTGTGTGACTTATATTTTATTTCCTCATTCCCAAGTCCTATTTTTCTATACTTATCCATTTTCATGAGAAGAATACAAACAAGGTCAAGTTAGTGTAGACAAAATTTCCCTTTAGGCATTATCATTCTATTTAGAAGCTCAAGTGGTAAAATCAAGGCGCCTTATGTTTTATTTCCTATATTAGGGTGCCACCCATTTCGTAGTCCCAGCCTAAAATCAAGGCACTTAGGGTGCCCTAGTCTTTGTTTCTCTTTTCTTTCTCACTTATTTTTGGGGTCTTTCTAGACATTTTTATCCTTATCCTTTTCTCGATTGGCCATGTTAGGGTTAATTACAAAATTAAGCTTGAGAATCTTATAAATATAAAGTTATAAGACCATAATGAGGGTCTTAGTGTCACATACTACTATCACTCCATATAGAGTTGCATCTATTGCATCACTTGCATCCACCTAGTATCATGCATCAAGGTTATGAGATTTACATCAACACACACAACATAGGGGGAGTGATTCTATTCTATTCCATGCATACATGTTATTACATTTTCTATAGTTATTATTGTTTGTTACTTCACAAAGTGCGACTAACACCTGAGAACCTAGGGCACGACATACACACACACACACCGAACTACATCCGGGTTTGAAATGTAGTGCGAGTGCTCAAATAATAAGACCACTAGTTTGGTGGTGAGGTCGATCGACCCATTCATTCTGCATCTTTATTTTTCCTATGGTTTGATACTTCCTTTTATATTGCAGGTCGTCATTTGATTATTCACCACATTCGCAGATCTAGCGAATCCAATGTGACAAACAAACAGAGAATAGGATCATCTTGTGGCCATACAAAATTCAATTTTGAGCATTTACAGAGATCGGGGCACTAATATGCACAGGGCACCCTGGGCATCCCAAAGTACCTTCCCAGGTTCCCCAGTCGCCTCGAGATCTTCCAGATCCAACCTTTGTAGGACTTTTGAGTGGTCATCTACACTTCCATATTTTATTTTCAGACCTATGACAATATCTCCTGAATCAGCTAGGCCATTTATTTTCATTCTCTTGCATACTTAGGGTTTTATTTTACTTAGAATAATTAATTACAATTGTTCCATACTATTTTAGTTTCATTTATACAACATTTTAGTCCTCCTATTTAGATTAACTAGTGATTATAATTTCATAGTTTAGTTTAATTTAGTTAATCATTTTGGTGAACTTGACGTCTTTCATGCTTAGGATCCTTATTATTCTTCTATCATGGGTCAAGTTTCTTTATCTGATTTACTCAAGCGATATCCCACTTGTCATGATATTTTCCAAAAATCCCTAGAAACCAAGTATTTTGATGATAATACGCCACCACACAAATTAAGTGTTATGCTTCATTATTTCTTTGTCAACCCTAATCTTGATGACCCTCCATCTAACCAACCCATCTTAGATTCGATCCATGCCTTAAATGCAAAATTTATTGGCATGGAATCCACAATAACATCTCTTAGATTTGAAGCTCAAGAGTATAAGTATGGCTCTCACTCGTGTACATCCTCTATGTAATATATGGAATCAATAATCACATCTCTTAGATCTGAAGTCCAACAACTCAAGGATGCTTCTCAATTACATACATCATCTATTCAATCCATGGAATCCACCATCACAACCCTTAGATCTGAAATTTTATAGCTTAAGGATGATTCTCAATCACATGTTTTTTCTTCTTCGACATCTCCTATTCAATCTATGTCCATTATATGTCATATACAATTGAACCTCAAGACACGCCATCACAGAACCTCTCATACTTGATTGTAATACTAAGCCACATGAAATTCTAGCCCAAATTCTTATTTCTCAATTGATTCTTCTACCTACTCATTTTTATCCTCCATATCAATGAGTAAAAACACCAAGATCGTCCATATTTCCATTATCATTTAATCAATGGGTATAATGACACAATTTCTATGTTTTACAACGTAGATTCAAACATCTTGAGCATCAAGGATTTATTTTGTTCACTAGAAAACATCCTATTGAGCACCCACCTACAAATACTACCCCTAAATGGGCTCCAAAAATTGTTCCTTCTACATCTATAGAACATCACCCTACCACTTCTCACACACCTTGTTCGGTTAGTCATGAGCCACCTAAGTAACAACCTCTAATAATTAGTTCACCATCTCCTCCTACTCCATCCTCTACAACATTATCAAATCAAAACAACTCATCACTCCTTAAGTGTTTCTCTAAGTCACGTCCTCTCTCTAATTCCTCTGTTGTATTACCAAGTCAAAATGAGAAACCAACCACAACACCAAGTCCTACACAACAATCACCGCCTAACATTAAGCTTTTCATTCCAACATCCACTATAGATCCTACATACATTAATGATTGGGACTCTGATGATGTTTACTATGATGAAGAACCATGTGATGGTAATACTTCTCCTTCACATCCCATCACTTTTGTTAAGTAAAATACTCCATATATTGATCCACTTAGTGTCTTTTGATTTGACCTTCATCATGTACATACTTGGGGGCATAGCAATAACACAATCCCCCCTTATCATCTTATCTTAGGCACATATTTCATATTTTCATTTTCATATAGGCAATTTCATCAAACCTTTTAGCACCGTCATTACCCGATGATGAACTCTTGTGATTTTGTTCACACTTGACTGTTGAGGGATTACCATTACATTAAACCACAAACACTGCACTATAGGTTCTACACATTTACATTCTACCACATACACCACACATCCTACATCATCCTCTACATCCCTAATCTATTATTCATGTATACATCAATCTATCTCATACACACTATATGCGTCTAGTTTTGCATCTCTTTCTTACATTCTATATTTATGCTAGGTTACATTATATATGGGTCTAGCTTTACATTTTCTCACTACATATTCTATTTTTCTATTTACCCTTATCACCGCATCTTACATCATCTACACATCCTACCTTTCCCACATTGTATGATTCACATAGTGCATCTATCCATCATATACATTCTATATACTACACTAGATTCTATTACACATGGATCTAGTTCTACTTATCATCATTACATATTCCATTTCTATATACACCTATTATTGCATTTCAAAACTTACCTATTCACACTACACATCTTATATTGCATTGCCCACACCACACATTTGCATCTCGTATTCATCACTTGGTTGTTTACACTACGTTGTTTTCTACACACTGCACTCACCACCCTATGAAATACTTTAAATCCTCGGTCCATACTCGATTGTCGAGGGTTTACCAATCAAATGGATGTTACATTCATCATGAGATATTCCTCCTAAATTATATTTCTCAAAATACATTTCTAGTGTTAGTGACATACACCTTAGGTTAAATTGTCACCTATCTTCTCATCTTGTAGTGGTATACGCTTTAGGCTAAATTACCACCCCCATTATCATCTTGTAGCGTAATACACCTTAGGTTACATCACTACTCCCTTCTTATTTATCCCATAGTGACATACACTTTAGGATAAATCATCACCCATCTTCATCCTTTCATCTTATAGTAATATACGCTTAGGGATAAATCATCAATCATACATTCAAAAGTCATATTATACACTTAGGCTATAGGGTCCACACACATATTTCCACATGTCTTATCCCCATACACTCATTCTATAGTGATATACATTTAGGGCTAAATCATCACTCCTCCATTCCACAAGTTGTGATATACACATTCATCATAACCCGCTAGACACAACCAACGCTACTCGACCATTACCCGATGACGCAATCTCATTTACGGTTCATTATTGGCTACTGAGGGGGAAAAATGAACCTCACTTTGCATACACATTCCATCCACTTGGGGGCATGTTGCTCCTATTCATTCCATCCATCCACAACATATTGCATGCTCTTAGAGGCATTTACTTTTACTTACTAGTGTTTTACATGCTCACTTTATTACACATGTTAGACTACTTTCCCATATGTCATTATCATACACACATGCACATTCACACCTTTGTTTACTGTGATCGCAGATACGGGACTTTACACATGGAATGGATGCTCACCTTCTACCCTTCCTATTCCAGTCATAGGGCATCCACATTCATCTTATCCAAGTGATATTGTTTCATTTTGTACTTAGCATCTTATACTACTTTTCCATACATGCTTTGACATATTAGTTATCGATCGACATGTTAACGGATGTTCCATGTGCAACACTTGTTTTGTAGGATTACACGTTTCCATGACTACCTATTTGTTTTTATTCATATGCTTTGTTTTCCTTTATAAGCGGGATTTGCTCTTTGCATGTGTGCACACTTGACTATTGTTTGTGGCCATGATGGCCTTGCGTGTCTTGCGACATCATGAGTGATGTCCTATGTTTGAAACCCACTTTGTGTGGTCTACTTATTTTCTTATGTGTTTACACTACTTTTTTGGTAGTTGCTGCATTTTTTTGTGTAATTTACACTTGTCTTATTACATGCATGTGTTTTTAGACTAACAATTATCTTGGCTAGCCATCCCCTTTTGTGTGTACCTTGGTATCTACCAAGTGTTTCCCATTTCCCCTACAGGGCAGAGTTCTACAGGTTAGAGTGTGGTTGGTCCTCTTTTGGGACTCCCTTTGGCGATGTCGCATGTGCCTAAAGAGGGGGGAATCATTGAGGTTTTCTACTAACACAACGTATTTACACCGGTTCACACACAGTGAGTGATTTCACAATAGTCTGTGAACTCCATACACAACGACCTCTACAGGATATGGTGTCCTTTGAAAATTCTAAATAGCAGTTACATGCTTGGGGTTACAGTGGGTGTGCCTCTCTACACTAGTCCATCCAGTGGTGTTGGATCACCCAAAAAAATAGTACAGATATATCTTCACACATTTCAGCAGAAGTGGTTAAAGGTTTGAGGATATAGTGCATTTCCTCCCTATACTTCTTTAGCCAAGGTGGCATGAGATTTCCCAAAAAACTCGCGATAGTACAGGATATCCTTCTACACCCTTTCTCTCGACATGGATCAGGTGCATATGTTCCATTTACACTTTTATTTTAACGTATTTTACATTTGCGTACTTTACACATTTCTATATACATGCATATTTTACATAGTTTTTTACATACATACATATTTGACTACTTGCTCATTTTCTCCTTTAAGGTCTAGTCAGTATGAGAAAAAAATAGTCAAATTGGGGAAACAACAACAACATCTACAACAACAATGAAATGACAAAACACCGCTATTATAGGAACTTTCCTTTACTAACCATGTAGGTACACTACACACAACAACAACCACACACGCATTCCATCCTAGGTTCACTCTCATCACTTTTTATGCACATTTTTCATCTTTAGAATCCACGCTCCTCCACATTTTTATTTTTTTCATTCCACGCTTAAGTCTAGTCCATTACACATCTTCTTCTACACTCTACATGGATATCGGTATGCATCTCTATATACTTTATGTTACCAGAGCTTTCTACTCACGAACATAAAATGGGGGAAAATGTAGACATAAAATCATGCACTTTAGGAATTATTTAGCCCATTCTTATACTACTATTTAGAAGGTTCTCAAGTGAATAAAGAACTAATTAATCCCACCTTTTCTCCATCATTTTCTTATATTTTATTTTTTCATTCATGCATATTTTTCTATACTTATCCCTTGTTTCACAACTTCCCCATAATTCTAGCCTAAAATAAGGGCGCTCAAGCCCCGCTGTCTTGGGGTGCCTTGGTCCCACCTTGGGCACCCGGTCTATGTTTCTCTTTTCCCACTTCTTTTTGGGGCCTTTCTAGATTTTTTTATCCTTATCCTTTTCTCATTAGCCATGTCGGGGGTTGATTATGAAATTAAGCTTGAGAACCCTATAAATATAAAGTTATAAGACCATAATGAAGGTCCTAGCGTCACATACTATTATCACTCCATCTAGAGTTGCATCCATTACATCACTTGTATCCACATAGTGTCATGCATCAAGGCTAGGATATCTACATCAACACACACAACATAGGGGGAGGGATTCTATTATATTCCATGCACACATGCTATTACATTTTCTATAGTTATTATTGCTTGCTACTTCACAAAGTGTGATTGACACGAGAGCACCTAGGGCATGACATGCACACACACACACATAACTACATCTAGGTCTGAAATTTAGTATAGCCTTAGTGATAATGCCACTAGTTTGGTAGTTGAGGTTACTCTAACCCATTCATTCTACATATTTATTTTTCCTAGGGTTTGATACTTCCTTTTGTATTGCAGGTCGTCATTTGATTATTCACCACATTCGGTGCAGTCCAGCGAATCTAGTGTGATAGACAGACAGAGTATCAAATCATCCTATGACCATACAAAATTTAGATTTCAAGCATTTACAAAGACCGGCACCTAATCTGCAGACTGACCAGGGTTATGTTGGTGTGAGTTATCCTATGTGTCCTCCTCACATATTGGAGGGTCATCTCACATGGGTTAGGTTTAGGGTTAGGTTTAGTTTGTTATTGAGTTATGCACTAGGGTTCTCAAAGACCCTATATGTACCTTTTCACTATTCATTTATGAGCATGTTAGGACACTCCATTGTCTTTTCTCTACATGTGTAAGCTTGTTCATATGCAAGATTGTTTAGTTATTGATCATTCTTCTTGTGATTACGTTGGAACCATTACAATTAAACCATAGTGCAACTTCATCATGGTGCACAATTTCGATACATTTCGTCAACTCTTTCATGGTATCGGAGTTTATTTGCACTTGCCTTTGTCACACCAAAAGTTTAGCTTTTGGCGTGACAAGTCATGCTTTTGATACTAGGAAAGAAGCACGCCACCCCAAAGTAGTGCTGGGATGGGTGACCTTCGGTCATGTTAATCATCTACTACACTAACAGGGTACCCTGGGCACCCCAGTGCCTTCCCATGCACCCTAGTAAGTTCAAATCTTCCAGATCCGGCCTTTACAAGACTTTTGAGTGGCCGTTTGCACTTCCAAATTTTATTTTCAGACTGTGACAACCTAAAAAAATTATCTTCGAATCAACTAGGTCTTTTATTTTCCTTCTTTTTCATACATAGGGTTTTATTTCACTTATAATAATTAATCACAATTGTTTTATAATGTTTTAGTTTCATTTATACAACGTTTTATTCCTCTCCTATTTAGATTAAATAGTGATTATACTTTCATATTTTATTTTAATTTTATTTAATCATATAGTAAGAGAAGATCCCTTTGACTACTTATAATTATCGCTAAGAATAAGGAGAAGAGGTAGATCAATCCAAATATCCCCATCACATTGAGACGGATTCCTCTCCACTCCTCATCTTGGTAGGAGTTTATTGTTATCTTTAATGGTTTTGAGACCCATTATATTAATGGCCCAATAAAGGAATCAATATTGTGTTACGTTTAATGGGGTAAATCATTTACTTCTATCCCAATTTGATGATATTCCACTTGCATCCCCAAAGAGTGTTCCTTTCTTCATTAGAGAAAACACTACAAATCTAGTTGAGCATATTAAGGATATTGCCAACATATGTTCAATATATCATGTGACATAAGACAATGTAGAAGTCAGGTTCTTGATGGCTTCTTTGAAATGGAAAGATATGCAATGATATAAAAGCTTAATGATGAAATCTATCACCACTTGGGATGAGATGAGTTAAGGTAATATTTTTGTAATCATTTTAAAGATAAATCAGATCACTTATCTCTAGTTGAGCAACTAAATTCTAATAAAAAGAGAACCTAATGAGCTAATATTTGATTTCAACATCATATTTCAGAGGAATTAGGAGTATATTCCTCAAGTGGTAAGTCCTACACCTTAATACAAATTTCTTGATTATATAAAGGATTTAAATAGTGATATTTTAGTCATGATTTATTCCATGGGGTAGAACATTACTAGATGCTTATGAAATTTCCATTAAGGCTGAGAATAGCCTTGTCTAGGATGGGAAACTTTCCCCTAAACCTCCAATTCCTATATTTCCAAAATTAGAGACACCCTTTCCTTGTCAAAAACTTGATTTAACACCTAACCCATCCTCAAGAAACCAAAATTACAATCAAGCATCCACCTTTGAAAGCCCTTGAAGTAAATTATAAGAGGTTATGAAATAGTTACAAAATTTGGGATTGAATTGGTGTCCCTAAAAGGAAACAAGATACAAATTTTAGGCCCTATTACTCCCATACCAACCCAAAAGCCTCGTTATCCACCAACCAAAATGTCATTCCAAGAATCTTTGTATTCTCAAGTTACTCTTGGAAAACCATTTCAATCCTATAACCAAAACATGACTATTTTGTTTAAGGATTTGGTTTGAGTACATAATAATATTGTGTAAGATTATGAGTGATGTTTTCCTTTCAACATTTCCCATAATCAATTAATTTTCAGCAAATGATATACTTAGTCAAGAATTGGCCACATGAAAAAATTCCTCTCAAAAGACATACCCATGGAAAGAAATCCACAAAATGAAAGTACGCAAGAAATACCGTCGAGTGATATATCACTTGTAAAATGGAAAATGGAATAGTTCAATGAAATCAATCAACTACAAGAAAGTAATCAAGTTTTTCGCAAACACCAGGGGAAAAGAAGATAGATGGAAGCAAATATTTAACCTTTTACACCTCCATGTCTGCATCTTTAAGTTACACAACTTGTGGACTAATGCGAGACTTCAGGCTTTAAAAATAGAACTACAAAATACAACAAATTTGTAGTACAATACTCATACATGGAACATTGTGAGTCGAAAAATAAAGAAATGTTGTGTCGTATTGCAAGACCACTGATCAAACAAAATTTGGAGTAAATTAACAAGAAAGGAAAATACCATGCCTTTATTGTAAAACCCGTGGATGCCCTATAGTATTTTATTTAACCAAGAGCAACACAAGGCATGCTTTACACATCACTCGGAGACATATCGAGCGCTCACCCTAATCACACAAGGGTAATAGGTCCTATTTTATGGAAGCTTTTTCATGGAGTTAGCATGAAAATACATAATCCAAATCCATAACAACCGTGCAAAGATAAACACAACTAGATCTAGATCATAACCATATGTAAGAATGAGCTAAAAAAGAATCAAGATCAGGTTTACTATGCAAGATCCATTATATAAAAGTTAATAACCAATATCCATCCACACAGATCCATTGTATTAATCACTATAAATCATATAAGTTAAATACATACATAAGAGTATCACCATAAGTTATGCGCACTCATAAACCAACAACATAACTCTACTATAAAGAGGAAATACTAAAACCATGCAAGTTAATACATATATATAGGGGTGGGGACTTTCCCTTCACCACCTAAACATCCTTAAAATAGGTTACATGCTAAGAATAACTATTCACCACTTATAAAGATAACAAGGGAGCATGCAAGCTCTTCTAACAATAGATCTCCTATAGATAACTTTAGTTCCAATCCTATTTTTAGCCCAAAACTCTGCATGTCGCTTGACCTTCCACTCATCCCAAAATAGCCTTGTGTAGCCTCCAAATATTCATGTTATAGTTTGAAAACTAGGTTTTTGCTCCAAAATAGACTCTTCCTACATGGAATCTTCCCTTGCATGTTGCCCACTCCATCTCTATATTTAGCATCTTGCCCAAAATTATCTAAGTCCTCAATCCTTCTAGAAGAAATCTTTGAGTTCCCTTTTCTATCTCTCATTCGTGAATACGAATATCCATTTACACACTCACCATATTCTCTCCTACACATGCTTCCTCTCGTATATCTTGCGCATGCACTCTCTTCAATACTTAGTCACATTTCCAAGGCCTAACATGCCCCTTTCAACATCTTAGATCAAATGAAGAAAACCAATGTAAGCATCTCCATGTGGGAATCCTTTCCCATTCCTAGATAGAGTGATATTCTCCAGACGTCATGGATGATCCTTCCACTTTGCATGAAATACCTAGGGAGACAAAAAAATTTCTTACCTATGCACTCCAGTATAAGGATGATTAACTAGGTAAAGTCATAAATCCACCACCCTTATATGTGTCTCTTATTATAGGAAATCATTTAGTGCACAATTGCATGATAGACTCAGTGAAATAAATTTAGTGATATCAAAACAAATAACACATCAACTTGGTCTTGAATATGATCCATTCTCTAAGGTATTGGCATAGTTAGATGGGAACCACAACAAGGACTATCGGGTTTATAAGATATCTAAGACTTACTCTACATACATGCCCGAACTTATAAATTCCATAGACGTGTTTATCATTAATTTACCCCATTATTTTATTTTTTCTCTCATGGGATTTCTACATCCCTTTAAATTTTCAGCAAAAACTACTCATTTTCATATTTACACAAATATGGAAGTTGAAATCCTTCAAAATTGGAGCACATGCCTAAAATAGAAAATAAAAACTTTTGCAAGTGTTTTCATTCAAATCGACAATGGGAATACCACTTTGTATTTTTAGTAATACTTTACTAAAGAAATTAATAATAATAGTAATTCTAATAAAAATACAAATTCAGACACCTCATTTCATTCCCCATGTTCGAGACACTCAAAATTGTCAAAATTGGCAAGACTGGCAAAAATGATCTAAAATGGGTCAATAATGACAAACATTCTAAAAATAGTAAATGGAGGAAATGAGGTAAAAATGATCACATGATATTCTTAATTCATTCTATATAATGTTCCTGAAACTCATAGAAGTCTCCAACTCAAGTTTTAGGAAAATTTCCTCATTCCCTAATGCGGTGAGCATAAAGTGCCAAAATGGGAAAATACCAAATTTTCCTAGAAAGCTATTTCACTTCATCCCACATGGAGTGCATGATAAAAATTTGGATGACATTGGTTTTGATTTCATTCTTATTCCCTTTCTTTGGAATTGGAAGGATTTGGTCTCATGTTTCATTCATCATTAGTGCTCCCATAGTGGAAAAATCATGATCATGTTTGTGTGAGAAAAATGCACCAATTTCTCCCATGTGAATGATTGATCATAAAAATGTGACAGTGTTTCTCAAGAATTAGAAGGATTTTATTAATGAGATAATTCACCTTTGAATGTTCTTGGTGGTCTACTTTCCAAATTCTCATCACTCTTCTTCTCGGTGTGTTCAAGCAATGTTGTATAGGTTCACCATTTCAAGAATTTTCAAAGGAGGAAAAGTGTTCAATTTGTCTTCATTAGTGCATCATAGTGGAGGGTCATCATGGGTCAAGTTTTCATCCTCAACATCATCGGAGCTGATCTTCATTGAAGGTGGATGCATCTTCATCCATGTTTTGGAGCATTTTCTCTCTCCTCTCTTCATTCTTTCTCCTCTTCTCTCCCCTTTCTAATTCTTCATTGTACACAATGATTGTATTTTGTCTTATTCACTTAAGTGACTTTATAATGTTACATTGTAAAATTCCCTTTTGATTTATAAAAGGGTACTTATTTTCTCACTTCCTAGGAAAATGAAAATTCACAAGTTGAATAAGAACATGAAAAGTCATGTGGGGGGTAGATGAAGAGTTGTATTGTAAATATATAAATTGGGAGAGCCTCCTCACTTTAAAAGAGGTATATTATTTTTTACTAGCTCTCATTCAATCTTAAGGAACAAGTGATAAAATTTCCTTAATTTCCTTTTCTTATTTTCCTCTCCATCTCAACTATACTCCATGATCATGTACTTGTTGAATATTATGCATTGAGATTTTGTGCTTTTTGTATTTTGTTCCTTGTTCTATATGAATGGTGTCTTCTCATTGAATTCATGGATATATTCTAGTTTAAAACAATAATTTTTTTATTTATTGTACAAAACCCTCCCTATTATTATCTTCACACCTCTCCTTCAAGCCTTTTCCTCCCTTGTAGAATCTACAAGCAATTTTCCACAGGTGTAGGGAAGTACCCTGTGTGATCCCCTATTGAAAGACCATCCCTAGTTGATAGAGTAGTGTACATATTTTTGATTTTTCAATAAATGGAGCTTCCCCATTCAAGCAGAGGGACCTAGTCCCACACATTGTTGGTGAGAGTTCACTAATTTTCCCACCTGAAAAATTATTTTTCCAACACTAGGATTTCCATTTTCATACCAAAGCTTATGATATTTGAAGGGAATTTTAACTTTACTTGTTGCTTGCTCTATGAGACGGTTCTTGAAACTTACTCTAAGATTTTGAACCTCATCACAAGCTTCTTAATGTTCCATATCTCTCAATTACTTCAAACAATTATCTTTTACATAAATTGGATCACATTTGATCCACTTCTCTATATGGTGTTGTGTGCATAGTGCTTCATCTTCTTGTAAGGATAATGAGTAAAATGTCGGGCATGCAATATGGAAATTATCTTCTTCCCTATCTTGACCATTTTGATCTTTGAAATTCATCTCCATGATGGATACATCCTTTCCTTGAGTAGAGTTAACTTTGGGAGGTCTAAGCATTTTCTTATTTATATATTCATCATTGCAAAGGTATTCATCTTGAATGGAATCAACATTGGGATAATCAAGCACCATTTCATCTATTTTTTCTTCATTGATAATTTCTTCATCTAATGGGAAAAGGAAGGTTTCAAATTCATAATCATTTTCATACTCAATGAACAAGCCTTCATGCTTGAAATTGGGAAGATGGTTGGACATTTGGGATTCACCTAATAATAAGTCATTTAATTTTACTTATTATTTATGATATGAATTTATCATCACCTTGGGATTGGTTTGTTATAAGTCAAGATTTACATGACCTTCATCACTACAAAGTAGAGGACCTATATTCATATCCAACGAGAAATAAAACTATCGAACTCCGTCTCTATCAAAGCTCATCATGGTGCTTCTCATCAAAATATATCACACCTATACACTCTCCATTAATATGGGAAAATCATTATCTTCCTATAGAAAAATTTATCATACCTTAAATCTTGGAATAGTATGTCTAACATTAGGTCATCTAGTTTTTGAACTGTGTATTTAATTTTACTCATAGGAAGGAGCTTCTTAATTTTACCATTGATGGGTATGGTGGCATATGAACAATCCATATATATATCTCTACCAACATCTTGACAAAAATCTAGGTCAACAACATACCATTTGAAGCTTGCATGTTTGTCACTAGTATTTTCATCATGATCTTCTTATCAAAAAAAATCTATGAATGATACTTTAGCTTCTTTCACCTAGAAAACGAGAGGTACTTATTTGGTTTCCATGGAGTAACAATGGCTAGTAGTGGGGGTGAGAGTAAGACCAAGGGATTTAGCAAATTTTATAGGCATGACATTCTCAGAGGCACAAAAGTCAATAATGTAGTTATTTAATTTATATCCATTAACTATCAAAGAAAGATAAAAATGCTCTACCTTCCCAAAGAGAGAGGATGTTAAAGCAAGAATGTTTTGAGGAGTGGTATGAAGAGTGAGAGGTAGTTATTTGGAAATGATATTTTGGGAACATTAATTTAAACTACTTCATTTGATAAATTGGACAAGTTTATTGAATTGGTTAGGATGGGTCCTCAAGTACTTAGACTTAGAAATTTGAATTTTGGATTTCTTGACATGGTCAAGAATGCCAAAAGGTGAAGTGATAGGTATATTAGGATTTATGTTATCCTTGACATGATTAGGATTTTCATTGTTAGGAACAATGAAAGTTCAAGATTATTTGACAAGAGAAGTGAAAGAGGCTTACTAGGAGATATAAATGGAGTCTCAGGATTCTTATTGGATGACCCCATGGAAGTAGGTAACAACGATCCTCATTTTTTTAGAGTTTCCATTTGAGAATTCAAATTATTTTCTTGGGAAGTGGAAGAAGAGGCTTCTTTCTCCATTTGTGAGTGAGTGAACATTGCACAAGAGTAACTATTCCATGGATTCTTCAAATTCTTCATCTGGTGAGTATTCAAAATATTCAATCCTAGCACATCCATCTTCTTCTTCTTCAATTTTTGATTCAAAAATTTCTTCTCCTTCATCTTCATAGGTTCTACATATTGCATTAACTGGTGAATCTTCCAAGGAAAGCTTTCGAGGTGCTCTTGCAAATTTGATTCCTATTTTGATTTTGATATGAACCATTTTGAGAAATCTGTCTCTTCAATGTAGTTAGGTCATTGACCATTTTTTTTAGCAACAAATCCACATTTTCATTTCTAGAACTCTTGACCTTATTCTTCATTGAATAGTTCTTGACCTTCCCTAACATGATAAGGTCATATTCCACTTAAACAAAAAATTTATTGAGCATTTTCTAAGGTATTTAGTTGAGCTATCCATAATATGAACCCAACTTCAAACTCGAGCATAATTAAAGAACCTATTCGATTATCGTAATAAGATGAGCACTAGTAGGAATTTTGTTGACCAAATCATTGAATTTTGCCACAAATTATCTTATGGGATCTTGTGGTTATTTCTTCATTAGAGTTAATTGAACAAGGATGGCATGAGAGTCTTCCATAGTCTTTAATCTTTCCTCAAACCTAGTTTTCATGTCATCCCAATTAGTAATTGAATGTGGTGGCAAGTAATAAAACCATTCTACAGGTGACATCTTGTAATGACTATATGAATAGTTTTTGGAAACATCTTCATGTCCCACTCCAAGAATGCCATAGGCTATGATAAAATTTGTAATATGATCATCTATATGTTTCTTTCCATCTCCATAAAATTTGGGAAAAATATTTCTTGATCCTTTTGGTAATTTATGAAGTGGAGGAGCCAACGCTAGTAGACCGATGTTTTGACCCCAAGGTATAGGTGAACTATTTCTTCTTCTTCTTCTTCTTCTTCTTCTTCTTCTAGAGGAACAATCTCCAATGGTTCTGAAACTAGTTATTCAATAGGATATTCAAGTGGAAAATCAAGATAAAATTTATTGAAGGACTCTTTCCTAACTTGCTTTACTACCTATAAAATAGGATGTCTAAAATCAGCTTGTGGTTTCTCTTCAAATGTAGTATCAACATTTCCACTTGGACGATAAGCTCGAGTATACCTTCTTTCTTAAATTTTGATTAAAGTATTAGATAGTAATGCAACCAGAAAAATTTAGGTTTTTCACTCAAATTCAATAGGGATTAAGAACATTCAAAGATAGTATTTTTGGTATTTTCTAGGGGTTTTAATGTATTTAGGAGTTTTTAGATTTTCAGATATATTTATAGGGTGCACAAGGGAATGTATTCCCTATCAAGTCACCAAAATTTGTTGGTGAAATAATTTGTTACAGTGTAGATTATTATTTTTCACCAATGGTCATGGGGCTAAGCCCCTCCTTCTTAGGTATGAGGAGGTTCGTATTTATTTAATATAAACTAATCAGAACTATGGGGTCATTGTTAGTATGTGGAAAAGTGTATAAGGGAGGAATTAGTTTGGAGAGAGGTAAAGGGGAGTAGAAGAAATAAGGAGAGAGGGTTAATGTTGTGAGTAGGAACTAGAGTACGTCCAAATTCAATAGAAGAAATCAATCATGTAAGAAGTAGTAAGACTAACATATCGGAGACAAAAAGTTCTATAAATTCATTAATTAAAGACACAAAGTTTTTTCTTGGTTTTACAAGATTACAATGCTTGAAAAGTTTGGGGGGAGAGAGAGAGAGAGAGAGAGAGAGAGAGAGAGAGAGAGAGAGAGAGAGAGAGAGAGAGAGAGAGAGAGAGAGAGAGAGAGAGAGAGAGAGAGAGAGAGAGAGAGAGAGAGAGAGATCCAGAGAGAGAGAGAGAGAGAGAGAGAAAGAGAGAGAGAGAGAGAGAGAGAGAGAGAGAGAGAGAGAGAGAGAGAGAGAGAGAGAGAGAAGAGAGAGAGAGAGAGAGAGAGAGAGAGAGAGAGAGAGAGAGAGAGAGAGAGAGAGAGAGAGAGAGAGAGAGAGAGAGAGAGAGAGAGAGAGAGAGAGAGAGATTATTTTTCTTATTAAGAGAAAAGAAGAGAGAGAGAGAGATAATGTCAAGATTAAAGGTTAATTAAGAGAAGAAGACAGAATAGAGAGAAAAAGACATTATTAGATGAAGAGAATTAGAATATGAGAGAGAGAGAGAGAGAGAGAGAGAGAGAGAGAGAGAGAGAGAGGGTGATCAATCAAGAGGATAAAGCTTCTATGTTGATGAAGAACTAGCCCTCGACAAACTTTTAAGAAATACCCCCAAAATGAGATTGTTGTCCTTTGAATGCCCGTTGAACCGAAATACTATGATTGCATATGTTTCCTCTTATGATATGCAGACACATTCTAAGGCATTGAATGAGTGTTCAAAAACACTATTACGTGAATTGCACTATGTGAACTCATGATGGTTTCTCAATCGTGGAAAAATGATGATTTTATTTGAACACAAAGTTGAAGTTAGGACATGGAGATCATCCCCTTATCCTTCTTGGCTCCAAAATTCACCTTTGTGACAAATTTCCCTCCTTTTTGAATGAAATCATACTCAAGATGCTCAAACACCTTTTTCTCATCTACTCCTCATTGGAACAGGGCCTTCTCCTTTAGATAGAAGGATTTCTCCTTGAATGAAATTATATGCTTATGGCCTATTGTTGGACTAAAACATTGTGGTTACAATCTCCTTCTTTGATGAGATGCATGAATAATCCAAAGAGTTGAATAAGTGTTCAAGATAAATATATTTAGACTTTCATTTAGTAGACTGTGATGACTTATTTATCATGCAAACATGATGGTCTTGGAATTCATCTCCGACTAAGCTTATGAGAATTTGCAGAGTGGTTTATTTCTTGTTTGAACCATAAGAACATTTCTTAGCCTTGAAATAATGGAAAAAATCAACAAGATAGGAATAATGTGAGTTGATGGAAGTGATTTGAGCCCAATTGCAATAATTTCTATTTTTAGCATGTCCTAACTAGGATGGCCATTTTTAGTACATTTTGACAAATATCTCTTTTTGATGGTTTTGTTTTTTGGAGTCAAATGGATGGATTCTTAATATATTTGGACATATGAATCGTTGCATAATTACTTGCTAGTTTAAGAAGCAAGTCTTCTAGGTTTTGGAATGAGATGAGAGTGGTCTTATAAGTTTCATGATTTTTTGAGGATGCTCCTCTTATTTTTAGAGGATTCTCTCATCTAGATTGATGGGAAAATGAGAATTTCATCCAAGAGGGAAGAATACTAAAAGAAAAATCAATCTTCCATATCTCCAAAACCATCCACCTCATCATGTGATAAATTACTCAATTAAAATATAATTTTATGAGGATCATCTTCTCTTAAATTCAAACAAATTGGTTGATTGAGTCACCTGGAAATTACAAATACATTTTCAACAGCTTTGTGCAAAAATGGAGTTCATGGCTGATAAACAATTCATCAATAAAATTTTACTTTTAGAATCACATTCCATGAATCATAGGTCATCATGAAGGTGTTTTCAAAAGGAGTGCACCAATGAAGTTTTACGGAGATCGGGTGCACGAGATAGAGAGATGTGGGTAAAAACAATTTGCAAGATTGATGTTTGGGGAAAACCAACAATATACCTATGTAACAATGGATTTTTGTGGAAAATACATAGCTCTTTAAGTTGAAAAAATGGTTAAGTTTGTGATTTGAGGAGTGAATTCATTCAATCTTGTAAATTTGAAATCATCTCTAACAATTGAGCTAAACCGGGGTTGGGAGATGGGTTTGAGTGTGGTTGCACCATAAAAGTAGGGAAAAAATGTGCTAGGGGAAAATAGGGATAGAAAATTATGCTTCACTAGATGATTCCAAGTGGAATTTTCTTGTTCAAAGTGTGAATGAGAGGTAGGGGCTGAAAATGGCTTATGGGGGATTAAAAGTGAATTTTCACATGATTAATGGCTAAGTTGAAGGAAGGGGAGCACAATTTCATGTCCTCCATTTCATTTTTTTTTTGTTTCAATCCAAGTGGACACCAAAATCTCAAAATTTCTCCATGGGGGTTTGATCACGAGATGGTGGCATAGGGATAAGTTGTTTGCAGGTTATGTTGTTCCTAGGTGCAAAAGAGGTGATGTGCAAGTTGTGAGAAGTATTTATTCATGGGGGAGTGTAATTTTTGTTCCCCATTTCCATTTTCACCTTGGGTAAAATGGGAGGGGACGTCATGGGTGATAAAATGTGCCATGGGTATCAGCTCATTAGAAGGAGACAAGTTAGATGCAAGTTGTGAAGTACGTAAGTGAAAACGTTGTGAGTCTAAAGTTGTGAGGAGTTAGTCAACATGGTGGATCAAAATTTGGTGTCCCAATTTACCCCATTGATTCTTTGAAAAAATCCAATGGGACATTGCATGCTTCCAAGTGTGCCATGGGGTCAACTCATCATGGGAATGAGACTTGGGCACTTAAACTCTTCACATGCTCCACCTAACACCTTAAGTTGATTTTTAATTGACGCAACCACTTGAATGGATGGGGGGTACACACTTCATGTGTTCCATATTTCTAATTTGAACCAAATGGAAAATAAAAGTGGACATGATATGCTAAAATTCCTCCATGGCTATTTTAACTATTCATCTCATCTATCAACTCCATTTTAGAACACTAGGATTATATTTTTATCACTAGTAACATGGAATGGTGTTTTGGGGTCAAACCATATACAATATTTATATCTAAAAAACCATTGAGATCATTCCCATAAATTTCAAGAGCCAATTAAACTGAAAATTTGATTTTTAAGGCCCGTTTCAATTTTGAATTGAAGGGGCGATTCTGAAAGTATTGGGATATCACGAAATAATTTTAAGTGTTGGAAAAAGTGATGAGTCAATAATGTAGAGGATTACAAGATATTTCCAATTATTATTTTTTTCCCTCCCAACTCCTCATGGAACTCCTATAATCATTTGGAAAAGTCAATTTTCACCGTTGGAGTAAAACATTCCCGCATCCCATATGACCCTATCTTTATTACTTGATTACTAACATCAATTTATTCCAAAATTTTTCCATAAGCTACCTTAAATAAATTCATTTCTCTCCTATACAAATCCCGGATGGTTTGAGTCTTCCTGTCGGCTTCCACAGGGTATACACCAGTTGTAAAATGGCTAAAAAGCCCCTTTTAATGCTTTAGAGAGCACTATTCTACCTCGAGCTTGACCTCAATGTGAAATAAAAAGAGATGCATTCCTCTAAACATGAAATACACTTTAAAACCATGTTAATTTTTTTGTCTCAGCTAGAATTAGGGTGACAAGGAATTGGAGAGGTTGTATGTACTAATAGGATGGCCAAAGGAGGGTTCATATTGACTAGGAGATATGTTTTCAAATTGTGGGCTTGATTGTCATCGCTAAAATTTTCAGTTTTGCATGCTATACATTTAGTATGACAACATGATTCAAAAATTGATTCACATAACCCTATTCCTACTATATCTCATGCTAGGAATTTAGTTACATGTGTTTATTCACATAGCTCTAGTCCTCTCGGGTATTATACTAGGCCTTTGGTTACACATGTGGATTCACACAACTCTATTCTTCATCTTCCTCCATCTAGCCCTTCCTCCACACATATTGCCTCTAGTGGATTACATTCTCATAGGATTCCCCATTAGTCTTTTCATATGTAACAACACTCTATATCTCCTCATCAACCTTCAAGGGATACTCATTCTTCTAGTCTAACATACAAATATCATACATCACATATTGGTCATTCTATTGCTATACATTTCTCTTCTCCTAGGCCCTCTTTGGCACATATTACTACCACCATTCCATTGGTAATTGAGTCACATTATTTGGCACATATAAGGCTTAGGCCTCCATCATTTGTGGTGGTTGATTCACCTCCTTAGGATGTTCTCATTGGATAGCTTTCATGTTATCCCCTTTCTTGTACATAGTTATGCACTAGAAAATACAAAAACAACAATATAATCATAAAAAGTAAAAACATTAATTAAATTTGAAATTTTTAAAAAATTAAGACATGTTTCTCTAGCATACATTGTTATCACTTTACATTATACATGTTTATCGTTTGAGTTGGATAGCTACCATTTCTATTCTTTACACACATATGTTCACGAGGTATATTAAGCATGATAAAAGACATACAAATCGATACATGACTATGTGAACTATCATGGTTCCTTATGTTAAATTTCTAGGGACATCCTTGCATACAATCCAAGAGTTATTATTTCACTATAATACCTTTTTCACTTCCTTATTATGCTTAGTTACATACATAGTGTATTTTATATCTATTGAGCTAATAAGACTAGCCCATGTTTCTTGTGTAGTGTTTGGAAACTTTTGTTTCACACCCTTCTATATATGAATTTCTATCTCATTTCATCACATTATGATACTCTTATTTTCTATACATACTTTCTAGTTGTGTGTGTAGTTACTTGTTTGCTACTCTGATTGTGGCCTAAGGGCCTTATTTTTCTTGTGACATCGTGGGTGTCTAAAGTTTGTAGCATCTTGCCTTCTTGTATGAAATTTCTTGATTGCATGATCAAGGGCCTTAATTGTCTTGTGACACCATGGGTGTCCCATGTTTACATGTGCTTAAGCCTTTTATGTGACATTATTTGCACTACTAGCTTTGCACTTGTTTTTACTTACATATGCACTACTATTCTATTGATCGGATTTTTTCACGTAAAAAATATATCGGTTTAACGACAATACACGGGATTAAATCCCTCATCAAATGAAGGGGAGGTGACATGTTTATTACTAATCTAAAACATGACAAAGATATATACAATATTCACACTAATCTAGGCATCAGGGTTGGGATCTCATCCCAATAGATTTATAGAAATATGTATGGATAGAAAGGAGAGATAAGAAAGAGAATAATTTTCTAGAAGAGAAAAATAAAAGGATATGCAAGAACATGATTTTTCTTAAGAAAACACAAATCAAAATATAATCATATGCGATTTATATTTTAATAACTTGTAAAATATTTGATAGGAAATATATGCCAAACAAAGAATAATTTAAAGCATTGAACATAAGAATAATAACTCAAATACTAGATATATCCTCACAACAAAAAGTTTGCAATAAAATATCTTTTATATTCTTCGATGATTAAAAGAAAACACAAAGTCTTTCTCTTTTCTCAACCTTGCTTCAATGTCACATCAAAATTTTCCAACCCTTAATAATGCCAAAGCATTTCACATTTATAGAAGAGAGAAGAAGAAAAATTAGGAAACAATTCAACAACATACTAAAAATAGTAAATAATAATAATGATTCCATTTTGACTGGTTCTCACGAAGGATAACAAATCAATATTTACTACCTTATAGAATGTTGAAACAAAATTGAAAAAGATGGGTCAAACAAGAAATTAAAATATTATGGGAAGCCCATCATTAAGACTTTTATTTTTCAACCATCTCACTCAAACTTGATTAGTAAACTATGCCTAGAATTTCTTGATCATATCCCACGCTTCTTCTTCATCTAGCCTATATGAATAATGATTCAAAACTTCGTAAGTTTCATAAGTATTACTAAAAATCCTTGAATTTTATGGTACTCCTTGACGTACTTGGAAAGATTGTACAAAACACTCTTGCAAAGAATAATTTTATCCAAAAATGCCAACCCATAGTGTTCTCTGATGGAGACTCTTTTTCAACTAGTTCTTGAAATGTCTTGTATAGATCATCAATAGATAAAATGTTCAGACCATCATCAAAAATTTTGTGAGAGTTTTTGATAATTCCTCATCAACATCATTGGTAGAATCCACCACCTCATAATTTGATTACCTTAATTTAATGTAGGCCTCGGTAATAAATTTTTATCGGAACATGATTGATTTACAAAACTCAATGTGTTTATAAACATCTGAGACTATTCCTTCCTTGACTAAAATACTAGAATGAACCACCTTAAGCTCACTAAGAGCTTCCAGAGTTAGATCTAGGTTACCACTCTCTTCAAACAATTCATCATTCAACTTATCCACCTCTTTTCAAGCATCCTCCAAATAATTAAAGATATTCACTGAATCATTGATAATCCAATTCCCTTGAACCAGAAGGTGTTGGATCCATTCATCAACAACCATCCCTTTCTCATTAAATTTATCCATCTTAGGCATTGATGAGAAGTTGAAATTGATAGGAGTAGGGGCTAGGGTTACGATCTGAACCTGGGAAGGCTTTGATAGCTTGAGTAATACCTCGGTCAACTATTCAACTTGATGCTTAAGTTCATCCCTTGAAACCTTAGTCTCATCAAGCTTCCTGCACAGAATGTATACAACAGTTTGAGCATCATGTCGAGAACCCTTAGCCATAACTTTTCCAAGATACACCCTTATGATTAGGTAATTTTCATATGTAGTATCTTCCTTGGTCTTTCCTCCTAATGGTATGGAAATTTCTACAAACTTCTAACTTGATGCATCTACTAATATTCTAGAGATAGTTTTGGACTTCTTAGTAGATCATGTTGGTGTGGGTCTCAATGAACTAAAATCAAAGGCCTCTAGAGGAAAATGACCTTTATCTTATTCGGGGTTTCTCTTGACAACCATGAAGGTAGTGTGGTAGAAGACGTTCTAAGAGAGGAAATGAGACCATTATTGAAGAAGATGGATGAGTAAAAATGGTGGAAAATAGAGATGGAGGAGAAGAGAGAATAGCGGTTATGATGGCATAAGACATTGGAGGAGAAAGAGGAATGGAGACTAGATTTTTAGAAGAAACTAGTAACTCCGGGGTCAATCCCACCTCACCTAAAGGAGATAGGGATGATAAAACACTTTTCATTAAGGAGAAAAGTAGTGATGATGGAGATGGTGGGAAGAAAGGAAAGTGAGGAGGAGAGGAGATGAAAGAAGAAACATGTAAATGCTGAATAGACACGCGCATAGTGGAGGTGATTAGAGCGATGGACGTAATGGGTTAATTTGTTCCAATACTCATTGGAATTTATTGAGTAATTTTTGGAGGAGGAGAATCAATAATCTCTACTAATGAAGTAGGTGCTACGAGATGAAAAAGCTTGAGACTTAACATGGACAAACTTAAATTTCACCTTTTTAGGTGGGCTTGTAATTTTATGATTTTCTCTATGTGAGAGCCCCATCCTGATGCTTTGACGTGACTAGAATATTTTGGGAAGTTGGATTGTTTGAGATTCATACCCCATGAAATCATCCAAGCCTTCATACGAATAAGGTTTTGGTCAGCCATATTTGTTATAGATGTTGTCTTTATAACCGACCAATCAATTTTTAGGAATCCAACATTATCACCATCCATTTGTTCATACATTGTCTTAACATCACTTTCATTATCGAATGCATCCTCAAGAACTTCGATGAGACCTAAAATCCTTATCTCATCTAAATTCAACCAATTATTATCTTTTCTTTAGACTCGACCTCATCCTTAAGATCGATCCAAATATCTTCAATGTTTAGAACATGGAGTTGCAACATCGTGTGAGCCTTAAGGATTCCTCAAAAGTAAAACCTTTCCTTGGCTTCATATGTTTTTAAATTTTATCTTGAAACTCATGGATCACATTCTTAGCCTTGATGATAGAATAACTTATGTATCTTCCAATTGAGATAGGAAATGAGACAATAACCTTATGTTTTCTTTGTTGAAAATTGTGGAAGTCTAAGAGTTGACTGACTAATTCCATGAGAATTATCTTATCATTGGGATACTTGCGAACTCATCCCTAAATCAATCCAAATATCTTAAATTTTTGGAACATGGAGTTCTAATGTCCCCGTGAGCCTTAAGGACTCCTCAAAAGTAGAACCTTGTTCTTAGATTCATATGTTTTTAAGATTATCTTACAACTCATGGATCACATTCTTAGCCTTGATGATAGAAGAGCATGTGTATCTTATAATTGATATAGAGAAATGAAACAAAAACTTATGTTTGCTTTGTCAAAACTTGAAGAATTCTAGGAGCTTCCTAGCTAATTCCATGAGAATTATCTTATCACTAGGATACCTAGGAAAATGGAAAGGAGCTTCTTGACATATAACAACCCGTAGATATGTGAACTTTCTAAATTGTAAGAAGATGCCACCCCACTTTGATACTTCATTCCATGCTTCATCGAAACCCTTCACTTTCTGAGATCAAGGTCCAATCTACAAATGATCTCATAGAAGAAGGTGTCATTCACCCTTATGTATTGTTCCAAACTCCCTTTCAAGGTCAATTGAGGATAGAATTTATAGATATGATCAGTAGACTGGTTACCCTTGAATCTAACCTGGGTAGTTCCGCATTCCAAGAGAGTAGCGTAAGTGACATAGGACATCATGTAAAAATTTCTAGTAGAAGGAATTGCCTTCATTTGAGCATCAATGTTGTTATTGATGAACACTCCCCAATATAAATGATGACCTTTATTCTTTATGATGGTAATGAATTGGTACATCCAACCATAGAAATATTTAGATTCTAGGATCCCAATATTCTACGAGAAGTGTAATGATGTCATTGATTTCCAAACTAAATCACTTCGGGAACCATCTTCGGAAATCTTGACATAGTGGGATTCACATTAATTAGGAATTTCTTATTTACGTGTTTTACGTAATTGTTGAAATCATTTCCCGAGATTGCTATGCGGATTGAAGAATCATGCCGATATATTCCTCAAAATTAGGATGTTTGAGGAGTTGATCAAAATAATCATTATCCAACATGATCACTTTCTCCCCACCTAATTCCTTACTAAATGAGAAATTGAGTCATAATTAGCGCGACACATACTAGGATGAAATCAAGAAATTGAACCGATACATGGAAAGTAACCACTAAAGGTAGTCCAATGGCAAAAATGACTACATCCATGAAATCTACGAGAACTTTGAACTCTTCCCTAAAACTCATCCATGCCAATATTTCCTAGCTCGTATCCTAAATGTCAAATTTTGCATCAATGTATGAGGGAGATTCAAAACCATGGTACTTGTACTTCATTTTCTTTTTCACCTCTTTCTTCCCCTTCTCTTTTCTAGAATTTGACAGGGAAACTAGTCCCAAAAATCACCTAGAACCACTAGAATAAAATCGGGTTTGGGACCTTGTTCTTGCAACTATGAAAACCCGTAAAAACTAAGTCGGAAAGTGACCTATTGAACACCTATGAAAACCCAAAAAGTTAGGTTAGGTTTTGGATGATGTCTTGTAGATTGAAAACCCCACGTACTACGGAAGTTCGAGTCTTGTCAAACAAGTGCTAAACTCGACACACTTTGCGAATTTGGTCTGTGTGAGCAACACCAAAAGTCCGAATCATTTAGATCGGAAACTAACTTTGTTAGGTCATGTGTAAAACTCGATTGGATACAAAAACCTTGATTTTTGTCTTCAATCCTTCAACACTTGAATTCCATAGAAGTAAGATCAAATCCACCCTTTGACTGATTATGAGAAATGACTAACTTGGGTGAAAATAAAGAGAAAACGATGCAAAACTCAAATTTACCCAAAAAGTAGACAGGGAAAGACCTAAGGTAAGCCAAAACATGACCAAGATGAAAAACATACTTACCTCAAGGTAAAATCACTTCGAATCCTAAAGAAATGATTGAAAATGCCAAGAAAAACTCGGTTTGGGTTTTGGAAGTGCTTTACAAGTGGAAAATCTATGCGATGTCGAAAAAATGCAAGGTACAAATGATGTGGAAAATATTCTATTTATAAAATTCCTAGCATTAATTACACATAAGATGACACATGTTCCTACCTACTCGCCACCTGGACATTAAATGTGTTGATTTCGGAATTGGGAAAACGCTTTGCATTTTTCACCATGTAGTCAAGTCCCGAAAACCCAATACAAAAAACATATAGCATCATAATTCAAAATTAGAAATCATGAGGCCATTTACATGTGTGCATAGGGTGAGATGTTATTATGTATTCGTGTTATGAAATCTGACAACATATGGGTTAATTCGGAGTTCGGGTTTGGAAAGCATGGAGCACACAACATGTGTTTTAGTGGGATGATGTTCTGATGAAAGTGGAACTTGAAACCCAATAGCATGTAGTTCAAATCAGACTTCATATTTGAAAATCATGGAAGAATTTACATGCTTTTGAATTTTCTTGTTTGATGTAATCATATCCCAAATCGACAACATAGTATAATTCAGGATTTCGGGTTCGGGAAGTAGGAAACACTTTGTATGTTAATTGTTAAGAGAGTTTTGAAATATGGAAAAAATAATTTCTAAGGAATTTTCAAAGGTGACTTTTAATCAAAGAGACTTTAGAAGGGAATTATAAAATTTCGATAATTGGTTATCTCCATTTTCTTGATAATCACAAAAATGGGATAACAGTTGGCTTTGATTGGGGACTTTCTTTTACAAAGCAAAGGAAGAGAACTCATATTTTTAAAAGTATGAACTGTTGGGAAATGAATTCAAAAATAGAAAGATGCAAAAATGAAAATAGAAACCAAAAGTAAACACATCGGTAGAAAACAAACACACAACGACAAACAAACAATGATACAATACAAGAAGATATTGCATCTCTGACAAATGACTTGAGGTGTTACCTACTATGAGGTAAGCGGAGTTGAGTCCCATCAAGATATGAAAGATAAAAACTATTTTATCCATTCAGTTGATGAATCTTGAAAGGACCTCGCCAAAGAGATTCAAATTTTTCGTGCATCCCCTTTGGCTCTCTTCTTTTTTCCCAAAGAAAAAATAGGTCTCCCACCGCAAATCTCACTTTGGTTGGATTTATTTTCAAACATCCTTTTGAATTTTTTTTTAATGTTTTGTGATCCTATATGCCACTTTGAACATGATTTCTTCCAACTCTATAATGTACACAATCATTTTATCAATAGAATCCTAAAATGTATCATCTTCAATGACTTTGGCCAACCTTAAAGCTGGAAATTATAAGGATATAGGTATCTCGACATCTACTCCATACAAAAATTGAAACGATGACATCCCTATAGCTCATTTAGGAGTAATACAGTCAACCTATAGTAAATCATACAATGCTTTATGCCATGTTCATTGGTTTTCATCAACCAATTTCCTAATTATGTTCACCAAGTTTTTATTACTTGATTCGGCTTGACCATTCCCTTAGGAATAATAATCTAATGCATGAGGTAAAGTAAATCCATAACCTTAACAAAACTCAGTGAGTTCATAAGATGAAAAATTGGAAGCATTATCAATAACAATCTTATGAGGGATATCAACCCTAACTATTATGTTCTCCTTTATGAAATTACAGATAACTTCAAAAGCAACATGTTTTACTAGAATGGAAACTACCCACTTGGTAAAATAATCAATTGCAGTCAAAACATAATTGTGCCCAGACATTAGATGTGGGATTAAAGGTTCTAATAAAATATATTCCCCATTTTTGGAAAGGTTCTTCAATTACCATAAGATTCGGGGAAGTGCCGCTAACCTACGATGATTGACAAATTGCTGACAAACTTCACATTTATCTACCCACTCAGATGTATCTTGGAAGAGAGTAGGCCAATAATATCTAGCTCACATGATCTTATGAGTTTTCACGGATGATGAAAAGTGTCCACCACAGGAAAACTATGGAATGCTTCCAAAAGTTTATTTTGTTGAATTTTATCTATGCAGTGAAGGAACACTCCATCAATCTTTGTCTTGTACAATCCATTATCCCATAGAACTTACTTTTTGTATCTTAGCTTGACTTTCCTCTTTTATTTCATATTCAAATGCATAGGAAATTCTCCATAGGTTAAAAAGAAAGAAATTTCTGAGTACCGTTCATTTTTCATGCTCTCACAAAAACACCACCCATGAAAATTCCTCATGGATGCCCCTCATCAATCAAGACCTCTTCTTTGGAGTTGTTTTCTATAATCAATTGACATAAACCCCTTCCATGTACCACTATTTCAGAACTAGGAACAATGTATGAGAACTCAAAACATAATACCTGAAATGTTTGACACTCTAACCATGACGTATGCATGTTTTTCAATTTGAGACATTTTCAGTTTGTGCTCCTTCAAAGGAAAACTCATAAAAGCAATAGGAGATTCTATTCCTTCATCATTATTTTGCATCAAGATGGTAGACACTATGTGAGCAGAGGCATAACTATACATAATAAAATCCTTTTTAAAATCTGGACATACCAAGACAAGGGCATGGAGCTATAACTTCCTTTATTTCATCAAAAGCAAGTTTTCCCTCAGCATTCCATCAAAATGGAGTTTTTACTTTCATCATCTCCACAATGTGCCTTGTCTTATCAACAAAGTCTAGGATAAATATTCTCAAGAAATTGACCTTCCCAAAGAAATAATGCATGCATGTTTTACTTGTAGGCACGGTGAGGATTTGTAGGGCCTTGATCCATTATGGATCAATTTTAGATCCTTCTTTCATTACAATATGCCATAAATTTTTTCCTTCTTTCACCCCAAACATAGATTTCTTAATATTTAAGGAAATCCCACGTTGCCAAAATCTCATCAAAATCCACTCCAAGTGATCACAGTGATCATGCATGTTCTTTGAAAAGACTGTAAGGTCATCCAGGTACACTACAAAATTTTCCCATTAAATATCTAAATGCTAAGTCCATGGCTATCTCGAAGGTAGCCTTGACGTTAATCAATCCAAACGACATCCTCTTATGAGAAAAATTTCCCCATGGGATAGTGAACATTGTCTTATGTTGATCTTCCAAAGTGACCTCAACTTGATTATATCCCAAAAACCCATCTAACATAGATAGCATTTCAGACCCTGTAATTATTTGTAGAACTTGGTCCATGATAGGTAGGGGATAATTGTATTTTAATGAGGAATGGTTGAGGTTTTGAAAATCAACACAAATGCAAATTTATCCATTCTTATTAAGTACGGGAACAATGTTGGCCACCCATTTGGAATGATGGATGGGAAGATAATCCTTGCATCTAACATCTTTTGAATCTCAGCAAGAATGGTACCTAAAATCTTGTGGTTTTAGTGTTGTTTCTTTTACCTGTATGGTTGAGTATCAGATTTGAGTGGAATACTATGTTACACATCTTTGGGCCTAAAATACTTCAAGTTTACATAAGACCATGCTAGCACGTCCATATATTTCTTCAGAGTACAACCAATTTTCTTTTTTTCTTCAAGAGAACAACATTTTCCATGTCACCATCTGAGGTTATACAGGGGAGCCTATATCAACTTGTTCCACTTCTGTAGAAGAGTTTCCTTCGAAAGTTTCTTTTTTCTAAATGAAACAATCATGTTTATCAAATAATCCTTCAAGTGATACCAAGCCTTTGGGAATATTGTTTCCCTTCAACTGAATGAACTCACCGTTGATATCTTGCTATGAATATGAAACAAGTTCATGAAAGGATGATTCTGAACCTTCAAAGTAAATTTCACTTTGAAATTATTAGAATTTTTGAGAAAATCCAAGACTTGTTGATCATTTTTGAATACTTTCCAATGTGAATAATTATCGGAACACTTGGTTGGTAAACTAATTCAATAGTATACTTGTCTTCTTTGAACTCGGGGTGAAGAAGAAGTAATGAGGTAAATACCGCAAGAGAATCTACCTTATCATTGTGATCTCTTGGACTGCCTTGATGGAAAAGGCATCAAATTATTTGATACAATCCTAGAATTTATTCCTATAATGCTTCAAATGATCGTTCTTCACCTCGTAGACATTGCGGACTTGCTTGACAATCGAATCTACATCTCCTTGTGCTTTCAAATTCTTGATCCTTTTTTCTCTCACCAATACCAGTCCTAATAAAAATGATTCATACTTGGCAAGTATTATTAGTGTTATCAAATTGTAATTTGAATGAAAAAGGAAAATTTCAAACCTAGAGAAATAAGAACTATTCCCGCACCAAATCTCGGAAGTAGAATAACTACCATCAAACTCTAGAGTCAAAATAGTGTTGGGATCCTCTTATGTGATTGAGATAGAAGAAAAATCTTGATCCAAGGTCATGAAATAGTTTCCCAAACTAAAAATTTAAATGGAATCTAAGCCTTGGGATCATCGAGACTTAGTGACAAGGTATTTTTCTTGAGCTTCAGGTTCAAGAACATGTATGGCCTCATTAACCAGGATTTTGGATTTTGTCCAATCCATGTAAATTTCCCTACCTAAATCTTTGCAAACCCTCATCTTAGTAGAATACCATAAGTTACGGTATATATGCTACCAAGATAGTAATCTTGACCCTCTTTTCTCGGGAAAGCAACAAATGCAAACTACACATCTTTGATTTGACCAATGAAGGGGACTTTCTTGGTTTCCATAGAGTAACAACATCCAAAAGTTTTTGTTAGTGTGATTTCTAGAGCATGAGCTACTTTCACAAGCATAACATTATTAGAGACTCTAGAATCAATTATGCAATTACTAAGTTTAAAACCATTTATGAGTAAGGAAAAATAAAATGGTTCAATATTCCCTGAAGAGGAGGTTGAAGCCATATTATTTTGGGATGGAGGACGAGAAGGATTGGGAGAATCCCTTTTGAAGTTTTAACTTTAGATGGAATGGAAAAAATTCTCCTAATGAACTGAGCAAGATTTTGGAAGTGTTACAAGTTAGACTACAAATACTCTACCTCCGACATTTAAATCTTGGTTCTCTTTGCATGATCAATAATGTCAAACATAGTGTAGGAAGTAACAATTACAGGCCGATGCTTCAATATTTTCTTGTATATTTAGGGAACCGGTATTGGGAACAATGGAAGGAGAAGGATTGGATGGAGTAGTGACTTTATTAGCATCTAGTTTCTCCTTTGGTTGCATGGGCAGAGGAGTCCCTCTTTTTGCAACTACTATAGGGATTTCATTATCTTTAGGATTCTTGATATATTTCTTCATGTTTTGAGACTAAGTGAAAAAAATGAAATATTGGCCGTAGATTTATAATCATCTTCTTCGTATTCCAAATACCCAATATTGAAGTCACCAAATGAATCATCATACGACTCATCATCATAACAAGAAGCTTAAAAGCATCATTAGTCTCTTCATTTTCTTGCTCTTCATCCTCTTTGACTATTTCGACAACTGCATTAACAAGAGGTTCCTTGATAGCCAATATTTGTTGTGCAAGAGGAAAATAATTTCTATCCCTCATAGAGCACCATTATTGTTGTTGAAATTCCTTTAGGTGATATCCTTGTAAGTAGTATTCGATGTATGTTGAGAAATTTGCTTCTTCAAATTTATAAGATCATTTTCCATTCTCTGAATTATGGGATTGGTGGTGCCTTGAGAATAATTTTGATTCTTGGACTTAGAGGATTCTTTCCTGATTTTTCTAGCTAGGATGAGATCATATTCGATTTTCGTAGCCATATCTTGTGTAGCAACTAAATCTGTAATAATAGACCTTCTCAATAGGAAACTTACTTTAGGAGTTGAGCATTGATGAAGAAGCATTTCTGGTTTTCCAGAGTGGGAACTGAAGTTCAGGAATTTTGTGAACTAGTTTGTTAAACTTAGCCATGAAAATCACACATAGGCTCATGTGATTCTTTCTTCACATGAGTGAGTTGAGATAACAATGCATATGAGTCTTTCACATGTTTGAATCTTTCTTCAAATTGAGATCTCATAGCTGCCTAGTTTGTAATGCATGCATTAGGAAGATGGTAAAACCATTCTGTTGTGACACGCTAAAGTGTTTCAACAAACAACCAAACTAACACATCTTCATGAGCCACCCCAAGAACTCCACAAGCTACGAATAATGAAGCTATATGTTCATCTGGGTGTTATTTTCCATCACCTTTGAATTTAGGAATATTCTTACGAGACCCATGTGGAAAATCATGTAATGGTGGAGCTAATGAAAGTGGACCAATAATAGGGCCCCAAGGAATTGGAGCTTATGGTGGTTATTTTCCGCCATCCTTATGAAATTGTTTTGTGTGAGAATCTATGTATCAACTAGGAATAATGCTCTACAAGTTGTTGAAGTATCTTTCCCACGAACAACAAAATTCCTACGTATAGGAGACGAACTACTAGTACATCATGAGGATCACCTTTCTATGGTACAAGATTGAAGTTATGTTGTTGAAGCAAGTCAAAAAGAGGATCGACTTCACCTCTTTCTCAACTTGCTTGAGTATATGCTCTTTTGACAATATGACCCTAGAAACCCAATGAAATGAAAATGGAAAATACGAAGTCACCAATAGTAAAATAGGATTAGTCTTTTACGTTTGTATGTCCCAGTGGATTCACCAAAAGTTTGGTTGGATATTTTGTCACAGAAAAAATATGAGGTTCAACCACAATACACAAAATTAAATCCCTTCTCAAATGAAGGAGAGGTTCCCGGTTTATTATTAATCTAAAACATGACAAAGATATGTAAAATATTCACACTAATCTAAGCATCAGGGTTGGGATCTCATCCCAGTAGATTTGTAGAAATATGTATGAATAAAAAGGAGAGATAAGAAAGAGATTAATTTTCTAGAAGAGGAAAAGAAAAGGATAAGCAATAATGTGATTTTTGTTAAGTAAACACGAGATAAAAGATAATCACATGTGATTTAGATTGTAATATCTTACAAAATATTTGATAGATAATATATGCCAAAAAGAATAATTTAAAGCATTGAACATAAGAACAATACCTCAAATACCAGATATATCCTCACAACACAAAGTTTGTAATAAACTATCTTTTATATTCTTCAATGATTAAAGGAAAACACAAAGTATTTCTATTTTCTCAACCTTGCTTCAAAGTCACATCACAATTTTCCAGCCCTTAAGAATGCCAAAGCATTTCACATTTTTAGAAGAGAGAAGGAGAGAAATTAGGAAATAGTTCAACAATATACTATGTTCATGAGAACATCTTCCTTCTTCTTATTCTTTCTCTTTCCTTCTAGCAGGATTCTTTCCTTCTTTTGGTTCTAGATTTCTTCATGGATATATTGTACATGAGTACCTCATCAGGCCTAGTTACCAGGACTCATACTTTGGACATGCCACTTCTATTTTGGCCCCTAGCTTCACTAGAGGGGGGGTGTTAGAGTAGGTATTTACCTTAGATCATGTTCACCTAGGTACATTATTTACCTTTATTGTATTTATCCTCACCCACTGTGTGTGTGGATATTTATTTTTATTTATTTAGATATTAGGAGATATTATCTAGTTGTTAGGTATAGTTCTTTCCTTGATCTATGGTATTGACTAGTTCTTTCCTAGATCTATAGTATTGACTAGATCTTTGATGTCTAGTTCTCTCATAAATATATGGACTTGACTAGTTCTTTGATGACTAGTTCTTTCCATGATTTATGGCTTGATCTATGACCTTGAATGGTTCTTAGATTGTTATTCCTTTCCTCATAAGAAAGGCCCATTCTCATTGTATTTCATTGAGATCCATAATAATATATGATATTACTTTCTCATTTGTTTGTTTGCAAAGATTTATGTAAAGTTATTTTAGCGAATTGCTTTCATCTTATTAATCATGATGTTTGATTAACATCTCTGGTTCTTGGCTTGGTATGATCTCGGTTATCATTCCTTTTATACTAAAAATTAGTAAATAATAATAATGAGTCCATTTTGACTGGTTCTCACATAGGAGACCAAGTCAATATTTGTTACCTTGTGGAATATCGAGAAAAAATTGAAAAAGACATGTCAAATAATAAATTAAAATGTCATGGGAATCCCATCATTCAAACTTGTCTTTTTCAACCATCTGCTCACTTGCTTGGTACAAAGATGCCTAGAATTTCTTGATCATATCCTGAGCTTCTTATTCATCTGGCCCACATGAATAATGGTTCGAACTTCGTAAGTTTCATGAATATTGATGACGATCTCTTGAAGTTTTCTGGTATTTCTTGATGTACTTAGACATATTGTTTAGAATACTTTTGGAGAGAATAAGTTTATCTAGATGATGCCAACCTAAAGTGTTCTCCTATGTAGAATCCTTTTCAAATAGTTCTTGAAATTCCTTGTATATATCATCAATGGATAAAATGTTCAAACCATCATCCAAAACTTTTGTGAGAATTTTTATAATTCCTCATCAATATCATTGGTAACATCCACCACCTCATCCTTTAATTTTATCAATTTACCATAGGCCTCAATAAGAATTTTTGATCGCAACTCGATGGATTTACAGAACTTAAAGTGTTTATTAGCATCTGAGACTATTTCTTCCTTGACCAAAATACTAGAATGAACCTCCTTGAGCTTATTGAGAGCTTCTAGAGTTAGATCTTGGTTACCACTCTCTTCATGAAATTCATCATTCAACTTATCCACCTCTTTTTGAGCATCCTCCAAAGCATTAAAGGTATTCATCAAATCATTGATAATCTACTTCCCTTGAACCATAAGGCACTAGATGCATTCTTCAATATCCCTCCCTTTCTCATTATGTTTCTTCATCTTAGGCACTAATGAGAAGTCAAAATTGATAAGAGCGGGGGAAGGGGTTGGGATTTGAAACTCATAATGATTTGAGAGCTTAAGTAATACCTCGGTCAACTATTCAACTTGATGATTAAGTTCATCCCTCGAAACCTTAGTCTCATTAAGCTTCCCCGCATAATGTCTACAATTTTTGAACATGTTGTTGAGCATCCTCAACTATAAATTTTCCAAGATCCACCCTTGTGATTTGGTAATCCACATATGTAATATCTTCCTTGGTCTTGTCTACTAATGACACGAAAATTTCTAAAAACTTCGAGTAGATGCATCCACTTGATATTCTAGAGATATTTTTGGGTTTCTTGGTATATGGTGTTGGTATGGGTTTCAATGAACTAAAATCAAAGGCCTATGGAGGAACAATGACCTTTCTCTTCTTTGATTTGGTTTGAAAACCATGAAGGTAATGTGATACATGATATTCCGAGAGAGAAGGAAATGAGACCATTATCAAGAAGATGGAGGAGTAGACATGATGGAAACTAGAGATGGAGGATAAGAGAGAATATTTGTTATGAAAATGGAATACATATGAGGAGAATGAGGAATTGAGACTGTATTTTTAGAATAAATTGGTAAATCCAGGGTCAATCCTACCTTTCCCAAAGGAGATAGGGATGAGAAAAAAATTGTCATTGAGGAGACAAGTAGTGATGATGGAGATGGAGGTGGAGAAGGAAAGTGGGGAGGGGAGGAAATGGAAGAAGAAACCTAAAAATGCTGAATAGTCATAGGTGCAATGGAGGTGATTAGAGCATGGAAGTAATGGACTGATTTGTTTCAATACGCATTGGAATTTCTTGAGTAACTTTTGGAGGAGGAGAATCAAGAATCTCTACCGATGAAGTAGGTTACGTAGATGACAAAGCTTGAGACTTACCATGCACAAACTTAAATTTCACCTTTTAGGTGGGCTTTTACTTTTATGCTTTTCTCCATGAAAGGGCCCTACTCCTAAAGCCGACGTGACTGAAATCTTTAGGAATTTGGATTATTTGAGATTCATACCTTGTCAAATAAAACAATCCTTTGTACGAATAAGAGTTTGGGAAGCCATTTTTTTATAGATGTTGTCTCTGCAACCGACTAATCAATTGTCGGGAATCTAATGTTATCACCATCAATTTGTTCATATATTATCTCAACAACACTTTCATTATCGATCGCATCTTCAGAACTTTGGTGAGAACTAACATCCTTATCTCATCTAAATTAAACCAGATATTATATTTTTATTAGGACTGCAACCTCATGTCTAAATTGATCCAAATATCTTAAATTTTTGGAACATGGAGTTGTAACGTCCCGTGAGCCTTAAGGACTCCTCAAAAGTAGAACCATGTCCTTGGCTTCATATGTTTTTAAAGATTATCTTGTAACTCATGGATCACATTCTTAGACTTGATGATAGAAGAGCATGTGTATCTTCCAATTGAGATAGGAAATGAAACAACAACCTTATGTTTTCTTTGTCGAAACTTGTGGAAGTCTAGGAGTTTCCTAACTAATTCCATGAGAATTATCTTATCACTAGGATACATGGGAAAATGGAAAGGAACTTATTGACATATAACAACCCATATATATGTGAAATTTTGAATTGCAAGAAGATGCCACCCTACTTGAGATACTTCATTCCATTCCTTCATTTTCTAAAGATCGGGTTCCAATCAGTAAATGATCTCGTAAAATAAGGCATCATTCAACCTTCTCGTATTGTTCCAAACTCCCTTTTAAGGTCAATTGATGATAGAATTTATAGATATGATCAATAGACCAGTTATCCTTGGAATCTAACCTAAGGTAGTTCTACGTATTTGAGTAGCAGAGTAAGTGACATAGGACAACATGTAAAAAAATTTGGTAAAAGGAATTGCCTTCATTTGAGAATCAATGTTATTGCGATGAGAACTTCCAAATCTAAATGTTGATCATTCTTCTTTATGATGGTAATGAATTAGTACATCCAACGATAGAACTCTTTAGATTATGGGAGCCCGAATATTCTCGTGAGGAGTGTAATGATGTCACCGATTTCCAAACTAAAGTCACTGGGAACCACATTTGGAAATATTGACACAACGGGATTACCTTTGATTAGGAATTTCTTATTTAGGTTCTTTACGGAATTTTCAAAATAATTTTCCAAGGCTTGTTGTGTGGATGAAGACTTGTGCCTAAATATTACTCAAAATTAGGAAGTTTGAGGAGTTGATAAAAATAATCATTATCCATGATCATTGTCTCCCCACTTTGATTCTCGGATTGACCGAGAACTTGAGTCATAATTAAGCGGCACATGCTAGGATGAAATAAGGACATTGAGATGATACGGGAAGGTAGCTACTAAAGGTAGTCCACTTTGCACAAATCAACCGCATCCATGGAGTCTGTGAGGAACTCTGAACTCTTCCCAAAAACTCATCTATGTCAATATTTCCCATCTTTGTATCCCGAATGTCAAAATTTGCATCAATGTATGAGGGAGCTTCAACACCATGGTACTTTTACTTCATTTCCTTTTGTCCCCTCTTTCTTCCCCTTCCCTTTACTAGAATCCGACATGGGAAACTAGTCACAAAAATCACCTGGAAGCACTAGAAGAAAATTGGGTTTGGTAACCTATCTTGTAGCCAAAGTGAAAAACCAATAAACTAAGTCGGGAAATTGACCTGTCGAACACCTATGAAAACCTGAAAATCCACTTGGGGTTGGAATTATGTATTGTAGCTTGAAATAACCCAATGCACTGTGGAAGTTTTTTCTTGTAGAGTAGGTGCTAAACTCGACACACATGGGAATTCGGGTCCTATCGAGTAGCACCGAAAGTCTGAATTGTTTGGATTGGGAAACTAACATGTTATGGCATGTGAAAAACTTGATTAGATACAAAAACCCTTGATTTTTTGTCTTAATTCCTTCAACACTTCCATGGAAGTAATATAAAATCCACCCTTTGACTAATTATGAGAAATAACTAACTTGGGTGAAAATAAAGAGACAACGAGGAAAAACTCAAATTTACCCAAAATGCAGACAAGGAAAGACCTCAGGTAACCCAAAACATTACCAAGATGAAAACATACTTACCTTAAGGTAAAATCACTTCAAATCCTAAAGAAATGATCGAAAATGCCAAGAAAAACTTGGTTCGTGTTTTGGAAGTGCTTAAGCAGTTGGAAAATATGTGCGATGTGAGAAAACGTAAGGTACAAATGATGTGGAAAATATTCTATTTATAAAATCCCTAGCATTAATTACACATAAGATGACATGTGTGCCTACCTACATGCCACTGGACATTAAATGTGTTGATTTTGGAATCGGGAAAATGCTTTTCATTTTCCATTGTGTAATCCCAAAAACCTTATACAAAGAAACCTATAGCATCGACTTAGAATTGGAAAGCATGATGTAATTTGCATGTGTGCGAGAGGGTGAGATGTTCCAATGCGGTTGGGTTCTAAAATCGACAACCTAAGGGTTTATTGAGTTTGGGTTTGAAAATCATGGAGCATGCAACATGTGCTTTAGCGGTATGATGTTTCGATGCAACCGTAACCTAAAACCAGATAACATGTAGTTCAAATTGGAATTCCAATTTGGAAAGCATGAAACACTTTACATTCATTTTAATTCTTTCTTTTTTGATTTAATCGGATCCCAAAATCTGATAAAAGCATAGTATGATTCGAGGATTTCGGGTTCGAAGTAGGAAATAATTTGCATGTTAATTATTAAGAGAGTTACTAAATCGACAAAAATACTATCTAAGGAATTTTCAAAGGTGACTTTGAATCAAAGAGATTTTAGAAGGGAATCATAAAATTTTGAATGGTTATCTCCATTTTCTTGACAATCATAACATATTCTTCTTTCTACTAATTATCTTGTTGACATTGTTGTTACTATTGTTTCTCTAAATATGAACAAACACCTCACATCAGTGTGTCATGGTATCCACCATGTGCATCCTCTTTGTAGTAATAGATTCTTCTTAGTGGCCACCATATCAACCCTTCATATGTTTCATACAGTTATCAAACTTATCAGACATGGGTACACATCTATTTTTTTGATCTGCATGCTCAAACTCTTTATCACACCCACCCTAAAGGAGGGGGAATTCATCCAGGTATATTATACACCTACAATAGACAAAAATAGAATTATGGTCTTAGACACATGAAGGAACAAGAAACAATTACTTAGAAACAATATCACATATAGAAATTCATAAAAGTACGTATACGCTTCTCAAGGTAAATCAACCCCGTTTCTATATATCCAGCTCAAACCTTATGGCTCATATGGAGCATATAGTGCCATGTAATGTTGTATTCATACGAAGCCACAAGATTACAATCATTAGTACTATTAGGTGGATAAATACAAGGTTCAACCTAAAGTCAATAATGTATGGTATGGTTATGATCATATAAATGTTCTTGACCCATTTCTATATTTTTACCTAGGGAACTTACAAAAATTTATCAACATTTTGATTTCAGATTTTTACCTAAAGGAACATGTTTTAGGCATAATTTCTAACTCAAATGAGTTAATTCAGATAAGTTTTAGGGGGCATGAAGTTTTTATTTTTTCTCCTCCAAAAACTCAATTTCAGTTTCACTTTCATGGATATCGAGGGCATGGGTCTCCATTTTGTGTCTATATTTCAACACATTCCATTTATATTTCCGTTTCTACTTACTTGTGTGGCACATGGGGAGAGTATGGGTATAACTCATTCTCTTATATATTTTCCTAAGTTATTCATATACAGCCCTTCCTACGTCCTCTTACACTTGAAGGGAGAGATATAGTTTCGAATGAATTTGATACATGATATTATTATTTCATGGGGTGATTTGGTTCCTCATTCTTATTCTCTCTCTTTCAGGATTCATGTGTTGGGTTCCATACACATGATACTATGGCATATCCTCGCGTAATTGGGAGTGATCACCCCCATTCTTTAAAAAAAAAAATGACAATCCAAATCTCTCGGTTACAAGCAAAGAAAGGGAACTAATCCCTTTGCATAAAAAACATGTGTATTCCTTCCACATTTTTCATATCTTTATTTCACTATTTATAGTTTCAAATTTTATTTACATTACATCTTTTCATTTGATTTAAATTTCAATTCTTTATCATGGAAATTGAATACACTTTATATTGCAAGTTTCATCATCGAGTATGCCAAACCAACACAACGAGATCTTGCAAAACAAATATTGAGTGAAGAAAATTTTTGTCTAGAAACTCAAATATTTTTTCTTTAAGCATTTAATTTAATTTCATACTTAAACGGGAAAATGTAGACACTCAAATTTGGTAATTCCACTCTTTGACACTATTAGTTTTGAAATTTCTCTCTTTCTCAAACAATTGCACTTTTCCCATTCTCATCTAGTATATCTATAGGTCTCTTGTATAGATTTATTGGTTTTATACACTCATCTATCGATATTTTCTAAGAATTGAATGCATGAAATCCATTTATAAACTTTGCTTGTCAACTTCCAAACCTCAAAATTTATATTTCTCCTCTAGGGTAAAAACGTACAGTAGGGTTAGTTTGTGCCATACATCCCGATCTTAGTGTACCTTCTTCCCTTTCTCACTTTGATCCCAACAATTTAGTTACATATTATTCTTTGGGTCATTTACTTCTTGGTTAAGCTTTGTAACTTAAATCACCTTCAAAAGCATCTATAATAAAGTGAAACTCACCTCATTTAGAACCTAACACTTTGTTATGAAATCTTATTGGAAAATCTATCACAACATGCACCAAAATCTCCTTATAGTTGGAAAATACCTTTGCACATTCATTAAGGTAGAACTATCTACAAATTTGAAGCTCCCCACTAGGGTCTATGGGAATGCTTCCCACATTTGAAAGAATCAAAAGTCACTCACTCAAGTACACAAGGGTACCCAAAACTAAACTAATGTTTATTTTAAAAGATTCTCTATCCATGGTTAGGGTTTAAAAGGTTAAGCAAATAATTTTAAGGTTCTCATAGTGTGACCAAAATTGACTAACATAGAGAAAAAAATATATTCGAGATAAGTGAAAAACCCAAAAAAATGTATATCATATCTCCGAGAAAGGTCAAGACTATAAAAATAGGTAAATACCTTACAAAAATTCATACACCTACTATACAATCTTGCCTAGGAGCATTTTCAGTCACAACTCCAATTTCAAGGCATTCTAAGGTACGGATCTCCTTGTTCTATCATTCATATCACCTATAATTTTTGATAATCATCTGTAATCAATTAAGTGCACTCAATCTCATGTATTTATTAACTTTTATTGTATCATGTACATTTTTAACAAGTATTAGTGTGTTATTCTAATGTTGGAAGTTAATTAATCAAAATAACACATGTAGCTTCTATTTCATTCCTTTTTGGTTATGTGTAAATCTTTATCCCAAATCTAAAAGTGGGTGAAAATAATTCCATTAGTTAAATATTCAAACTGATTTCAAGAATTTTCCTAAAGAGTATGAATAAACAACTTAATAATGACATCTTCATAAACAATTTCAAAATCATCCATCAAATTATTAAATATTATAAGATTTTGATCACTTGAGATGGCATTGTTCCCTTTAAATTTTGGCAATATCATTTTGATTCCGGTATGGACATCATTAGGATAACCTCGCATTTTAGAGAAATAAATTTTTATAAACCTATTTTCTCTAGCAAAGGAAAATGAGCTCTAACATGACCAAAAGTATTCAAATCTCAATTATTTCCAACCATATTTTGATATCGAGGGGTTGATTTGATTCCAGTGGATGAGTGGGAGATGGAGTGTCAAGAATAGTAGTATGGACGAGAGTATACTATCTTAATTCCTCTTTCAAATTTCTCAAGGTACTATATTGGCTAATTTTGGGAAATTGAGGGCAAAAAAATATCTAAATGAAGGTTGAGGATATAATTTTTTTTTCCTTAAAAGTGTGGAGAAAGTTCTATGAACATTTCTAGAGGTAGGAACTTCACTAGCAATTACACAATTGGAAAGATATCACACTCTAGCATCGGTATTTTCACTTAATGGTTTATAATAATCAGAGGATGAATCTCGATTTTCATCAATGTTCTAAACTAATATTTTCTCTCCATAATTCAAAGGAGTTAAAGAAGGATTACACTAATAATTTTAATTATGATAAATACCTCTCCCTTGCATAGGGTTCCAAATCCTTCTCTCCTTGATTTTTTATTTCATTAGTGGGATTTATAAATGTGTCTTCATTGGAAATTCCTCAAAATCATAGCGTATCCCCTCCGGATATGCAAATTTAAGTCACAATGATAATACAAGACAATTTAATAATAGATTAAACAATATCTACAAATAAGTTGGGATAAATGGTTGCAAAACACAAAGAGAGTCACCAATACTATGAAGGTATACACAATAAACATTTACAAACTTCATACCTATGGAATATTTGATAATATTAACAACATAACATGATTTATTTGTTCAAAAACCAATGTTTTTTATTAGATATGGTAAAAATAGGGATCAGCTCCCAGGGGCCATTACAAAAGGAGGAACAAAAAACCAACAAGAAGGAAATGAAAAAGTCCCAGAAAGGAGTTAAACATGCTTAACTCTTACAATGAAGGACCAGACTTTATAGCAAGGTGGGGAAACCAGAGAGAAGGAGAAACAATCTCCAAAATGGAAAAACAACAGAAGTTCACCAAAATTCTGCCAACAGTCTAGAAACAAACGTTAATTTTTTGGGGATCCCCCACTATTACCATCATGGCTATCTTTGTTCACACCACTCTCAACACCTTTATCATTAATATCATCCTCCAGCTCATCCTCGAGCTGCTGATGATGCAAGTTGAAAATCCTTCTTTTGGTGCCCTCCTCCATCCTTTCCAACTTGTCACTGAGCTTTTTGACCTGGTCCTCTAGCTCAAGAAGTTTTTTCCTGGACTTCACCTGTGCGGTGAAAATTTTCTTGGAAGCATTGATGACATCCATCATTGTATCCCTTTGGCCAACATTGGTTTCTTCCATCGCATGGAGCACCCCTTCTAAGTACTGAACCTTACTACTCAAATCCTCTAAACCCTTTAAATTTCCATCCCTATCCCATTTTCTCAAGTGCTCACTTCCCCATGACCAGCCTCACCCATATCTTTACTAGAATCCTCCCCAAAAAATTTACAATTTCGGCCTTCATCTTAGTGAGGTAGTCAGCAAGAGTGAGGTCATCCTTGTCCACATGATCTTTCAGGAGGGGGTATAGAGTAGGTTTCCCATTTTCATACATCGAAATAATGAGCCCTTCATGCAGAGGTGACTCCACTTTCTCTTGCTAGAAATCCACTAAGGAGTTAGTCAGTGACATATACAAAAAGAAGGGGATGCTCACCATGACCTTATGGTGGAACATGTTCAGAAGGGTCAAATGGTGAGTATAGATTTTTCTATATTTACCCTCCAGAGTGATGTACTTCATAATATGAAGGCACACCTCTCTCCAAATACCTGGAATGCATGACCTAGCAATACCATCCATAAAGAAAGAACATCTTTCCTTGCCAATAAAGAACCACTCAATTTCATGTTCTCTGCGGGTTCTATCCTTAAAAATTTTAAGCCCATCCATTTTCATGTCCATGACCAGGTGATGGAGGACTCAGACACCTCAATTTCCATCCCTTTGAAAAAACTTATCTACTTTCCAAGCTTTTCCAAAATCCTTAGACAAAGAGGATCATGACCATGTAATTTGGCAATGAAATTGTTGAAACCCCCAATCCTAAGCTTGTTCCACAGAGGCTGATTACAAGCATCAATGTTATGGCTAGCAGGTTCAACATGAATCCTATCACCCCCCATATTCACCAGACTGAGCTTCTTCTGATTGCTACAAAAATTCAACAAGAGACCTTCTTTCGCACTGCGCAAATCTTGAAAAACAAGATATTAAGTAAGTTGTCACTGCCACAGTTCTCACTCATGCCAACATTATAAAACTTAGTGCCCTCTATCTCTACTGATGGTCTCATTAATATCCATGGGTAATATATCAACTTTACACCATAGCTTATAATCATTACAATGGATGCCATAATTGGCCATCTTATCTACACATTTGTTCCCTTGATGAAGGGTATGATTATAAGAAATGCTATAAAAAAATTAGAGGTTTCCTTAACATCATTGAGGATATTACTTATGGCCCAATTAATGGAACCTTTGTTATTAAGGGCATTAATGATGAGGAGAGAGTCACCTTTGATCTGGATGTCCTTGAAGCCTTTTTCTTTAGCTAACAAAACCCCCAAAGAAGAGCTTTGCTTCCACCATGTTATTTGTTTGGCAACCTAAAGGACCTACGTAGGCAAACAACCAGTCTCCATCATTGTTCCTTAGAATTCCTCCTCCCTAGTAGGACCCGGATTCCCTTTTGAGGCTCCATCAAAGTTTAACTTTACAACATTTCCTCTAGGATTTTCCAGCTGGAGTTCTTTTTAGGAGTGTGGTAATCCACCGGACCAAGGGCGAACTTGTCAAGAACTTTCTGCTCAAAATCCAATGTATAGTGACCATGAAAACATATATAAAAAATATCACCATAATTTTCATAAATAAGACTAAATCAGAAAATAATTTGCATCAATTCAATGATAAAGTGTGAGAGAAAACCATATGTACCACATACATTGTTTAATAGACCATAGAAATGAAAATAGTGATAAAAAACATTATGATGCATTCCTGGAAAATGTGCCAATTTTTGGCTCCCAAATTTGTACCACATTGAAAATGAGTAAAGTAAAATGGATAGGTTAATGTAGTTGGAATACTTCTTCACCTAGAATGGTATATTTAAGGCCAAAAATGGGTGGGTGGTTAACCTCCTACACTTTAGGCTCGTGGGAGAAATCTTGGGGCAATCTAAACTATGTCAAATAATAAGGATAATAAAATTAAAATGAAAAGACTCAACTAATTATCCTAACCATTATGATTTCCCACTCAATTTTTCATCACTAAAAATATACTCACAAATATGCCTAAGCATGGGAAACTATTACACTCAAAAAGATTATAAGGACAAAGATATTCATAGTCTATAATAAAAACTATTTTCTCATAGATATGAATCCAAGGTTATAATAAAAAAGTGACATTTTAGTAAGGCATGGAGGTGGATGGAAATATTAACAAAATAAAATGATCAAATGAACTATGATCAATGACTAAATCCATTGGGTAAGGAGTCACCAACATTTGAACCAAGTGCATAAATGATAATCAATTCCGGGTTTGTTCCATGGAACCAATCTATACAATTATGGAAAATTTTACCACCAATTCATAAAAATAATTAGATGACCCTACACGTCTTGTAATCACAAAATCATGAATTTACTGTCTTTCACCATGCTCTCGGAATTTTGTGAAGGCGCATCTACTCATGGATGTAACCTCATTTAAGAGGTATTCTTTAGACATTTATTTATCTTAGTTTCATAATACTATTTAGAAGGTTCTTGAGTGAAGAAAGTACTAATTAACCCCCATCTTTTGGCCATCTAGTTTTATTTTATTTCGTCATTGCTTCCAAGCCCCATTTTAGCCACATGCCCAGCTTGTTTCAGCCTTCTCACATCATTTTAGCCTCGGGGAACTACTGGGCGCTGAATCTTGGTGGAACTTGGGCGATCTTGAGGTGCCCGTGGGTGCCTTTGGTCCCACCGAGGGGGTGTTTCCTCGGTCCCTTTTCATACTTTCCCTCCACTTTTTGGGCCTTTTTAATCATTTGGCATCTTTATTTTTCTTATGATCGGCCTTTTCAGGGTTAATTATGAAATTAGATCAAGAGAACCCTATAAATATAAATTTATGAGGCCATAATGAGGGACCTAGTATCACTTACTACTATCACTCCATCTATTGCATTCGAGATCACTTGCATCCACATAGCTCCATCATTAAGGCTAGGACATTGACATCACACTTCATAGGGGGGGATTCTATTATACCATGCACACATTCTATTACATTTTTACACATAGTTATTGATCACTACTTCACAAAGTGCAACTTTAGAAGCGAAAAAAGAGCAATGTAGGGCATGTTCACACACACACACACACACACACACACACACACACACACACACACACACACACACACACACACACACACACACACACACACATTGTTCGACACACACACACACACTTACAAATTACACTTACATTTTTTTTTACACATAGAACTACATCGGGTCCGAGATGCTTGGAGTTTGAGTGCAATGTTCGATTAGTAAGTCCACCATTGTGGCCATTCATTTCGACCCCCTTCATATGATTTTTTTAGGGTTTGATATTGGAGAAATTCAACACGGGATAGGGAAGTTGATGTGAAACACATCGAGGGTTTCGAACCACCTTCCAAACCTGTAAAAACTAGTTTTAGAGCTTTTTCATGGACCATGGCCCCCAAATTTCATACCAAAGCACTCGTAAACTCCTCAATCCTCTTCTAGGCACCCCACCCGAGAAATAGTCTAGATCCACTCTTTTCGGACTCTGCCATATCGTTCCTACTCCTATGTTTTCCAGATTTACCTCTGCATACTCTCTAAAATTCATTTATTATCAACTAAGTTCTTTCCTCACTCTCTTTAGCACATTAGGGTTATAATTTCCTTTTGCATAGTTGTTTAGATTTCTTACATACTTCTTTACTACATTTATTTACTTTATTTACAACTATTCATAGCTTAGATTAACTATCTATATACTACTCATGTTAGTCTATTTTTAGTTAATCATTTTGGTGAACCTAACTCGATCTACATACTCCTAGAATCCTCATTCTCCTTAGGATTCCTTCATCATGGATATCTCCATTCATGACTTTTTACTTCTTCATCCTAAATTAAGAGCTAAAATCAATAATCTCTTACTCACTACTCATATTCCTGATAACACTCCTCTAGATATAGTCCATAATACCTTTTAGATCGTTCTCTCAAAGATATTTCTTTGCCATCTACTCCTCATAATGACCTCACTACTTTTGACAATGATCCACCTTTTCATATTATCTCTTGCATTCATAATTTCATTGTTAAGCATACTTTGATTGACAATGGATTTGAGCTTAATTTGTGTCCCATGTCATTTCTCAAAGTTTTAGGTCTCACTTGGTCATGAAATTAGTCCCTCTAGTGTTTCACTACATGCTTATGATGGTTCCATTTATCCATGTTTTGGTCACATCACATTGCCCATCACTGTTGGTCCTAAGACTGTCCACATGGTCTTTTCATTGTTGATTTCCCAGTTTCCTATAACTATCTACTTGGTAGGCCATGGCTTCATGCCATGCAAGTTGTCGCTTCTACTATCCATAACTATGTTAAATTATTACATGAGGGCATGGAGTATACCATTTTTTGTGACCGTGATCCATTTTAGTATTGTGACTAGGCTCCTAACACTAGTCTTCCTATCCCACGCATAAATACTACAAATGATCCCCAACCTATGGATGAACCACCGCACTTACCACCACTTGATGGTATTATTTGTGTGATAGATGTTGTTTCTTCTATGCCACTTGCTACTACTACTACTATGATTCCTTATCGGGGCCTATCTAGTCTATGGACATCGATCTATCACATCCCCCTCCACATACATTCCCTACTTTAGCATGCCCACCATTCACTTGCACACTTTTCATTCATAACTCATATTGGGAACATATTCCATTTGATCCTACATGCAATGTCACTACATGTTCCCATGATGGTCTAGCTCATCTTGGTTTCACCTTTGAGGATCTCCATCCTTCTACTCATGCCCCTCATCTATACTATGGTTTTTTTAATATAACTGTCACTTATGGTTTGTGTGTCTTTCATCTTATAGTCTATTTATCATGTACCACTCATTCTTATTCACTTACTCTCTAGGCCATCCTGGCTATATTATATTGGAGGAACACTTGACCTAGTCATACTTTTGATATATTTTTTTCCTTGACATTTAGTATTGTGTGTATTTGTAATAGCTCATTTCTTTGTTACTCACCCAATTTCACCATTTGGTATACTCTAGGATGTCCATTTCCTCCCTTTACTAATGAACAATATGCCATGGAAATGTATAACTTGTGTGTTAATGGTTATTTGAATGACCAACCAAAATATTTCTTATCAGGTTTCCCGTGTTGTTTCATATGATTTTGATAATGACCATGACGACCTTTTAGATGATCCTACTTGAACACTACTTACATGAGAATCTATTGGGGGCTTAACACCTAATATGATTCCCCCCCTCACTCATCATAGTATTTTTACATCTATCATTTTTGTAGTTTTAACTAGGCACTTTTTCATCACATGTGTTAGCATCATTGTTACTGATGACGCACTCTTATGCTTTCACACTTGCTTTGGTTCACTACACTTGCCACACACATACACTATAGGTTTATGCATTTATGCATTACATTTCATCACACATCGTGTGTCATACACCATCCATTATCCATGTTTATCTACAACATTGTGCCATTTCCATATTCATACATCATACATTATACTAGTCCTCACCTTACGTGTTTTACATCATACACTATTAGGCCATTTATACATGTTGCCTCACATCATATACATTTTCATATACATTCATCATACGCATCTTCATGTCATATTCTACGTACTATACTATTCTTCATCACATATGAGTCTAGCATTACATTCATCCCTACATACTACATTACTCATCTATCTACATGTGTTACACTACGCATTATACATTACATTTTATGCATTCTACATACCTACCATCACATTTCATACAACAGCATATTTACATATTTTACTCATCATGTGGTCATTTATTTTTTCCATTACATTGTCTTATACACGCTACACTCACCACCCTATGACACACTTTAGTTTCTCTGTCCATACTCATTGCCAGGGTTTACCAATTACATGGACTTTACACTCACCATGCATGTGAAAATCCTAGTCTAGTGACATATGTTTTAGGCTAAATCGTCACATATTCTATCATTTTTAGTGGTATAAACCATTAGGTTACATGATCACTCCCTCATTTCATCTTGTAGTGACATACACTTTAGGCTAAATCGTCACCTATTCTATCATCTTGTAGCAACATACGCTTTAGGCTAAATCGTCACCTATTCTATCATTTTGTAGTGGTATACACCTTAGGTTACATCACCACTTCCTCATTTCATCTTATAGTGATATACACTTAGGATAAATCATCACTTATACGTTCATCTAGTCATGATATACACTTCAGCTATAGGGTTCACGCACACATCATTTCTAGGTCGTATCTCATCATACACATACATATTCATCACAATGCATTAGAAACAAGACACACTTTGACCATTTCCTGATGATGCACTCTTGTTTATGGTTCATTATTGAATACTTGAGGGGGAAAAAAAATGAACCTCATTGCATACACTTCCATTCACTTGGGGGGCACACATCTCCTAGCATTCCATTCCATCCATCCACAACATATTGCATTGTCTTGGGGGCATTTACTCTTGTTTACTAGTGTTTTACATGATCAATTTACTACACATGCTAGATTGATTTCTTATATGTTATTATCTATACCATCCACACATGCACATTCATGTATTTATTTAGTTGTCATCATAGATACAAATCCTTCACACATAGTATGGATATTCTCCTTCTACCCTTTCTACACTAGTTTACTTTGGGACATCCACATTCGTCTCTCACATGTTACTATTGTTTCATTTTGTACTTAGCACTTTACACTACTTGGTTATTCACACTTTTAAATATTGGTTATTTCTATAATATGCTAATGGTTGTTTCATGTGTAGTACTTGTTTTGCAGGATTACATGTTTTCATGACTACTTATTTTTGTACTTGTACTTGTCATTGTTTGTTTGTTGTATGTAGGACTTTCCCTATGTTTGGTGTGCACACTTGTTTTTTTTTTCGGCCATGATGGCCTTACGTGTATTATAAAATCATGTGTGATGTCCCATGTTTGCGACTCACTTTGTGCAGCTTACTTAACTTCTTGTGTGTTTACACTACTGTGCTTGGTAGTTTTTACATTGTCTATGTACTTTACACTTGTTTTATACATTCATGTGTTTTCATACTAACACTTGTTTTGGATATCCATCCTTGTGTGTGCATGTCTTGGTTTCAACCAAGCGCATTCCCTTACCCCTACAAGGGAAGAGTTACAATGTACATACGGTTGGTCCTCTTTTGGGGTCACATTGTCCTATCACCGATGTTTCCTTCACCCCCAAAGAGGGGGCATCATTTGGGGTTTTTCTACATACTAACACATAGATTCTACACCAATTCGGTTTAGTTATACATAGTGAGTGGGTTCAAACCAATCTACAAACCCCATACACAAACAGATTTTACAGGACATGGTGTTATTAGCATTATGTGAAGTAGTTACGGGCTTGAAGGTTACATTGGGTGTGCCTCTCTACACTACTTTACTTGCCAAAGGTATCAGATCACCCAAAAACTAGGACACTATACAAATATCTCTTCACACACATCTAGGGAAGTAATTAGAGCTTGGAGGACACATAACATTTCCTCCCTATACTTCTATGTCCAGGGTGGCATGAGATCGCCCAAAAACATGTAGTATAGGATATCCTTCTACACTCTTTCTCGACATGGATCAGTACACATGTTCCATTTACATTTTTGTAATTTACATATACATGCATCTTTCACATTGCGTTTTTACTCTTATATACATAAATATTTGACTACTTAATCATTTTATCCTTATATGTCCAATCGTATGAGAAACAAGTAGTCAAATTGGGGTAAACAACAACTTCAACAACAACACTTCAGACAACACATGCTTTACTAACCATGTAGGTACATTACACACCAAAAAAACTACACAAGCATTTTGCTTTAGGTTCAATCTCATCACTTTTTCTTTGTGCATTTTTCATCTTTAATTTCCACATTCCTCTATTTTTTTCATTCCACACTTTTTCTAGTCCTTGGCACATTTCTACTACACTCTTCATGGACATTAGGTACGCATCTCTATCTACTTTATGTTACCAAGATTTCTGCTCACCAACATAAAGTGGGGGAAAATGTAGTCACAAAATCATGTACTTTAGACATTTATTTATCTTGGTTTCATACTACTATTTAGAAGGTTCTTGAGTGAAGAAAGTACTAATTAACCCTCATCTTTTGGTCATCTTGTTTTATTTTATTTCATCATTACCACCCCTTTTCAGCCACATGCCTAGTCTGTTTCAGCCATTTCCCATCATTTTAGCCTCACCTAGGCGCTCGTGGCGCCACTGGTCTCACTAGGGGTGCCCTAGTCCTTGTCACACTTTCCTCCTACCATTTTTGGGCTCTTTCTAGCCATTTTGGCATCTTTATTTTTCTTTTGGTTGGCATTTTCAAGGTTAATTACAAAATTAGATCAAGAGAACCCTATAAATATAAAGTTATAAGACCATAATGAGGGATCTAACATCACTTACTACTATCACTCCATCTAGAGTTGCATCCATCTATTTCATTGGAGATCACTTGCATCCACATAGCTCCATCATCAAGGCTAGGACATCTACATCACACTTCATAGGGGGAGGGATTCTATTCTATTTCATGCACACATTCTATTACATTTTATACACATAGTTATTACTCACTACTTCATAAAGTGTGACTAGGACAAGAGTAACCTAGGAATATTCACACACACCCACACCCACATACTTGCACATAGAACTACATCGAGTTTGAGATGTGCAACACTTAGTTAGTAAGTCCACCATTGTGGTCATTGAGGACAGTCTGACCCCTTCATATGAATTATTCTTTTTTAAGGTTTGATGCTTATTTTGGGGTCTTGTAGGTCTTTTATTCAACTTGGAGTATTGGTGACATTCATCACATGACATTGAAGTTGATGTGACACATGGCGAGGGTTTCAAACCACCTTCTAACCCTGTAAAAACTAGTTTAAGAGATTTTGTGCAAACCAGGGTGCCCAGATTTCATGCCAAAATACTCGTAGGCACCCCAATCCTCTTCCAGCACTCCAGTCTAAAGAAATAGTCTAGATCCACTCTTTTTGGGACTCCTACATAGTCGTTCTTGCTCTGATTTTTCCAGTTACCTCTGTGACACTCTCCGAAAGTCATTCATTTGTTAATAGATGAGTTCTTTCCTCACTCTCTTTAGCACATTAGGGTTAGCATTTCCTTTTACATAGTTTTTAGCTTACTTGCATACTTCTTTACTACATTTATTTACTTTATTTATAGTTGTTCATAGTTTAGATTAACTATCTATATACTACTCAGTTATTCTATTTTTAGTTAATCATGTACCCCTTCCTATCATCATAAAAATATATCATAGAATGAAAATAAAATGGTATTAAGAAAATTTTGAAGAAGAAATAAATGAATACATGCAATGGTTTTATAACTCATAACTTATATATTTCTACACAAGATAAACAAATACATAATAACCAAACAATGATCTCAGTATCAATCAAATCCTTATTATAAAATAACAACTCTATCTCAACATCCTACTATAGTAAATATTATCTCTATTCAATTGCTCATAAAACTATAAAATAAAATTCTCAATTAGGAAAACTAAGTTTTCTCGACAACCCAAAAGATCCTCATGAAGGATTTATCCTCCAATTTATATAAATTATTTTTAAAAAACGAGAAAGTGAAGGTACTCATAATATTCCCTCTAAAGCAATTAAATATTAAAGAGGGTCCATTTTTCAAAACTAGGTAAGAACAAGTGATCCACCAATGAATGGAGAGATTGAAGCAATTCTAGATCACTCTTACCAAATAAACATGGAAAGAAATACAAATTTATCCTAAGAACAAGATAATTTGGTGTCAAAATTTACCCTTTGAGAAAACACAGATGAAGATCCATGAGGAAGACACATATGAATCCCTAAAATTAGGAGAATGGATAGATAAGATGTTTTCACTTACTTGAGGAGATTAAATTTTCACCTTTAGATCATTGTGGTAGTTTTCATCTTTGATTAACAATATAATTAAATCTTCAACACAATTTTGTGGGGCCTTTAAGGGAGAGGTGACTTGGAGGCATTTTGTAGAAGAGGTCAACACTACCCAATATCTTTAGAGAGTGATTTAGGTTCCATTGGACTGAATATAATGAAAAATATACCCTTGGTACCATGTCATGAAAATATAAATAATTTTTGCACCATTCTTCATGAAATCAAGAACAAGGTGTATCTCTTATAAATACCTTTCTAATAGTACTAGTATTATATCAAATGAAGTCCCAAGTGAAAATATTTTAGTAAAAACCCCAACCCCGAGTTGGTCATCATTATGATGTCCTAATATCTAAATTACACTAAGATGGCCCATCAAATTTAATCTCATAAGAAAGGCTTTCACTAATCACTTATCAATATGTAATTATCCTTTATTTACACCTTAAATCTAATCCTTCATCGATTTAAGACATTTTTCCTCATTCAACATAAGTTATCACCACAAAGTCTTAAGACTTGGGTGTATGCTCGAGACACTAATGCTTGACATATGGCCACTATCAATGTAATTACATTTCACGAGCCCTCATAACCTATACCTATATTTATTCTCAATCCCTTATCACCTTCCTTATTTTCCACAAGTTTCTCAAACTTAAATAAATATAATTGCATGTGTAAAACTCTTAGGTTCTTAGGTTCTCTCAAGATTTGCCTTGTGCCTTAGCTAAATTTTCAGCATTTTCTTTCATTTACCTTCTTGTGATTGGGCCACACATCACTTCCTCATTCTCTATCAGATCTAGAATCGTCTAATGCCTTGGTCCACTTTCAAATTACTTTGTTAAATCTAGGAACCCAAGTCTCATGGATTGCACCACATGGCAATCATTTTCTCTTGGGGTTAGTTTGGTTTTATACTCCTTTTTACATGCTAATCTAACCCCAAAAACAAATACTTGGTGTAATATGACATCACTCATAGGATTTTCTTAGTTGACTTTTCAAACCTCACAGGAACTAAAATTTTAAGGATTGCACCATGTGGCACAATACTTACCTTTTCCATCGTACCCTCTTTTCCTTAGTCAAATTTTGACATAGGTAAATACTTGACCTTATTTGGGTTCGAAAAAGGTTTAAATCTTGGATACTTTGATTCACTTAATAAAAACATCATTCTTATATATGAACTATGTTGTGCTCCTCTTCCTAACGAATATGGTTTATTCCTCAAGTGTAAATCAAAAGGCATAATAAATTTCTTTATTTTCAAATGCACATCATGAACCATGGGAAAATAAGTTCTCCTAAAGGATTCCTTTTTAAATAAGGCTTGGAAAAAATAGAGGATCAAGTCTAGAGGTGATTGAGAGATGAAACTATAAAACATTATGTAAATAGTCCATTAATATCTCAAGATGAATGTGATGCATTGTAAAGATCTAAACCCACATAGGATGGAATGTAACCTCCATTAAAGATCTCAAACCCATTCAAGGATAACCATGCACATCATGTACTATGGGAACCACCTCAAACAAATACATTCCTATAAAAAAGTTCAAAAACACCCCTGCATTGACTCTAATCAAATTTAAATCCTTCTATAGACTATAAAATATGAAAAAGAGACATAGAAGTGATAGAAATTAGATAAAATAAAAATTAGTTTGATTTGGTTTCTCAAAATGAGCTGAGACCTATGTCATGTGTGAGTATAGGTGTTTTTATTAATGTAAAATATCAGTAATGATAAAGAGGATGATGGAGGAGTGTTAGAAGGTTCTTAACATGATGATGACATGTAGATTTAGGTTGATTCATGATGGTATGAGTGGACAAGGTGAGTATGGATTGATCTAGCAAGCCTAATCAGGTGACTTAACTAGCTTAGGAGATGGAGAATGGTGAGTAGAGTTGCATGATGAATTGGGGAGCATGGTACAAGCATGGATATTATGATAGGAGTGTGATGAGGCACTCACATGATTTTTAAATTTCAAGTATATGTGGAAGACTTAGTTGCATGTGCTCATCTAGACCTAGTCTAGGTGCTTGGAGGCATAATGAAGCATGAGGATGAGTTGTAGAACCATGTGAGCTCATGAGATCATGTAGGTGAGTGAGACATGTTGTCTCAAGTGTTTAAAGGCCTTTAGAGTGATTTCATGATGAGGTATGAGGTTCTTCTACTATGAATTAGCTTAAACTATGCAAAACCCTAAGGGCTAGTCATGCAAATGAGATGGGATATGAAGATGAAGACCTATTTGAGATAACATGATGATTAGAGATGGTTCATAGGGGTGTTTTAGAGGTTTGAGAAAAATTTCAAGTCATTTGAAGAGAAATTTGCAAGTTGTGATGTTTTAGGAAAACATGGTGCTTGAGAATGCATTTTCTGCTCGAGTAGAAACTTATAATGCCCGTTGTGAATTGTGTGTTTTTCATGGGAAATTTTAGATTTTATGTATGTTTTTAAATTGACCTAATAGAACTTCACAAAAATAATGTTTTGGTTTTATTTTCGGGTGTTGTGAACGAATGTTAAGAAGGTAAACTACTTTTTATGAGTCTAAAATTGTAGGTTTAGAGTAGTAAGAGAGATATTACTTGTACTAAGATATAATCGATTAATTTTTATAGTATGATGATTGGAGGTTGTATACGAATCCTCAATATTTACATAAAGGTAATATAGTGCTTGTGATATTTTGTGGACCCCACTCAAACAAGGATTTTTTTGATGTTAAGTTTGTGGCAAAGTATTTCATTGAAACCAATGAATAAGTCAACATTGTTTGTATCCTAGAAGTTTTGCTACATGTCCATGATGTATTAAGATCATGGTTGAGGTCCTATAGGGAAAAGTGTGCCCTATTTATGAAGACTAGTCTTTGGGCCTAAAAGGGAATTTTAAAGCAGTTGCAATATTGACTTGGTTAAAGGCCTTCCACTTGGAGTTGGAAGGAAATGTAAGATGACATGGAAATTATATTTAGATAGATTTAAAATTGTATATGGTTTGTCTCTTTATGAGGTGATTTGATAGGTGAACCAACTCAGTTTTTGTGAAGAACAAGTTTGATTGTTTTAGGACAGGATTTCCTTAGCTGAGAAGTTTGATGTAGAAGACTCATGTTTTGGATTTGTTGATGTTTTATATCCATTTAAGAATGAATATGGATTTTTTTTTAGCTAGTGCAACAAAAAATTTTAAGACTCCCCCAAAAAAATATTCGTAGAAATTATTAGGCGAATATGGGAAAATCAACTTTCCCGCTAATATGTTGTTAGGTGATAACATTTTTATGCTACCTACTAATAGCATATATTATGCTATCAGCTAATAATATATGATGTCAACAAAAATATATGTAGTTTATTAAAAAAATATTTTTGACAATAGCGAGTTAAAATGATCGGCTCGACGAGAAACCCATCCTCTCAAAATATGGCACTGTTAGGAAATAAGTGTTCATAGTGTGAACATATGGTTTAAATATTAGTATTATTTAATATTTAAATAATACATGAGTGTGCAAATAGTTGTAATACACAACTCATATATAGGAGTGTGAGTGATCATAGGGATAAGCTTGAGAGATTCATGGAGAGATATATATGGGATTGAGAGTTGTTGAGAATTGATGTTGACTCCTTGTATTAAGGAGAACATCCTCCTATATATTGTAAACTCTTTGTATGAAATATTATCCCGGATGAATTTTATATAGTATTTTATATTCTGTGTTTTTATGATATTATTGTGTTAGATTATTTCTAATAATCTGGACCAAATTTATTATTTGGTATCAGAGCACTAGGGTTCTTGTGACCAACAATGAGAGTCAAGCATTCCATACGTATTTGTGAAGGATCCAAGTCTTTGTTACTACATGCATGACTGGGAGGTTATATTTACATGTAAGCTCATGTTCTATTTCATACTTCTATGCTTGGCTAACAAATTTGCATTCATAGTTGGCAATGTCACTCACAAGCTTACATTAGATCCTCCTTTCCACATGGAAGTCTCTGCTATAAATCCTGTAATTGTATTTTTCCATTGATCGTTGTGCAATTGAGTTTTTGAAGTGTGGACTCGTGCATTTCCATTCATCCACATTTTCTGTTTTGGACTTCACCCATTTACGCCTAAATTTACACATGGACGTACCTAGATCTACGATGCAAGCTCTCTAACATTAAGGCATTCATTATCTCAGCTGCAATCCTATTTGATCTCAGCTCCAATTGTGGAAAGTGAGTTCCCTTAGCGGTTAAGTTGATTGTATGCATGAACCAAAAATTTTGAGGTATAACTCTTCTTATCCGCATTTTGCTATGGTGACTTCATTTTCAGTTGTGTGTTTGCTTTCAACATGTGTGGTAGTAAATAAGAACAGATGGATAATTCCTATTCATAGTTAGGAACATATTTTCCTATATTTTGTTCTCTTTTGTAAATTATGGATGGGGAAACATGTATGTTGCTATGAAAGTGGTTGGTGGTCCACTAGAAAACCAATTTGAGAGTTTGTGAATCTCTTAGAAAATCACATACAAAGTGGTTAATGGTTCCACTAGAAAACTTGTTGGAGTTGATGGTACTCTTTGAAAACCATCGGATTGTAGAACATGAGCAGTACTAGAAAAACTCACCCATGTTCACACTAAGGGGGTGAATGTTAGGAAATAAGTGTTCATAGTGTGAACATATGGTTTGAATATTAGTATTATTTAATATTTAAATAATACATGAGTGTGCAAATAGTTGTAATGCACAACTCATAGATAGGAGTGTGAGTGATCATAGGATAAGCTTGAGAGATTCATGGAGAGATATATGTGGGATTGAGAGTTGTTGAGGATTGATGTTGACTCCTTGTATTAAGGAGAACATCCTCCTATATATTGTAAACTCTTTGTATGAAATATTATCCCGGATGAATTTTATATACTATTTTATATTTTTGTTTTTATGATATTATTGTGTTAGATTATTTCTAATAATTTGGATGAAATTTATTAGGTGCAAACAAAAAAATAAAAAATAACTTATTTTTTGTGAAAAATACAAATTTTGCTAATTTTGTATGGGAATTTTTTTTTTTGAAATTTTTGATGTTAGCAGTTAAAATGATCGTCTCAATGAGAAATCCGTCCTCCCAAAATATGGCACAAGCAAAAAAAAATCCTATACTTTTTTTTTTTTTTTCTCTGTCTATTTGCTACCAATGGTAGCTTTTTTATATGCTACCATTCGGTAGCATATATTATGCTACCAAAACAACATAAAAATATGTTATCACCAAGAGAATATTTTTATCCTACCGGTTGATAGCATATTTTATGCTATTGATAAAAAAATACTAAGGTGAATATTGGAAATTTCTCTTTCACGGGGATGATGGATAACCCTTAAAATTAACTTGTACCCGAAAAATTTTGGCAATCCGGCCTACTCCCTTCATGAAAAATTTACCAATTTCAAATTTTAAAAACTAGAATATTAATGAATTAACGAATATTCTCCACTAAAATTTTCCCTTCCTAGTGAATTCATTTATAATTCTTGAAAGTGATAGAAAGGTTGTAAACTAGTTGATTTTCCAAAACTACTTTCTAGGTAGTTCAGTTTGGTGAAGAGGAAAGTAAGTGTGGTTTGCATTTATGGATGTTTCATGAGTTATAACAAGCATGAATGTGTTATAAAGGTCATTGGATTTCCAATGAGTGGTTACATGGCATATTTGAGGTGCTATGGTATGATATTGAGCATGTTTGGTGAAGACTGGTTCCTGAAGCAGTTGTTTTGTGAAGGAAATGGTCCTTCTTAATAGAGTTATGAATAATTTGATTGGTGCAAAGTTAATTTGTGAGCATGTATGATTTTTTATGATGTATTTTACATGTTTGAGGCCTTTGGAGGCTTGAATAATCATGGTGATGAGTTTGGATGTCTTTGATGAGCCAGGTGATGGGGTTTTGAGCCTATTTTGGCTTGTTTGGTTGTCTTGGAGCATGAATGACCTATATGGGTCCATTATATGAGTTTTTGTGAATTTATTGTTATTTTTTCATGTTTTATTGGTCTATCTCCTTGACTAGGACCAACTTATGTTATGTTATTGAGATCAAACCATATAAAGTAGATGTTAGTATGAGTTGCTTGAGAGAGTGTAAGAGGTTCAAAGGCATAAAATAAGAGTTGAGAGTGTGTGAAAAATTATGATTAGGGTTATATATCTTGTGTGTAAGGGTTTACAGTATTCAAATCAGATCTTGAAAATCCAAGTTTGAGCAAGCTAGGAGAAATAAGGTTTGAAGAGGGTTTGAAGGTGTGTGAGCTGAAATTGTGATCTCCATCGTTTTGGAAACAAAGTTATATCAGATATCTTCATCCAAATGTGATTTAGTTGTTTCTTGACCATATTAGGGGTTGTATCATCCTTTTGGATTCTGTGTTTCACTAAGCTAATGGTTGGTGCTCCTTGTAGGATTGGTGCTCCTTGTGAAGTTGGTGCTTCACTAAATAATTTGATTTGAGTAATATAATCAGAAGTTTGGTGGGATTTATTCCCCTTGAGGGTTTCCCACTTATATCTTGTGTTCTTGTGCACTTTCTCTTTGTCATGCTCATTTGAATGAATGTTAAGAACACATTAATGAATGGTTGAATGGTTAATGGTTTAAGCAAGTTATTTTGGATTTGTTAAGGTTTAGAAGGACTGATTTACACCCCACCCTCCCCCCAATCTTAGTCCATTGTGCTTCCAACAAATACTTGTTTTGGTAACACATTGAATGAAAAATAATTAACCATAATACCCCAAAAATTAAAGTGAAAAACTTTAGGTACCAAATATGGCCTATAAATTACTCAACGTCAATATCCAACATCATTCCTATTCACAAAAACCTACAAGAAATATGGTATGTACATATTTTATGTAAAATATTTTTTTCCCAAATATGACTTTCACATTCCCAATATTTACACAATTATAGGTTAAAGAGTAGGACGTAAGATGTCATCTCTTATGGACATCTTTTCAAGTCATAATCATATCAAGAATATTGCAGAGGATCAACATAATAAAACTTTTACCACACCCTTATATGTCTTCTACTATTAGATCAAGCCATTTTATTTGAAAACTATAGGAGCTACTTATTAGAGATACATGTTGGTCACATCCGTGAAATGCTACATGAAATTTTGGAAGATTCTGCACAGATGATGTATTTGGAAAATACAAAAAAATGTGCATATCCATCCTAAGGTGCATATTTGAATATATCAAAGAGTATAAGTTATTCTTAAATCCTAAGAAGTGTGTGTGTTTGGTGTTACATCTACAATTGGGAAATTTATTGGGGTTCATTGTGTCATTCAAAGTCAAAGAGGTAGATCCTTCTAAAGTCATGAATAGAAATACCTCCTCCTAAGAACCTAAAACAACTCAAGATCCTACATGGAAAGATATAATAAATTAAGAGGTTCATCTCCCAATTTTCAAACAAGTTCCATCCATTTGTGTACCTCTTAAATATTTACATTGTGTTTCATTAGGCTCCATAATGCCAGCATGAGATTTTGAGCTTCTCATTTCCTAGATCTTCCCACACCAGGGGAAACCTATTTTCTTTATATATCAACCACATAATTTTCCTTAGAGCACTTTTTCCATAGCATAATAAACAAGATAAAGAGAGATTTGTGTACTAACCTAGCTGCACTTTGATATCCTATGAGAAAAATAATCCCAAAATTGAGAAATATTGTTATCCATTATTTTTTAATTTTCAAAATATCATACACTACCTTCCTAACAATAAAACCAAGATCATTGCAAAAGTTAACCCTATCAATACATACTTTCTAAACTTGATCTTACAGGAAAGTGGTGAATTGGGTTATCTTGCTTAGTGACTTTGACATAGAATATGCCAATAAGAAGGTTATTAAGGGATAGGTTATTTTGGATTATTTTAATAAAGCATATCTTTGGGACACCCAACTATTAAACACGGACTTACCAAATGAAATCATCATACCTATTGAAGAGCCTACTATGTTGAAACTCTATTTTGATGGTTGTTTCACTCATCATGTCTCATAGGAAAGTTTACTACTTATTAAACCTATAGGTTACCTTATTATGAGGTTTATAATAATAGGTTTCCCATGCACAAACAACATAGTTGAATATGAGGTATTCATTTATCACCTTAGGATTCTTTATCAAATGGAATATAAAACTAGTTTTAGTCATTGTATATTCACAACTAATTATCAAACAATATAACAATGAGTAAAATTTAAAGAAAAAGAAACTCATCCTTTACAAATTCATGGTATATAGCTGAAATACTTGAAAATTTAAAGAGAGCTTGATATTATTATAAAGGACATAATAAAACTATTTTTGGAATTTTACACAAATTAAAATGCTGCCAGAAAAAGCACAAGCATGCGTGCCTAGACAACTGGAAAACTTCAGAGGTTCGTAACTCTCCAAATACAAGAGCAAAAATTAAGGGTCTTTGGAAATAACATTAACAAATATAGGAAATGACATTTCAACCTTTAGATCTGAAAATGGACCAACTGGAAAACCCTCCAAATAAAGGCTGCAAGTCACCTCGCTTGGAAAGGGGTTGGAAAATGATGGAGGCACCTTCAAAGTGATGTTAAGCCCAACCCAAATGGCTGCCATAAATCTGATCTGGAAGCCCTCTGATTATCTTCCCCAAATGCCCCCAAAAATCCTCAAACCCTTCCTCTGAACCCTCTGATAATATCTCTATAACACAGCCCTAAAAGTGGCTCCAAAATGACAGACTAGGGTAGATCTCTCACTACCGAAGAATGCCTGCTAGCTAGGGATGGGTCTCTCACCACCGAAGCTAGGGTCCCTGTGGGATTTCACTCCACAAGTTGTAGATGCAAACAACAACAGTTTGCACGTGAAGGGTCAATAAAATGTATGCCAAAAATTTCTTTCCTTTCTCCCCCAGCTCCTTATATACTTCTCCAAGGCAAAAGAGCCCCATAAACCTAGATGCATTTCATTCCATGGAGGGGCCAATAAAATAAAAGTAACTTAAGTTACTTTTCCCCTTTTAAGTCGCCATGGTCCAAAAGTGACCCTCAAATGCAAAAATTAGATATTAGAACCACGTGGCCCCTTCCCAATAGCTCCCAAGTCCCACAACCCCTTGGGTATGACCATGGCTTGGACTCGACCTGACCCTTAGGCCTTTGGCATAGGAAAAGGGACATTACAATCCTCCCTTCCCAAGAAATGCTTGACCCCAAGCATTATCTTGTCCTGTTGCTAGAAAGTTGAATACCACGCATAAGTTTCTCCACCTCACCCTGCCATCAACCAAGGATCGGTGTAATCCGAAGTAACCAAGAAACCCCATGTAGTCATCATGACCTCCATATGGTATCGAGAAATGTTGTCTGTGAAGTAGAATGATACCCAACCGACTCTCCACTAGGTACCCACACCAAAATTTCCAATCTGTCCAATCCTGCCAATGCAAGGTTGTCATCATGTGATCACTCACTGCCTCTCCAATCAACTCCTGGGTATGAAAGTCCACTCTGAATCCTGTAGAATCCCCTGATCAACCTGTGAAACAACTTGTATACACACAAATGGTGCTAACTCTCCCACATGACCTGCACTCGTGTGAGAGCAAGGCTCCTCATAATGTATCTCAATGTGTCCCGGGGGAAAAGTCCCAAGACTCCAGTAGATAGTCAACCGCAATATCAGCTCCACATAGTCCACCTCCTGTGTTGAATGTGAACCTACCGAATAACCATGAGTCAATTTCATCTCTCCACTGACTAACACGTGGGCAAAGTGCTCACCGGGCATAGAAGCAGTAAAATACATAGGTGTGTTATCCCATGTCGACTCAAAAAATGATGAACCCATAAGCTCTGACTTGTCATAGTGACAAACCGTACATGCCTGTATAAAGTTGAGGATATCCTCACTCAACCTATGCCATATGAACCTCTCTGACATGAACCTGTAGGTCTCATCGAAGCTCAAGTGCCCAGTCACGGAAGAACAATGCACATGTCGCAATATCTCCATCCTCAACCATGAATCTGACACAAGGTACAATCTTCCCTGATAGAAGATCATCTCATCCTCCAATCTGTAGTTGTCATCCTATATGTGACCATCCAGAATCTCACAAGTGTGTCGGTTCTTGGAGTACTCAACAAGCAAATGAGATCTCCAGTCTACAAAACCTCAGATAACCAACATAATGATAAACTCGGATGATCTGAACCTGTAATCCCAATCTCTGTAACTGTCTCATGTGCAACACTATTGGTTACACCCACATCCATGACTCCACTCACCCCATCTAGAGTCAAAGTCTCCATCATATCTAACTCACTCCCCAATTCAACATCATCCGACTCACTCTCCACATAAGTCATCATGGTGTGCTCTGTGTCTGCAACAAACAATCCGTCAGAATAGGAGTCATCAAATATCCCACTTGTCTCATACCTTGTGATGTCACCATGATCCACAAGACGTTGAGTTCCTTCACAATTCAACCGCTGCAACGACATGCTTCTTTCTTCACCAATCACATCTTTTGCAATCTGCCCTTGTATACCATGAAATCTGATTTCTTTGTTTTCCTTGAAAAATTTTCAGTTTATCCACATGAGGGATGAATGCAAATTTCCCAAAAGATGGAAGCCAATATGTCCAATGAATGATTCCAACTTCAAATAACCCAAATGTACAAACACATTCAAGTACTTCACATCTCTTAATGACAATAAAGAAATGAGTTACCTTCTTTGTGCAAGACATGTCTTTCCATGGACATAACTCATCAATTCCTTCTATGTTGGGAATACACATGGCTGCTCCCTCATCATACTTTATTCTCTTTCCCCATATTTTCATTTCATCGTAAATGCAAGAGAAAGGGAAATCAACATTAGAACTCATGCATCCATAAACTTTATCATAAGGAACTTCATACCTTTTGTTGTACCCATTGATTCTCATCATGAGAGAAGACAACACATCTGAAATAGCATAATTGGGGCTGCTCATCATACCTTTGCAACTCATAATTTCTGATATAGGATCAACATCTTCATTCTCCTTTGATTTTTCAACACATGCATCATCGTCTTCCTTAACATCATGCAACCATTGCATCCCAAAAATAGTCTTACCTCTAGAAAATTCAACCACAATAAATATACCACATACCTCATGTCCTTTCAATATCATGGGCTCCTGCATTATTTTCTTTGCCAACATATGCTTATTAGCTGAATCAAGAGCAATGTGAATGGAGGATGTGTTTATCCCATCTAGCATACCTTGAGACGTGATTATGAAATAGTCTTCCTCAATCATCCAAGCATGTAAATGTTGTCCCAAATAATAGAAACATGGCAACAACATAGGAGAACTCAACAAGCTAGGAAAATGGTAACCATTCTCATACCTTAGGATGCTAAAGTCATGAATGCACCTTGAATTCAACTCTTCTTTTTTAACAACAAATTGCACCTTGATTCTTTGAGCACTTTGAGGACCAAATGCCCCCACTAACCCTTCCAAGGGTTCCACCATGTAGCTGGTATAAAAATCAGTCATGGGCTCTATTAATAAAGCATTTTCTCCTCTCTTTATGACTGTTGTTATACACAGTCCAGCAGGCTGAAGATGATTAAAAAATATTCTCTTACCCTTTTTAGCAATCAGAAAACCAATGCTAGTACCTTGAGAGTTACTCTCCCTTCTTGCACGGTCTCCAATGAAGAAATCATGCTTGCCAACACTTGTAATCCCAAAAGACACATTTGAATTCCTTCTTTTGCTTATGAAATCAGTCACAAAGTTTTCAAAATCAGAATTGATAGTTTTGGATAATTGCAACATATTACCAGGATCCCATACCTTATAATGCCCATGAACCCTTGTATCATGTAAGGTCTGCCATCTTTGCTTCTCTTGTATCTCCTCATAAAGAAGATTATCACTCTTTGTCTTCATGATGACTTGACTTTGATGCACCAAATTCTTAGCATTCTTATCGACAATAGGCTTGAATACCATCATGATAAAACTATTGTAATGATATAGGATGAAGATGATGAAATAAATCCATGCTACTACTAACCTCCTTATAAAGAATATCATCAAAAGGTTCACCTTCTATTGCTGATTTATAAACCTCCAAAACAACACCATCCCTATTGTGATTCATGATTTTAGATGGAGAATAAGTGGAACAAGAATCAACACCTTTCACAAATTTATGCTCATTACTGCTTGGTAAATCCATCCCATATGATAATGACTTATTCTTTGGAGGATTGATAGGTACCTTTTGGATTGAAATATCTTTTTCAATTTTGCAACCAACCAGCCATGTTTGTTCATACCTTTCAATGCCATCAATGTCCTCCATGTGTTCAAGATAGACATATGTTGAGCTGCCCCCAACATTGTTTCCTGAGTGCCCATTGAAAGTATCTGAAAAGCTGATCAAAAGTTGTTGGTTTGGAAATTACAACAGGCTGCAATTTTACACAAGTGTCCATGTGAGGCTCCTCCTCATGTGCAAGTTGCTCTATAAAGACTTTTTCATGGGTGTAGACTTCCTTACATCATTTGCCCACATCTTTTCCTTGAACTCTTGTAGGTGTTGTCTTGCTTGAGTGGATATCAATCTAGCAGCTCTAGCTCTGTTATTCCATTCCTCACACTTTTTAGAGTTTCCATTACATCCTCCTTGCTTGCATATACAAATTTCTTCTCCTGAGCTGGAATAATTTCTCTAACAAGCAAAGTTTCACTAATGCAATTATTTTTCTCAATGGAAATCATACCTTTTTCTCTAGAAGCTTCTTCTTCTTCAAATGAGTTCTTTTGTAATTCAGGTACCGACATATGATGATCTCGCTTGGGCTTGCTACCAATCTTCATCATGCAATAATCTGAAATGACATATTATCTCTGAAACCCTTACTCAAAGATTGGTATTTCCTCCAACAAGAATCCTCATCAATCACCTCTATTGGGTGCCCTTTATTATTGTTCTCACCTTTTTCCTTATTGTCCCAAGATTTGCTTTGATTCAAATTTTGAGTGAGCTGACTCAAATAAAGGTTAGTGGCTTCTGTTGTTTCACCATGTTGGTGAACATTTCCTTCATAAAACCCACATTGAGATCTTTCCAAACTACCATATTTAACCCACACAGGTTGGAGGAACAACAACTCTGATACCACTTGAAATATCCCTTATGGGATACCACTTAAAAATGCACAAAATATTGAAAATTTGCAGCCAAATAAAATATTGATTTTGCAGATATTTTTACAATAAGGACAACGAACTAAATAAAATTAATATCTCCCAAAATATCCACTCGAATTACTTGAAAATTTAAAGAGAGCTTGATATTATTATAAAGGACATAATAAAACTATTTTTGGAATTTTACACAAATTAAAATGCTGCCAAAAAAAGCACACAGCGTGCCCTAGACAACTGGAAAACTTTAGAGGTTCGTAACTCTCCAAATACAAGAGCAAAAATTAAGGGTCTTTGGAAATAACATTAACAAATATAGGAAATGATATTTCAACCTTTAGATCTGAAAGGGACCAACTAAAAACCCTCCAAATAAAGGCTGCAAGTCACCTAGCTTGGAAAAGGGTTGGAAACTTGAAATGATGGAGGCACCTTCAAAGTGATGCTAAGCCCACCCAAATGGCTGCCGTAAATCTGATCTGGAACCCCTCTGTTATCTTCCCCAAATGCCCCCAAAATCCTCAAACCCTTCCTCTGAAACCTCTGATAATATCTCTTGTAACACAGCCCTAAAAGCGGCTCCAAAATGACAGACTAGGGTAGATCTCTCACTACCAAAGAATGCCCTGCTAGCTAGGGACGGGTCTCTCACCACCGAAGCTAGGGTCCTGTGGGATTTGACTCCACAAGTTGTAGATGCACAAACAACAGTTGCACGTGAAGGGTCAATAAAATGTATGCCAAAAAGTTCCTTTTCCTTTCTCCCCCAGCTCCTTATATACTTCTCCAAGGCAAAAGAGCCCCAATAAACCCTAGATGCATTTCATTCCATGGAGGGGCCAATAAAATAAAAGTAACTTAAGTTACCCTTAGGCCTTTGGTGTAGGAAAGGGGACATTAAAATAGCCTAAAGTACTATTTCCAAAAAATATATTTGAAGTTCCTTGTCTATAAGACAAGTCAATATATTCTATGGATACAATTAGCTCTCTAATAGACCTTCTATAAATATCAAAGAGTTTAGATCCACAAGTTTGAGAACCTCAAAACTCCTTCTTATGACATGTCAAAATCATGTTTTGTGTGTGAATTTATTGGTATCTTATCCACTTGGTACATAAACATTTACAAATATCTCCATGAAAAATATCCCCACCCAAACTATCGTGTAACTAAATAAAATCCTCATCAAACACATTAACCAATTCACCCCTACTTGTGGGCACTCTCTATCATCGAGGTTATAATAAAACATATTATGGTGTCTAAATTCAGAATAAATGCTACTAAATAGGTGCATGAATGAATCTATTGGACTCACACTAATAACATGGTCCTTACTAAAAATTTCCTTGAAAATAGAAATAGACATAGCCCACCATGAACACATATTGTTTCCGATATGTTTGCAAATGTGTTATGTGTTAGAATTATGGAAAAATTATCCATGCACTATCTCATACACTATAATCCATTACTACCCCATATCCCTTTTCAAAAATGAGGTTCAATATTATAAGAAATATCCATCAACCTCATCTAATGGCCATAAACATATCATTACCACAACTAAAAACTTCACATAGGGGTGGAAGTTATTCCCTCATATATATAACTAGTAAGTAGATATCAAAAGTTAGCCTAAATCATATCATCTACCATTGTCTCCAAAATGGTAAATCCTTCTAAAATACACAATTTAAATCCTTGTGGCACTAGTTCAAAATCAAACAAAAATTGGTCCACACCATATTACTCTCAAGGTATTAGAAAGGGTGACATTACAAACAAAACCATTGTCAAGATTATGGAAAAATTCATTAGTAAAATTAGTATAAACTTGCACCTCTAAATCAATCCTTCCTTATGTGCCTAAAGTCATTTCCATCACGCCCTTACTAGAGATACCCACTAATCCTTTATATTTAGATCAAAATCTATAATCTTCATTAATATTGATATACCTTCTTTGCGTATCTCCTTGAAAGACTTTCCGATAGATGATGGTGAAGACTATAAAATGACTCAACCTATTGATTTCAAACTACTAGATGAGAAGAGGATTCATGTCTTCTATCACCTCAAAGTGTATGATAATTTACTACATCGCAACTACAAAAACCACTCAATCTCTCACAAGTTCAATATTAATGACATTTTCCTTAAGGAAAATCAAATAAACACTACTAGGGAAAGATAAAGAAAGGAAAGTTTGATTCTAACTAGTTAGGCCCCTAAATTGTTATTTCTAAATATGGTTTTGGAGCCTATAAACATGTTTACCTAGATGATGAATATATTTATGATACTATGAACAACATGCACCTAAAATTATTTCATATATGAGTGTAGCCTCAAAACCTCAAAATATCAAAAAAATAAAAAAATGAAAGAGAAAAATTCCTCACATAGTGTTTCAAAGTATTTTAGTCCTTGATCGGGAGTAGAACCATAGGTGAACAAGAGGTTCACATCATTGAATCAAAATTCATGTGATGGGATGGGTAGAGATGAGGTGGAGTGGAAATGGCCCCAAGTGTAAATTTATTATAGAAAACTGTGCTATGTATGACACCATAAGAAGAACATCACCACACAAGATATGTGTACATATCTCTCAAAGTCTCAAGAACCCAAAATAATTAAAAATACAAAAAAAACATCAAAACAGTCAAAAAAACATCGATAAACAATCTCAAAAATCCATGACCATCACAAAAAATCCTAAAAATCTAAAAATAGAACAAATAAGTCAAAAACCCCAAAAACATTCTCATATCCTAAGAATCCAAAAAAATTTGATCAAACATAAAAATCCACAAGATCTAAACAATACAAAATCAGAACATCGTAAAACTATTAAAAATCCCATCTAGGACTCAACCACATGGTTAAAGACAAGTAAGACATCATGATTCACATTACACTAATGAGGCCCAATGCATATCATTCAAGTCTCTCCAATATATGATGTTACAGGGAGAACCATGGCTCATATCATATTCTATCACAACCTATTAATTCTCATAAACTCCCTTATGTGTATCCTTACTTATGGAAAAATCGTTAGCCTTGGGCAATCCTACATCACTTGGTTATTATCCATGACAAAAACAAAATGCATTCACTTGAGTTATGAGTGTTTTTTCTTATGATTGTTTATTCATTTTCATAATTTCATTACATTACATTATTATTTACTTTTAATTCATTCCTCTAGCATAATACAAACATTTTAATTATGGTTTTCAATATCATAGTGTTTATTGTTTCATGTTATATCTAATTAAGTTTTCTCAAAACCATTCCACTATGCGAGATATGTAGCATTTCCAAATAATCAATCCTACACATTTTTGTAATTATTTATCACATCCATGTCCTATTTAACATTCTAACCAACACGTTATTATATCCAACATCACATTCCTCTATTCTAATCATACAAGAATAAGTGTGCATCATAAATATAAAGAATGTAAATAAATCATTTTATAAAATCATCATAACATCATCATGATCATATAAACGTTTATATAATCATTAATCATTTATCCTATAAGTATCATCACATACATCATGAGGTAGTTAAAACTAACATAAAATAATAGAAATAATAAGACAAATCATATATCGATCAATATAATGTATTAATTTGTCATTTATATCTCAAAGTGGGACCAATGTTTACAAATGATACATATTAATAAAAAAAATTCCATCATGTCATCTTTATCACAACATCCTAGACTAAGACAAGATAGTTCTTTCCATGAATCTTGACTGGGGATGGGTCAAATGCTCTACTTCCTAGTGGAGGCCCTCTTGAGAGATCTCTTGATGGACCTCTAAATGGTGGTGGAAAAATCATACGGGGGTCCTAATTTTATCCCTATATATCCTAGATACTAGTGGTCCTAATAAAGCACTCACCCATGTTTCATAGGATGGATCTTGTTGATCTTATCACACAACTAGATCATATATATATATATATAGTAATATTTATATATATATATATATTGTAATTTCCTCTCGTAGTCCTTCAAATCCATCATGAATCGTGAAAATTTCATGGGATCTAATGTTGCACAAATTTTATCCTACTCTCTCATAATTCTTTATGCTTCTTCTTGGGATATGTCATACTTTGAATGCAATCTTTGATCCTCTTCCCAAGTTGTGTATCTATTTGTAGTGACTTATACCATTTGTGTGTCTCGATACTCCATCTACAATGCATGATTCAAGTTCTATAATGAGTGAGCCATCTATGCACTTAATAAAGTAATTTTATATCATGTGATGTGATGACCACATGATGGGTTGCATTTACTATTATCAATCTAGTAATCTATATCACATAATCCTATAAATGTTTTTATAAAAGAATATATCATATTGCTAAGGTTCATAGTTCTAGAATTCTTGGCCCGTGTAATGGTAGTTTTCTCCCTTCAACATCTACTTATATGGGTGTAGGTAAATCTTCCCCATATACTCCATCTAGTGACATAGTCCCTAATGGAACCTCTTCATCTAGCCTTAAGGTCCCTATGGGCACAAACCATCACCACCTTCATTCCTCCTATCTACCCTAAATGCTTGTCACACTCAATTTTGCAACCTTGGATGATAGTGTTGTTTGATAATCTTCCTACCTCCATGAAGCTCGGTTATTACATCGTCGGTATAGTTTATTTAATATAAATTGAATTAAATATTTATTTTAGAGTAACTATTGTAGTATATTCTATACAAGTGATAAAATATAGTAAATGGACAAGCAATAAACATGTAATAATATAAAACCCTAAGCTAGAGAGATATAGAGAGGGTGGCTTAGCTGATTTCATTTGATTGGTGATGACCATGGGAAGGTGAATAGATCAAATACACTGAAGAAACATTTTCAAGGCTCATGATACATGGGAGCTCCCACGGTGAATAGATCATCTGGGAATACACTAAAGGAACTATTTTCAAGGCTCATTATGTAGGCTTTGATCTTTCTCTAAGTCCCGATGTAGTACTTAACTTGAAAGGAGCTACCCATACATGTCCACAAACCACATCAAATCTATAATAAAAAAATTTGGAGAATGTGGATTCAAATGAGCATCCCAAATAGTGAACTTAGTATCGAGTGTTGCACGGGATTTTAGACTCCATTTAGTTCTATGTGAATGTGTGTGAAATGATGCCCTTTGAAAATTTCACATGATTTTCTATAATGTGACAATGATATCTTGCTCGATGAATAAAATGAACTTCCCCCTGTCATCGATAATACTGAGTGTGCTAGATGGAATAAATTTTTTCCTTTGAATTATTGAAAATAAAATTCAACCCAGTGTTTTTTATATGTGTGTGTGTGTGTGTGTGTGTGTGTGTGTGTGTGTGTGTGTGTGTGTGTGTGTGTGTGTGTGTGTGTGTGTGTGTGTGTGTGTGATTCCCTTGTTTGAATTTCATAATTGAAAACTAAAAGGCCAACCCAAATTTTTAAAAGATGACCCAAAAGTAAAAGAGACCTAAAAGAGTAAGAAGAGATAAAACAATTGAGGAGTGCACCGAAGTGACATGAGCACTTGGGTGCTTCATCCTAAATGGGTGCTTTAGTGTCCAGGCCATAAAATATAAATCAGTCAAATACCAATAGGGATGTATGGTGTGCAAGGTCAATAAAAGTATAAGAAACAAAGAAAAAGGCCCAAAAGATGTTATCAATCACTAGTTTTCTTTCTTAGGAATCATGTATATATTAGTATGCTCTAGGACCTAGAAATATACCCAAGTGCATAGATTTTGTGTCTACATTTTCCCCCAATTTATTTTATTGAGTGAATACTTGATAGCATAAATTAGATAGAATATGTGTACCTTGTAATCATGTAGAGAATATTTTTCGATAGCATGCCGAGTGGACAAGTGAAGCATGAAATGATCATAATGTGAAGTGTGGAGACTAGGAAAGGGAAGTAGACCATAGGGGTGAAGTGTATGCATAGTAGCATGTTGTTGGAGCTTGTGCTTTCTTATGTGAGTTTCTTCTTGTTATGTATTAAGGACATACCTACAAAATAAGAGCGAGAAAGTAGTCAAAGTTCCATATATGAAAAATCAGAGTAATATGTGTATAAGTATGTAAAGAGTGTGTAAAGGAAAGTGTGCACCTAATGTATGAGAGAGTATGAGATAGAAAATTGTCTGTCTTGCTTTGGAGTTATTGGATTTGAATTTTGATGGTGAGGTTTTTGGGTGATCTCATGCCAAGAGTGAGTTTTTGGGTGATCTCATGCTAAGAGGGAGTTTTTGGGCGATCTCATGCTAAGAGCGAGTTTTTTGGGTGATCTCATGCCAAGAAAAGAGTTTTGGGGAGAGAGGTATTTTTCTTTCCTTCCATGGTGCTTCCAAATAATCACCACTACGAGATGGAATGCCCATGATTTTTCTCATTGTTTATGTTGTATATGATTGTAACTAATTAATATATTTTGTAATTAGAGTCAAGTTTCTATTACTAGAAAAATGTGCTATACATTGTTGGAGATTGTGTTGAACTGAGAAAATGAATTTTCCACCTAGGAAACATGCACCTGGGGGACACAAGCATCCACCGCTATTATGTCTAAGACTTTATGCTAGTTTCTATTCTATTTTAGACCCAAGTTTGATTCTAGGCCAATATGTAAATTTTTTCATGTGTTGATTATGTATTGTGTTGATTCGTTTTGAAGCTCGAGCTACTATAGGGGTCATTTTTCCAGCCAATAGATGCTCCCTCATTTGGGGTGCATGTGAAAACTATAGGATAATACGGCCCAAAGGAGAGGACCTAAATCTAATATGCATATATGATATTGGATACCTACAGGGGGTAGGGGATGTGCATGGTAGAAACCAAGGCACATGCAAACAAGAGAGGCTAGTAACAAGTGTTAGTGAAAATGAGCTTACATGCAATAGAATGCAATGTAACAAGAAATTAGAAAGGAAAGATGGACCATGAAAAGTAGGTTTCATACATGATACATTGCTCACAATATCATAAGACAATCAAGGCCAAAGAAACCATAAGCAAAAATAGGAAAGTAAGACATAGGGCATAACCCACAAATAATAGCAAACAATAGTAAACAAAAAGTGATAGATAACCATGGTTGTATTGATCTTACAAGGAAAATGCTACACATGAAGCACCCATTAGCATGTTAGAAATATAAGTAGTATGTCAAATCATATATATAACATTGAAAATTAAGTTATAGTAAAGTAAATGATGTAACAATAGAACATGTGATGTGTTGAGTATGAGGGTAGAAAAGGTAGATGCCCCTAGGAGCATCGACATGATTAGTAAAGAGTAGGATTGAGAATCATGCATTATGTATGAATATGTAAAAGGTATTTTGTTCACCTCAAGATACCAAGTGAACGTGCATGTGTATATATAAAATTATAATGACATACTAAGAATCCCGTTAGCATAGTAAAAAAGTGCAACATGTAAGTAGTATAGGATAACATGAGTAAATGCAACCAAGATATGAAAATATGGTTCAAATGTAATGGTGTTTTGTGATGTGTAATATATGAAGATGAGGAGGGGATGAGTTTTCCCCTAGTAGATTTGCATGAGATGAGGTTCATTTATAAATTCTCCTCAATAGTCAAGAATGAACCATATAACAATAATGTGTCATCAAGAAATGAGTGTTAGGTGTGTGATTGTGAGTAAATGTTAGAAAAGATGTATCATGAAGCACTGTGTGAAAAGTATGTGATGCGAGGTTTATTTAAGAATGATAACCTTAATATTTAAGTGTGAACCAGTAGCACTAGAGTGCATCATCGGGCAGTGATATTAGAATAAGAGTGTTGAGAATAGATGTTAGAAGAGTACGAAGCACGAGTGCGAGATGTAGCAAGTGAACTAGGATTAGAAAATAGATACATCAAATGGTGATGGACAGAGGGGTAGGGATAGTGCAATGCCCCAAAGTGTGTAAGATATGGATATCTATTATATGATGGGAGATAGGCCTTTCCATGGTGACGAGGTTTGAAATGTCTCATAAGAAAATATATGGTTGTCAAAATTATAGGTAGGAGAAAGGGTATGGCGACATCGATTTTAGGTCTAACGGAGAAAATGTAAGTAGGTGACTGATTAAATCTTGTTTTGAGTGAATTGGTTAATTTTATTTGGATGTTGGTGTCTTTTTGGGATTGGTAACATTGTAGATGACTTGATAGGAGGAGGTAATGTGGTAATTATTTTCACAAGTGGTTTCTTATTTGGGATTGGTAACGTTTTGATGACTTGATATGAGGAGGAAATGGGGTAAGTATTTATAAAGGTTGTATAAAAATGGGTTGGATATGCGGATTTTGACTTACTAGAGAAGGAATATTAGTAATTATGGCATGTTGCTCATTAGACATAGAGGGAGCATATTTGGGAGTCCAAAGGTGATATTTAGTAATTAGAGACTTGCATGTAGTAGAATATTGTGTAGAAAATGAAATAAAAACCTGATTCTCAAGGTTTCCAATTCTTTGTTTTAAAGCACAGCAATAATTGTCATGATTTCAATTAATTCTATGATAATTTTAAAATGGGTGAACTTTGTATTTTGCATGTTGATAAGGAGGACGTAATGAGTAGGTGGCAAGTTGATCAACTGGTGATTGAGGAGCTTAGGAAGAATATCATTTTGCTTAGTATTTAGATCAAACTTGAGAGGTGGAATGAGTATAGGTGGTTGAAGAAGGTATTGTTTCAAGGCCTCAAAATCCTTGTGGTAGTCCTCATCCCATTTGAAGGAGACATCCTTCTTGAGAGAAGATGTTGAAATGGTTGACATTGATCGATAATTGTGAAATGAAGCGGCGAATCGACCAGTAACTTACCTTGTAAGCTATGGAGTTGCCTAAGGTTAGTGGGTGGAGGAATTTCAAGAATGGCCTTGAATTTAGCAGGTCAAACTCTATACCACATAAGGAGACAATAAATCCCAGGAGTTTTCCTGAGAGAACCGCAAAGACACACTTCTTGGGCTGAAGGCGAACACAATACTTAATGAGGTGGTCAAAGATGGTTTTTAGGACAGCGAGGTGCTTAGAGTGGTGTTTGGATTTGGCAAGGATATTGTCCACATAATCTTCCAATATACGATGCATGATGTCATGGAAGATGTAAGTCATAGCCCACTGATATGTAGCACCAACATTTTTAAGGCCAAAAGGCATGACTTGATAGTAGAAGGTCCCCCAAGGGGTGATGAATGCGGTTTTGTGCTGATCCTCTGGGCAAGCAAGATTTGGTTATAACCGAAAATCCATCCATGAGTGATAGCATCTCATGACCAGCAGTAAGGTCAACTAGTTGGTCAATACCGGGTAAGGGAAAGTCATCTTTTGGGCAAGTTAGGTTGAGGTCATGGAAATCCATGAAAATGCGGATTCCCACTATCACCTTAGTGACAGGGACAATGTTAGAAATCCAACGAGGATAATCAATGGGTAAGATGAAGGAAACGAAAGGAGGCACTGAAGTTCTTCTTTGACTAGAAGAGCAATGCAAGGATGCATTTTCCTTAGCTTTTGTTTTATGGGTTTGGCATCGGGAATGGTTATGATATTGTGGACCACTATGGTGGGGTCAATACCGGGCATGTCTGTGTAAGACCAAGCGAAAGCGTGGTTATGGTTTTTGAGAAAAGAAGTGATGGCTTCTTATTCGAGTGGCATTTAAAGATTTTATGATCTTTAGGATGTGCGGGTCGTCCCAGTATGAATGTTGATTTTGATAGTCGATTCATTCAACATGGTTTACATCTCGAGATGGTAACAAACCGGTGAAATATATGAGTCTTCTCGCACCAAGGTAGGTGAGTACATACTCATCATCCTAACATTGAATGACGTTAATTGAAGGTGTATCGTCATCGATCATATTAGGATACATGAAGGGCAAAGAAGAGGAGCCTCGCCCTCATTTTGATAAGTTAGAGGCCTCAAGGAAATGGTGTTTATGAAAAATAATTTTAGGAGGAATGGATTCTGGATCCATCGACTCTGTTGGTGAAGGTGGTGAAGAAGGTGGAGCGGGTGAAGAAGGTGGAGAAGGGCTGATGTCCTCAATGAGTTCAATGTGAGCCTTCTTGATAGGTGGTTCAACAAAGCTGATACCACTATAGTCGTTATGTTTGCGGGTAGTACATGGAATAACAATATGGCGGCCTTGCTCGTAAAATCCAAAACCAAAACTTTCCATGCACATCGGTGCAGGAAGGTGTGGGCAAAATGGCAATTGGTGAGTGACTGGAGGTTGACAAAAATGGGCGGGTTTGTGATGGTGGTTTAGGTGTATAAGTGGTAGTATCAAGTCCCCATAGGTGAGATTGTTACGAAGGCGGGAGGACCATAAAGGAGGTGCTCTCCTATACGGTGATCATAGTGAGGGTGTTGGTGAAGACTTCCATACTCTTGTGGAGTAAGGAATGTGTTGACATTATATAGGTGATACTCCCCCAGAGTGAGGTGTTGAAAAATTCCTTCCAAGGGATCGGTGGTTGGTATGTGGGTAGCTGGAATGGATGATGTGTCAAAGGTTGGATAAGAGGTGGAGCTAACAGTTGGGAGGTGACGGTTTGGTCGTGGAGGTTGTGGCGGTGGTAGGAATGGAGGAGGTATGTGAGGTTGAGGCGGGGGCAACACTGGCAAGTGGAGGTGTAGGTGAAGAGGCGGTGGTAGTGGAGGTAGATGCTTTAATGGGTATAAGCATGTCATTGGGTCTGTAAAGCATGTTGTAAGTTTTGAAAGGTGATGGATCAGCCAAAATGGTATAGGTGTGTCCTTCATGCTCAAACTTTACAGCGATGCAAAGTGGAAGGAACACAACCCATGACATGAATCCAGGGTCTACCAAGCAACAAGTTATATTGAAATTCCCCCTCCAAGATGTAAAACAACCCCGAATAGTGCAGGAAACCACACACGAACATGGAGGATGATGGTTCCAAGTGTAGAGGTGTTAACGTCATTGAATGATTGCAACATGACGAGATGTTTATGCATGTAATTGTCGATTTATGCACATTTGAGCGAATGCATGGGAGGAGATGATATTAATGCTAGTGCCCCCATTGATCATAACACGTCGTACACGTATATCATCGATGTGGACAGAGATGAAGAGAGCTGGATCTGGGTCATCGGTTTGGTGTGGTGCGATCTCTTCATCTAAGAAGCTAAGGGAGGCTACCTGGTGAGTAGGTGGAGGTGTAGAAGAAGGTGGTAATTTGGTGAGAGAGGCTACATGATGAGGTGTAATAATGGAGGCTACGGGTGTAGGGTCATTGGGTAAAACCTCAATAGATTGAAGGACCTCCATGAGAGCTTGATGATGGGATTTCGAGGTTTGGATGAGGTCATATAGGGACATTTTGAGGGGGATTGGTGTAGTTGTTTGAGCATCACATGGTGTGTAACCCCATTAGAAATAGGATATGTGGGGCTGCGGATAGTGATTTTAGGTGTGGGTGCAGATGGTATGTTGGGTATAGGATTGGTTGGTGGGTCGGTTTCCTTTTCCTTGCCTTTATCCTTCTGAGCATGGGTAGCAACATGGATCATGTTGATTTGAGGCGGGAGGTAGGTGAAGTAGGCGAGCCATGAAAAGTATAGCTGACAAGAGGGGAAAAATCCAAGTGGTGGGAAGGAACCTTGTGAGATGAGTTGAGCACACCGACATTTGGGTGGAGGTTTGGCGAGTTCTCTGATGTAAACCATGTTAATTTCAAATCTTGGGGTGGCTCTAGGAGTTGTGGAGGTGGAGGTCTCGGTCACTGAGTAGGCAATGAGGGAAGAATTGTGGGAATGGGTGTTGGTGAAATGGGGTCCTCATCAAGAAGGTCATCATCATCAAAGTTTTCTTCAGGAGGACACAACTGGATAAGAACGGTTTTCAAAGCCTTGCAGTTCTCTACATTATGCCTTGACATACGATGGTAGGTGTAAATTTTAGTGTCATCAAACCCCTTTGGTTTGGGTTTGAGTGGGTCATAAGGTTTGAGAGGTGGTAATGTGATGACAAAAGTTTCAAGGAGGTTGGTTAAGATTTTAGCATAGGATCCCACTAGTGGATCACAATGAGAAGTGAAAGTGGGTTTGGGTGTAGGCGCGGCTGACTGTAGAGGAAGAGTCTTTGCATGAGGGGGAGTAGGTTGAGCCATTTTTTTAGGTGCTGGTGTGGTCTTAGGTGTTGGTTGTGTTTTCTTGGGTAGGGGTATGGTAGATGAACTAGCAAGAGAGTGTGTGGTTGGTTTGACTACCTTATTGGAGGGTAGCGGATTTTTGTCTTTAGGTTGCACCTTCTTGGGTAAAGGTGATACGGGCACACACACGACCTAGAGGGAAAGACAGATGGTGGAAGGGGGCGAGTTACCCACGGGGATAACCGAGGTGTAGTGAAGGTAGACGGAGTTGGTCATGCGCAGAGGTGTGAGGGAAAGAGACTGAAGTGTCGTGGGTAGTGAAGAAGTGATCGATGGTATTGGAGGTATGGGTGGTAAGGATGTTACAGGTGTGGGCGGAAGTTGTGTCGGGTGCTTGGGTATGTTAGGGGTTTGCGAGGGAGGAATGGGCTACTGCATTTTTAGTTTACTGACGGTGGAGGTTTCTTAACCATCTTTAGAGGGGTGAGGTCCTAAGACGTACGAAAGGGGTGAAGGTGATGAAGGTGATCTTTGGGGTATGAGATCTATGGGATTGGTTCTTCTATTTGGGTACCAGATTAAGCTTGGTGTCGGCTTTGGAGGATGTAGCTAAATCTAATTTGATGGGTGGATGAGTAAGGCTAGTGGTTGGGATGACCCCTAAGGTAGTAATAGGTTTAGGTAAGGAAGATGATGTAGGTGTGGGTTTGGATTTAGATGCATGTTGGGTTATGGGTAAGGGTGTGAGTTGAGCCATGAGTGGTATCATGGAAGAATTTGTGATAGTTGTGGTTGTGTTTGGTTCAATTAGCTGAAATATTTTTGGGTAGACAAAGGAAGTATCAGGCAAGTGACATCTACATTTGCGTTGAGACAGAAGCGAAGAAGACGCCCCCAAAGTAAGGCTCTATCCACATAATCTAGGTGATCAGCTAAGCGTGAGAATGACACTCACTTTGTAGGTGAGGTTGATGAAGATCCAATGGTGATTCCCATAAAATAATTCTTAGAAAGGGGAATTTTCCAGCTTCACTTTTGTAGGTAAGAGAGCCGAAAGTAATTTGGCGGGATCTTTGGTAACTGATGGAGAATGGTCACCTAGAGGTAAAGGCATTTCTACTGGATCTTTGATAGGTGGAGGAGATGATGGGTGCTCCTCTATGGGTGGAGGAGATGATGGGTGCTCCTTTGTGGGTGGAGGAGATAAACAAGTATCTTCCGCGGGTCGGAGAGGTACTATGGGTGATAGATCTCTCAGAGAGGCACCAAAGGTGAAATGGTTTCAATGTTAACAGGAGTCTCCTTTATGGGTGAGGGAGGAGATGAAGGGTGTTCCTCTAGTGGGTGGAGGAATAGGTGAAGTGGATTCAAGTGTAGGTAGAGGACTTCAGGCTAGGATTTCCTCTATGGAAGGAATATGAGGTAATTGGGAAGCAACAGGTGTATCACTGAAAATAGCATGGACCTCGTGGGTATGGCTATCATGAGTTGAGGTCTCTCCAGTTTGATCAGAAGAAGGGGCATGATTAGGAAATGGTTTCTTGAAGATGTGTAGGTTTTGATTGGTAGGTGCGTTAGGATTATCCAAGGTTAACTCACCTTTCTCGAGCATTTCTTGGATAATGTTTTTGAAAGTGATGCGAATTGCCATCACTATGACCTTTACTCCGATGATAGTTGCAGAAGTTGTGTTCTTTATACCACGCGGTGTGGGCGAGTAGAGTTAAAACCCATGTGTGGTTTTACAAGAGGAAGGGTGATGGCCCCACTTTAATAAGATTTTCTAAGATAGAAGAATAAGGCTCCTCAATTAGGGTGTATTTCCGGTTTTCCCGTCTAATTGAAAGGTCCAACAGGTGAGAGATTAGATGAGGGGTTAGCCTGATTTGAAAGATGGGCTGGGCCAGCCTTGAGTACCACTATATTAATGGTTCCCTTGGCTTTTGAATAATTGTTCTGTGGTTTCATAGAAGAAGAGGTATCATTTGACTTGAATGCCGAGTTATTTTTGCGTGGCTGGATTTTCTTTTCTTCGATGGCTCGAATCTCTAGCTTTCATGCCGTGGTGAATGCCTCATCAAAGGTTCAAAAAGTTTGGACCTGTAGGGTCAGTGAGATATGTCTAACACAAGCCCGCGTGAAGAGCTTGATGAGTTTAGTTTGTGGTAGTTGGAATGTGAGTTGATTGATCAGGCTACACCAACGAGTGACAAAATTTGTGATAGATTTGTCGTCATACTTGATGCGTAGAGTAGAGGTTAGTCATGGTAACCTTCTTAACAATGTTAATGGAGAAGTGATCCAAGAAGGCCTAGGCTACTTTATTAAATGAGAAGATAGAGTGTCTAGGTAACCCACTATACTAATCTAATGTGGGCCCGGTCAGAGACATGGGAAAGGTCCTCAGAAGTAAAGCATCATCATGGGCAATTAGATAACACCCATGTTTAAAAGACCACAAATGTTGTTGTGGGTCTTCTTTGTTGTTGAAGCAGTTAAATTTAGGCATTTCCCAATGCATGGGATATGGACGGATAGGAATGGATGGGTGGATAGGCTCATTACAAATCTCATCGTAGGTGAGAGAGTTACATGTGCCAAAAACCAATGCTTCTAGTGTCTACATCTTGTCCATCATTAACTTGATTAGGTCGTTGGTAGGTTGTGATGGATGTGTGCCTCTGTAGCATAAGGGGGTTGGTGTTGGGCATATGATGGAGGTGGCATTCTAGTATATGGTGCTACCGCATGCCTAGATTGAGAAGGAGGGAGTGAGATAGGGGTACATACTCGTAATGAATGATAAATGTAATGGGAGGCAGCGATAGTACATATATGGAGGCAGAAGGGTCGTGGCAACCCTAGTAAGAATGGGGGCTAAGGACTATGGAATAGAAAGGACAATATTTTGAAAAGGGGTAGGGGTCACCAACATCAAGGGTGGTTGTGTAGCTACGGGTATATGTGTAACAATAGGTGTGGAAGAGGTTATGCTCTAGGTGGTTGGCGAAGTGTATAGTGGATGTGGTGGGTGCAACGGATGTGGCGTATATGGTGGTCATAGTAGGTATAGGGCCTAGTTTCAAACAACTAGGGGTAAGGCGAGGTGAGGGTAGCGAACCGTGAGGGGGCCGACACAGGGAGTAGGAATGAGAGTCGTGGGGGATAGATACGGGCATGTCGTAGATCAACCGACTCATTCATCTTGAGTGGACAAGTGGGAAAGATAAAACTACAAGGCGGCGGGGTTTTGGTCAAGGAGTCGTGTGAACTCCTTGTCTCCCCGGTAGCGATAGAGATAGGTTGGATAGGCTCCATAAGTGGTGATAAAATGGAAGGTGGTAAATAACTAGGTGGGAGTGGTTGACAACTGACATGGAATATGAGGGAATTTTCCTAGCGATGTGTCATCACCATGTGAACAGTAATGCGGCGTGGTAGGTGAATTAGGGTTAAAATGTCACCGGAAAATTATACAAAGCTAACTGATGTGGTTAGGTAAAATGATGCTGTCATAGGTAATTGCGGTCGATCACCTGTGGAAAGTGGACAGTTGGTCAAAACAAGGTAAAAGGCCAATAATTTTCCAAGTATGCAAGATGTTGATGGAATTTACCAGAAAGTGAATATGATAAGAGTGATAGAGACTCTGAATAACAAAGAAGGTGAAACAGGTGTCCTTTTGGGTAGGTTAACCAAAAGAACAATAAACCGACACCGGTTGTTGAAATCGGATGATTTGACGGTCATATGGTAACCGACGATGGTCATTGGACCTGACACGAGCATTCTTGTGAAATTGAAACAATGATGAAGAAAATGTGGTTGTGAGTTAAAATTAGATGTGGAATCAAACCCATAATTCTGAGAATGATGAAAATATGGTCCAAACACACTCAGATGAAGCTGGAATACACCAACTATGATGAGGAGCGTGCAAGGGGAAATAAGAAAATGAAGAATGTGTCCTCTCACCTCAAAACACAAGCCAAATAGAAACACTAAGAAAAATACGATCCTAAGAGTGCCTTTTCTATTATGTTTGTTCAACTTATGCTATTTAAGGACTGACTCATGAACTTTAGAATAGAATTTTTGGTGAGGATGGCTTCCTATGAAGAAGGAGATCTACAAGGAGAGGTTTTAGGTATGTTATGGTGGGGCGGGCCTTCCTCTGAAGTATGACTCGATAGAAGTAGCGAGTTGGGAGTACCTGCCAATCCTCTTATCAGTGTGATCATTGACAGGCATTCCCAGAAAGATGTTGTTTAAGAATGTGTATATTTTTGAATTTGTGTAGTTTGGTAAGACTCAGAGAGAGAGAGAGAGAGAGAGAGAGAAAAAGTGTGCTTTCTACGATTCATTTGTCAACCATCAACTGGGAATGACTTCTAGCGTATAGGTTGCCCTCAATTAATGTGAGCTAATGTAGAAAAGCAGAATGAAATGAAGTTGATTTTTAAACCCAAATCAAAATATTGAATTCGATGACACAAAAAGATGAACAGGAGAAGGGATGCTCTTTCACTAATGTGATACTAATGAAAGGAAATAAATGTTCGTTTTAAAGCACCAAAATATGATTGCTTTTAGACAATAGAAGAAGAGAAGGTTCCATACGATCCTAAGAGTTCCTTTTCTATTATGTTTGTTCAAATAGCTTATGCTATTTAAGGATTGAATCATGAACTTTAGAATAGAATTTTTGGTGAGGATGGCTTCCTACGAAGAAGGAGATCTACAAGAAGAGGTTTCGGTATGTTATGGTGGGGCGGGCCTTCCTCTAAAGTATGACTCGATAGAATTAGCAAGCTTAGGGAGTACCTCGCCAATCCTCTTATCAAGCTGTGATCATTGAGAGGCTTTCCCAGAAAGATGTTGTTTAAAAATGTGTATATTTTTGAATTTGTGTAGTTTGGTAAGACTCAGTGAGAGAGAGAGAGAGAGAGAGAGAAAGTGTGCTTTCTACGATTCATTTGTTAACCATCACCGGGAATGACTTCCAATGTATAGGTTGCCTCTCAATTAATGTGAGCTAATGTAGAAAAGCAAAATGAAGTGAAGTTGATTTTTTAAACCCAAATCAAAATATTGAATTCAATGACACAAGAAGATGAACAAGAGAAGGGATGCTCTTTCACTAATGTGATACTAATGAAAGAGAATAAATGTTCTTTTTAAAGCACCAAAATATGATTGCTTTTGGACATTAGAAGAAGATAAGGTTCCATACGATCCTAAGAGTGCCTTTTTATATTATGTTTGTTCAGCTTATGCTATTTAAGGATTGAATCATGAACTCTAGAATAGAATTTTTGGTGAGGATGGCTTCTACGAAGAAGGAGATCTACAAGAAGAGGTTTCGGTGCATGTTATGGTGGGCGGGCCTTCCTCTAAAGTATGACTCGATAGAAGTAGTGAGTTGGGGAGTACCTGCCAATCCTCTTATCAGTGTGATCATTGACAGGCATTCCTAGGAAAGATGTTGTTTAAGAATGTGTATATTTTTGAATTTGTGTAGTTTGGTAAGACTCGGAGAGAGAGAGAGAAAGTGTGCTTTCTACGATTCATTTGTCAACCAAGCCACTGGAATGACTTCCAGTGTATAGGTTGCCCTCAATTAATGTGAGCTAATGCAGAAAAGAAAAATGAAATGAAGTTGATTTTAAACCCAAATCAAAATATTGAATTCGATGACACAAGAAGATGAACAGGAGAAGGGATGCTCTTTCACTAATGTGATACTAATGAAAGAGAATAAATGTTCTTTTTTTCTTGCACCAAAATATGATTGCTTTTAGACAATAGAAGAAGAGAAGGTTCCATACGATCCTAAGAGTGCCTTTTCTATTATGTTTGTTCACTTATGCTATTTAAGGATTGAATCATGAACTTTAGAATAGAATTTTTGGTGAGGATGGCTTCTACGAAGAAGGAGATCTACAAGAAGAGGTTTCAGGTATGTTATGGTGGGGCGGGCCTTCCTCAAAGTATGACTCGATAGTAGTAAGCAAGTCGGAGTACCTGCTAATCCTCTAATCAATGCGATCATTGACAGGCTTTCCAGGAAAGATGTTGTTTAAGAATGTGTATATTTTTGAATTTGTGCAGTTTGGTAAGACTCGAGAGAGAGAGAGAGAAAGTGTGCTTTCTACGATTCATTTGTCAACCATCAGCTGGGAATGACTTCCAACGTATAGGTTGCCCTCAATTAATGTGAGCTAATGTAGAAAAGCAAAATGAAATGAAGTTGATTTTTAAACCCAAATCAAAATATTGAATTCGATGACATAAGAAGATGAACAAGAGAAGGGATGCTCTTTCACTAATGTGATACTAATGAAAGAGAATAAATGTTCTTTTTAAAGCACCAAAATATGATTGCTTTTAGACAATAGAAGAAGAGAAGGTTCCATACGATCCTAAGAGTGCCTTTTCTATTATGTTTGTTCAGCTTATGCTATTTAAGGATTGAATCATGAACTTTAGAATAGAATTTTTGGTGAGGATGGCTTCCTACGAAGAAGGAGATCTACAAGAAGAGGTTTCAGGTATGTTATGGTGGGGGTGGGCCTTCCTCTAAAGTATGACTCGATAGAATTAGCAAGTCGGGAGTACCTGCCAATCCTCTTATCAATGTGAGCATTGAGAGGCTTTCCCAGGAAAGATGTTGTTTAAAAATGTGTATATTTTTGAATTTGTGTAGTTTGGTAAGACTCGAGAGAGAGAGAGAAAGTGTGCTTTCTACGATTCATTTATCAACCATCAGCTGGGAATGACTTCCAGTGTATAGGTTGCCCTCAATTAATGTGAGCTAATGTAGAAAAGCAGAATGAAATGAAGTTGATTTTTAAACCCAAATCAAAATATTGAATTTGATGACACAAGAAGATGAACAAGAGAAGGGATGCTCTTTCACTAATGTGATACTAATGAAAGGGAAGAAATGTTCATTTTAAAGCACCAAAATACGATTGCTTTTAGACAATAGAAGAAGAGAAGGTTCCAGGGAGAAATTTTAATGTAAGAACCTTTTAGAAAGGAAAAAACATGCAACATTTCCTAGAAATGAAAGAATGCAAAGAACCCGAATGGGTCCCACCGGAGTGCCAAAATGTTTCACCTGATTCTAGATCATTTCTTCGAATGTTGATGAAATAGATAAGGGTAAAGGGCTAGGAGGAATACCTGTTAAGATGCTTGGTTATAGGTTGTTGCACGCGTATGACTTCTTGATCCACAGTTGATCGTGAGAGATTCCTTTTTGCTTGGAGGAACTACCTAAAATGGAAAACAAGACCACCAAATGAAAGTTAAATAGTATATGCAGTGGACTGCCTAGCGTATGCTAGATCCGGGAAGTGTGATACTCCCTAGACGGCTGTCAATCCACTATTTAAAATAACTCAATGCTAATAATAAAGAGAATCCTACTGTAGTTAAAATGATTTAGGTATCTCATCCACTACAATAAGAAAATTCATTCACAACAGGTGAAGCTATGACTAAATCTAAAGGTTAAGGTCTCTCAGAATCTTGGTACCGCAATCGGGTCAGGTAAGGTTTTGGGCTGTTTTGTGTATTTCGTGGGGGTTTTAAGATCTGTTCTTGGTTTCTAGTAAAAACACGAGAGATCGACGTCGAGTCAGGTATGAACGATGTCGGTTTAGGTGAACCGGTGACGGTTGAGGGTAACGGCGACATGGTTGGGGGTAGTACAGAAACTCAATACAAACTTGAGGTGAGGGTAGATCTATGGCTAGATGAAAATGGAAGGGCAATGACAAGGTTCGTGTGGGTCTTAGGTATGCACATGGATGATTAAAATCTGGGTATGGGAAGTTCAAGGGTGTGGGTGAAGGGATGGTCAATTTTGCATGGAGGTAAAATGGTGGGGAATGGGAATAGAAAAGAAACCAATAATAGAAGTAAAAGAGTCTACCTAAATGACAATGGAAAAGCGTTGGTTAACAAACACTTATTGTTGCACGAGCTTGATGTCTGGTTAGAAATGGTGGGTGATCAAATGGAAGGAACTTGGTGTGGTGCTGGCACTTCCCGGATGCTCCCATGAAGGCAAATGGCTCTGTGATTGCTTCTGGTGCTGGCTGTGGGTGCTTTGATGCATGTATGAATGTTGGTTCTACTTGCATGCAACTCTGGTTTCGTCTCTCACTCTCAGAAGATGTGCCAACCTATTAGAAATGTGCAAACCACAAAATAAGGTTGTTTTGGGGATTAAATGGTAACTGAAGATGGTTCCTGGTTAATCGGCTTGATTTAGGTAACCGGTGTCGGTTAGGGTGGGATTTCCTAGGTTTACTAAATTGGGAAGATCCCCTTGGCTTTTTGGTTCTTGTTCATTTTTTCTTCATGGATCAGGATGGAAGCTTCCCTTCTAACATGCGGGAATGTGGTTAGAGGGAATGTAGGCTTTCATTTTTAGGGTTTAGGTAGGTCTTAGTTAGTTATGACAACCTACTAAGAATAGGTTTTAGGGTGAGGTGGCTAGATGAGGTGGATATGTGGGAATTATCTCAATTAGGATATTTAAATAATAAATATTGTGAGGATAATGAATTAATTTAATTTAATTAATTAAATTAATATTAGAGTGGGATGAAAGGGGCCATGGTTAGGTGAATGTGTTGAAGGTGTTTATTCGGCGGGACCAAGGGGAGTGTGACCCAATTTTTGTGTCTACACACGAGTTTTGTTATGGCTTTGGAATCTCCTTATCCCACTCTTTTCCGACTACTACCCATAGAGAAATGGGCAAGCCGAGTCAAGCAATAAGAACATTGTGACCATTGTTCATAAGTCGGGTAGATGAGAATCAAAGGAACTCGACACAAAAAATTATATGATGCATTGTGGGCCGATAGGATCACTCCTAAGAAGGAAACAGTATGTCACCTTTCCAAATGTTGTATGGAGTTGAGGAAAGATTCCCCTCACAATTGAGATGCCGATCTCAAGTTGCTACAAGAAATAGAAGATGGTCAATACAAAGACTCCATTGACAAGAGGATCCTCTTCCTAGAGAAGCTGGAAGAAAGCAGATGCCAAGTGGTGGATAGAATTAAGGAGCATCAGTTGAAAGTGAAGAAATTTTTGACAAGAAGACCAAAGCAAGGAATTTCAAAGTTGGAGATTTTTCCTGCTATGGGACAAGAGAAGAGAACCAAAGGGCAGCCATGGAAAGTTTGATTCATTGTGGTTAGGCCCATTCCAAATTCATGGAGCTTGTGGTGAGAATGTTTTTCTCCTTTCATATTTGGATGGAACACCATTGGAATTGACTCGAAGTAGGAAATACTTGAAACTATATCATCAGTGAAAGTGGGTTGTCCCCTGCCTTGTACCATAGGTGTTTTTGTAGGTGTGTTTTTCCTTTTCTGTTGTGTGGTTCTGGTTTAGTTTTGTTTGGTTTTTTTGTGGTGTGGTTTGGCTTGTGTGTTTCCTCCTTCCATTCTTTCTCAAAATTATACATGAATCTACAAGGCCCAATGGATAAGGCACTGGTCAATGTTATACAATTTAAAAATTGAGATTCTGGATCCTCATACCATGTCTTCATCATGCTCAATCCATGCCATGTCCCCAAGCTAGAGCCAACTATTGTCTCCCAAAACCACTTTTCGTTTTCCAAGTTAAATTCAAAATTTTGAGCTCTCACCCTCCTAAAGTATTTAAGCCAATTTGAAGGTTTGAAGAGATAGAAAATCCATGCCCTAGCTGATGTGCTCAAATCTCTATTTTGCTCATTTTTAGAAATTCTCCATCTCTCGGCCTCATGCAAGAAATATCCTCTTTACAATATCATTTTTTGATCAAAATTGTTTTCTTGTTCTATGTCCCGGTCTTCAAATCAATTTTTTTCCTCCATGCCTCCAAATTCGCGAAGGAAATTCAAAAATTGGACTCAAAACGATGAACTTCTCTTCCTCATGTATTTTTCCCACAATGGGAACAACGGGTGTTTTCTTCCCCATAAAATTTTGGCCCCATCATCCACAGTACATGGACATACCTAATTGGGAAGCGGTCAAAGGAGAAATTTATTTTTTTGAGCCTCTTTGTAAAAAAGGTGAAAATTTAAAAAGTGACCTGTAGTCTGATCGTGCTATAAAGGAAAAAGTCAAAGTTGAAGCCCGCCATTGAAAAGTCAAAGTGGGAGAGCAGAATGGTGGAGAACTTTGAGTTTTTGATCCTTTTTCCAAAAAGGTTAAAATTTTGAGAAAGGGCCACACCCCATTTCTAATCGGAGGATTTTAGGTGTCAAGAGTTCAATCGAGCAGCAAGTCAAAGAGAGAAATTTGTGTTTTTGAGTCTCTTTGTAAAAAAGGTGAAAAGTTAAAAGTGACCTGCAGTCCCAATCGGCTATAAAGGGAAAAAATCAAAGTTGAAGCCCATAGGGAAAAATTCAACGGTGAAGCCCTCCATTGAAAAGTCAAATTAGGAGAGTGGAACGACAAAGGAATTTGAGTTTTTGAGTCTTTTTCCAAAAAGGGTCAAAATGTTGAGAAATGGGCCATGACCCCATTTCCAATGAAAACCTGCCACGTGCCTAAGTTGAAAAGTTGAAGCGGGTGCGTGCCAATTTGTTCCAAATTTCCAAATCTCTAAAAATTGCAAAATGCAAAGGGATTTCCCCGTACCCGCTCCAATCTCTTCCTACCACGTGGATGGCCCGATTTCAAAGCTATAAGGGAAAATCAAATGGTCTGTATTTAAACTGGCAAATCAAATGTAATGCTCATGTTGCAAGATTTGGTTTTAACCCACCATGAGCGTTTTCTCCGCAATGGAGGAATTTGAAGAGGCATAAATGATTTGTAAAGTTATAACCATTTTGGCAAAGGATATAATGGGTCCTCAGAGCCATTCCAAAGGGTAATGCAAATGATTTCAAAAGACCAGAGTGCTCTGTACACTGAAAATAAATTAAACACCATACTTCTTCTATTTTCCTTCTCCTTAGATTTTCCTCTATTCTCAAAGCTCAGTATACATTCTCGCTTTAGCTTCAATAATAAAAGAGGGAATTTTTGCCTCTTTGATTGAGGGATTGATTGGTACCTTACGACCAATGAATTTCATTTGGTCTTGTAGCTTCTCCTGCGGATTTTTTTCTTCTAACTATAAATGAATGTAAACAAAATTTCTAATTAATGTGTGTGGGCATTTGATATTCTACTCACAACATTAGTTTTCTCCTACCTCCATTTCCACTCCCCTTCCCCTTTCAAAGACAAAGTTTCTTCTCTAGTGAGACATTGCTAGCTTTGCCACAGGGTCAGTGGAGTGCCCTTACTAGATCTCTGGTCGAAAGGTGACCATTGAAACCCATCTTTCATGCATGCACCTATGGAAGTTGCACTGTTCAAGTAGAGGGACTTAGATTCCCATAGCGTTGGTTTGAAACCCACCAATTTGTCCACAAGACAAATTTTCTCACCAACAGTACTTTTTATATGCATATATTTTTAAGGATTTTGATGCTTGGTTTGGGATTTTGTAGGCCTTCTCTTCATCATTGCATAGTAGTGACATCCAACACAGCTTCAACAACATTAGTGTGATAGGATGCGAAGGCTTTAGATCATCTAATGATAATGTAAATTTGGTTTTGGACGTCCTACACAAACCACGGTCCCCATAACTCGTACTAAGGCACCCATAAGTACTTTGATCCTCTCCCAGTGCCCCAATCTACTCAAATTTCTCATATATGTAGTTTTCGGACCTCAAAGCCACAGGTCATTTCCTCCTCCTGCTTCTCCACCATCTCTCAGACATAGTCGAACAAGCTAATCGAATCGGTGAGTTCTTTCCTAACCCTCTTTGTCTTTAGGGTTTCACATTTTCATTTACTTAGTTTCTTTGGTCATTTCTCCTTGTTTGGCTAGCTTTTATTTACCGTTGTACTTCTTAGGTTAACTTTTAAAATACCACAATTTATTTAATAATTTTGGTGAACCCAACATTCGAGCACTCTTAGATCCTCTCTTCTTCTCCACCTCATTATCTTAGGGTCCTTTCACCATGAAGGTCTCTCTCCATGCCTTTTTGCATGATAATCCTGATTGTCAAAATAAACTCAGATCTTTTTGGCTAACACTTATATTCATCCTCACACCTCTCCCGAATATCTATACCATAGGTTCACTACTGCTTTATCTATCAATAAAGAGCATATCACATTTACATTTGATGAAATCACTTCTCAGTCTATCTTAAGTAATGATTCCCCCTTTATATTTAAGTCTATGTATCAATAACATAGGGGTTAAGTGAGATTTAGTTGACAATGGATCCACGATTAACGGCTGAAAGCTCATGTTCCTCACACAAATTTTCCTATCTGAAGCCTCCTTAACTCCATCATTCATTTGCATTCGTGGCTTCGATAATATGCCTAAATGAGTCTTAGGTACAATCACGCTTCCCATTACTCTCGGGCCATGCACTTTGTCTATCACATTCCATGTCATGCCTAATAATATTAACTACAATATTCTCCTTAGATGGCCTTGGATCCATGCTATGAATGCGGTCCCTTCAACCCTTCATGCACGTATTAAATTTTTATATCAAGGTGTGGTTTATGAAGCATTAACAAATCCCTCTCCATTTGTTTATTGCAATGATATTGACCATTCACCTAAAGCCCATACTTCGGCCACATCTCCTCCTAACTTCAAATAATATGGCCTGGATATAGGTACCTACGCCGCTACGGTTTCAATGGAAATGGATTAGGAAAACATGCAAAAGGATTCAAAGAACCTCTTTCCATTCCAACACAATCCACCAGGACTCAGCCTTAGATATCACCCTCAGCTCATTTCTTTTGTTCCTTTCACATCTCCTCTCGAGGTTTACACCATCTCACATACTCATCATCACAACAAGAAATTTCCCTTTGTTCTTATTGCCACAACTTCCTTTGATATGCCAACTACTCCTAACATGTTGCCACGTCCTACAACATGGCATGATTTTTCTTTTATGCTTGGATAGATCGCCATATATTATGCATTTGAGGGGAATCACGAGCTTGTTCTTATCCCTCATCTACTATCACCAATTGGCTATCATTTCCTACTATTACGCTTGTTCTTCATATTTCATATCTTTGAGTGATCTTACACACCTTGATACACTATTATATCATCATTACCCAATGACACACTCTTGTGCTTCGGTTCACACTTGATTTTTTATTGCTACATACTACACATGAACCCCACACAATGCACCATAGGTACTACACATTGTGACTACTCACACATATTGCATTGTACATCATACACTCTACATTTTGTCTACATCATTTCGACATTTACGCATCAATAAATCATGCATCATGCACCATGCATCATGCATCATGCATCATACATCATACACCATACACCATACACCATACACCATACACCATACACCATACACCATACACCATACACCATACACCATACACCATACACCATACACCATACACCATACACCATACACCATACACCATACACCATACTAGCGCCATATTATTATCATCCATAAGACTCAGCATTACTACTACATTACTAGTCTATTTACACATATTACATTACATACTATACATTGTATTTTACACATTTGTACTCATCATAAGGTCATCGTGCATACTACATCATTTTCTACGCACTACACTCACTACCATATTACACACTTTGGTTCCTCGGTCCATACTCAACTATCGAGGGTTTCAAATTAAATGGAACTTACAATACTCATGCATTCATCATTTGACCTGAATCATGCAAAATTCCTAGGTTAGTGACAAATTCTATAGGCTAAATGGTCATCTACTCTATCATCTTGTCATGATATATGCTTTGGCTATAAGCATCACGCAAACATCATTTCTAGGTCACATCTCATCAACACATATACACTCATCACAATGCGTTAGACAGAACATACACACTCAACCATTTCCCGATGAAGTAATCCCATTTACGATTAATTCTTTACTTCCAAGGAGAAAACCAAATGAACCTCATTGCATACAACTCCATTCACTCGGGGGCATGCGACTCCTATCATCCATATTGCATTCCATTCCACCCATCCACAACATGTTGCATATCTTGGTTGCTTTTACTCTTGTTTGCATTTTCTTGTATATGGTTGTTTATTACACATGCTAGTTAGATATCTTGTATGTCATTTATACCATAAACATATGCACGCTCACATCCTTTTCTAGTTGTGATTGCAGATACAGTATCTCACACACAACATGGATGATCACCTTCTACCTCTCCCCGCAACGGTTGCTGGGGGCATCCAAATTCCTACACTAAAAGTTTTATTGTTTCATTTTGTACCTCGAACTTTACATTACTTGGTTATACATGCTTTTGACATATTGGTTATTTTTCTAATAGGCTAGCAGTGCTTCATGTGTAACATTTGTTTTGCATGATTATTTTCTTCCATGCCTATCTATTTGTTTACCATTATTTTATCTTGTATGTGGGCCTTTCCCTTTGTATGGTGTGCACACTTGTTTGTTGTATGTGGCCATTACAACCTTGAGTGTCTTGCAACATCGTGAGTGATGTCCCATGTTTACAACCCGCTTTGGCGGTCTATATTGATTTCTTGCGTGTTTACTTGCATTCTAGCTTACACATTATTTATGTAGCGTACATCCTGTCTTCTATATACATGCTTGTTCATACTAACACTTGCTTATTTCCTAGCCACTTGTTTGTGTGCACCTTGGTTTATACCAAGCGTATTCCCTTCCCCATGTAGGGGCACAATTTATGTGGTTGGTCCTCTTTTGGGGCCGCATTCTCCTATCAACGATGTCACATGTGCCCCCAAAGAGGGGGGAATAATTTGGGTTTTACATATTACACAACACTTCTACACTGGTTCAGTTCAGTTTAGTTTCCACCCTTGGCATTGTGGGTTATATAACGAGTGGGTTCAAACTAGTCTGTGAACCCCATACACAACAAATTTTACAAGACATGGTTTTCCTTAGCATTCTAGGGAGAAGTTAAAGGTTAGAGGATACAATTGATTTCCTCTCTACACTACTTCAATCATTGGTGTCAGATCACCCAAAAAACAAGGCAATATAGAGATCTCTCCACACATTCTTCAGGGAAGCAGTTATAGGTTGGAGAATAATGAAACTTTCTCCCTACAATACTTCGACCTGGTGGTGTTGGATCACCCAAAACACTCAAGTAGTATAGGATATCCTTATACACTCTCTCTTGACATGGATCAAGTGCACATGTTCCATTTTTCATTACGTATTTTACATTTACATGCTTTTTAATATATACATGCATCTTTCATATGCGTTTTTACATATACACACATATTTGACTACTTGAATGTTTTCTCCTTACGGTTCCATCCATATGATAAAAAAGTAGTCAATCACAACATTAAGTCAACCACAACAACAACAAAAATGTCTTGTGGTAGCACACACATCATCCTAACCATGTAAGTACATCACATATATTGGAAATTACACGTGCATTTCCACCCTAGGTTCACTCTCATCACTTTTTATAACTTTTGCATCTTTAGTCTACACGCTCCACTATTTTCTCATTCCACAATTTTTCTAGTCCATCGACACATTTTCTAATATAATCTACATGGACATTAGGTACCCATCACTATCTACTTTATGTTACCGAGCATTTTACTTACCAACATAAAGTGGGGAAAATATAGTCGTTAAATAACACACTTTGGGTACTATTTAGTTCTAGTATCATACTACCTATTCATATGGTTTTGAATGAAGAAAGTAATAATTAACCCCCATCTTTTTGCCATTTTACTTTTCTTTCTCGTCATCATCATGTTCGACCTATTGTATATAGATGCCTAGTATATTTTTTTCATTTTACGTCATTTTATCCTTGACTAGGGCACCTGACAGTATTAGGATGCCCATAGTGCCCTGGTTCCATTAGGGGAGCCTTGATCCTTTTTCCACTTTACTTCCATATTTTGGGAACTTTCTATATTCTTTGTGGTCGCCCTTTTCGGGTTAATTATAGAATTAGAACAAGAGAACCATAAAAACATAAAGTTACGAGACCATAATGAGGGACAAAGAACTAGTCACTACTATCACCATCTAAGGTTGCATCCATCCAAGGTTCCATTTGCATCCATCTAGCTCCATCACAAGGGACAAGGATGGTTCATCTGCATCACACTACATAGGAGGGAAGTTTATTCTATTTCATCCACCATTCTACTACATTTTTATATCTTGATATTTCTTGCTACTTTCAAAAGTGTGACTGGAAAAAGAGCACATAGGGCATGATTTTAGACACAAATACATAAAAATACACTGGTCCGAGATGTACTACAACGCTGAGGTAGTATTTCCACCATTGTGGCTACCGAGGATAGTCCGATCCTTACATATGCATATTTCTTTTTTTAGGGGTTTGATGTTTAGTTTTGCAGGGTATTCTCTTCATCATTATATATTAGTGACATCTAACGTGGTTCATCGACATTAGTTCGACATGTGCTGAAGGCTTCAAATCATCTAGCTATCCTATAAGTTTGGTTTTCTAGACCTCTCAGATAGACCAGGGCACCCAAAACTCAGACTAGGGTGCCCACAGGCACCCTGATCCTCTCCTAGGTGCCCCAATCCACTCATATTTCTTAGATCTGCACTTTTTTGGACCTTGGCATAGTCGTTTCCTCCTCCTATTTCTCTAACTATCTCTGCGACACATTCCAACAAGCTCATTAAACAACTGATTTCTTTCCTAACACTCTTTGTCTTTAAGGTTTCACATTTTCATTTACTTATTTTATTGGTACATTTCTCCTTATTTGGTTAGATATTATTTATTATTGTACTTATTAGGTTAACTTTTAAAATACCACATTTAAGTTTATCATAGGTTTCATAAAGGTATGGTATAGCATGTGGTGATGAGTTGACCCCACTTAAACAAGCTTGTTTATGAAGAAGTTGAGTTTCAGACAAGGGTTTCCTAAGGATTTGAAAAATAAATGAACATAATTTTTAGAATGTGAGTTTTTATTTATGTCCATGGTGGTTTCAAGTCATTAGGATGCTTCTAAATGGCAAAATGTGTCCTATTTGTGAAGACTAGTCAAAGGGCGCTTTGGGGAAACTCAAGGTAGTTTACAGAGATTGGATTGGTTGAAGGCCTTTCAATTAGATTTGGAAAGAGTTATGATATGTTATAGAAACATGATTCAGATGTATTTATAGTGGTATAAGTTTTGTCTCATGATGATGAGATTTGATGGGTCTTCCAAGTCAGTTTGTGGAGAAGAAGGTTTATTGGTTTTTAGGACAGTGTTGTTTGAGCTTGAAAGAATGAATGAATAAAGCATGAGTGGATTAGTTTATAATTTATATCAAATGGAAAGTGAATATGGATGAGTTTTTTTTTCTATTGAAGGCCTTTATAGGTCTTGATAGAGGTAATAAGGTTATAAACTAGTTGAGTTTGTAAAACTAGTTTATGTGCAACATGATTTGGAGAAGAGGAAAGTTGATGTGGATTGAACACATGGATTTTTGTGATATCTAACTTGAATGGATGTGATGTAAAGGTCATGATGTTTTATAATAGTTTTTACATGCCATAGTTGAGGTGTTTTTTAATATTCTTGATGCCCAAAGGTAAAGATAGGGTGTTGGAAACAACTGTTTAGTGAAGGATATGAGCCTTTTGACTTGTGTTATGAATTATTTGATTGTAAAGATGATTGTTATATGTTATATTACACATGTGTGGTGAATTTGGGAGATTTAATAATCATGGTTTTGGCATTTTTTTTATCTCATCCTAGTGATGGGGTTTTGAGCTTGTTTGGTGCAAGATGAGTGGTTTTGGGAATGACCGACCTATATGGGTCATATGTGAATGTTTTAATGATTCAATTGGGATGTTTTTAAGTTTCATTGGTTGAAAAAGGAGGAAACAAATTTGGTGCATGTTTGAGAGTTGAGAAGGGTATAAAGTGCATGTTTAAATTCAAATTTACACTAGTTGAGAAAGAGGAAAAAATATGACCTATGTGAGAGTGTTTTTCAAGTACCAAGGAATTTTTGAGTGCTGAGAGAGAGTGTATGAAAGGTTTAAGAATTTTTGGAAGAGTTTTGCAAGAGGTTGAAGAAAAAAAAAGTTTAGGAAGTGAAGGAAATAACGAATTGGAGAAGCTAGGGTTTGAACAAGGGTATGAAGGTTGTGAGCTAACTTTTTTCATCTCAATTAGTTGTGGCAGAAAAAAGACATCATAGATCTTATTAAAAGGTGGTTGAGTGGGTTCATGATCATCTTAGGGGGTTGTATCCTCCTTGTGGAGTTGGTGCTTCACAAAACTAGTGATTGGTGCTCCTTGTAGTGTTAGTGCTCTACAAAAGTAGGGGTTGGTGCTCCTTGTGAAGTTGGCACTTCACTAAACACTTTTTATTTGAGTAATATAATTATAAGTTTCAGTGGGTTTTATTCCCCTTGAGTGTTTCCCACTTATATCTTGTGTTATGGTGTTGTATCTCTTATTCATGGTTAATTGAATGCATGCTATTTCATGTTGTGCACACATTATTGGATGATTAATTGATTTATGGTTTAAGTGAGCAATCTGAAATTGAATTAAAGTTTGTAAGAACTGATTCACCCCCCTCTTAGTCCAACTATATTCCAAAAACTATCAGGTTCTGACCCTTGCTTTACAACCGTTGGGTTCCGAGCCCTTATTTGCACTTGTTTGGTTTCAAAGCTTGCTTTACACCTGTCATGTTTTGACACCTACTTTACACATGCCAGGTTATGAAACCCGCTTTACACCTACCGATTTCTCGATACCTTATTTACACCTTTCAGTTCGACACTTGCTTTACACCTGTTGGGTTTCAACCCTTTCTTTACACTTGTCGAGTCCCGACCCTTGTTTTGCACTTGTTGGGTTCCGGACACCTTTACGTTGGGTTCCAAACCTACTTTACACCTCTCGGTTCCGACCCATGCTTTGCACCTAGTGGGTTCCTAAAATTTCTTTTAAAATGTCAGTTCCTACCCCTACTTTGCATCATCAAAACTCGATTTAGAATAAATTTTATCTAGCTACTCCATTTTAGGTGTCATTTTTTTCAAATTGTGATTTTTTGATATGCATATTGGTAATATTCCCTCTCCTTGTAAACTAATCACTTATATAGTTTCAAGGATTTCACACTGATGCAGAGAATCTCTCTCTAAGGTGCTCATTTTGATGTGTTGGTATAATTTTGGTATGTGAAGGTGTTTTAAGTGTTCTAGGAGGTCTAGATATCATTTAAGTGTCATTAGAGTCATGATATGATGTTGGAGTGAAGGAAAGTTTTCAAAAATTCAAAATAGTGTATTTCCCTCCAAAAGTGTCATTTTGAAATTTAGAGGAGTTTAAGCCATTCTTGGCTTATAATGTAAATTTTAGTGGTCTTAGAATGAGGGGAAGGTGTTTTTAAGAGTCTATTCATGCAAATAAAGACTCCCAATGTGTGTGAAGGGAGAAAATGATGTAATTAAAGGTTAGAAATGTGTTATTTATGGTTTTGAGTCATAACATGTGTCTAAGAAGTTAGTTAGGGTTCACAAGAGATATGAAAGAGAGGATAAGCTCGTGAAAATAAGTTATTAGGGGATGACATGGAATAAGAGCTCATGGAGAGAGCTCTGTAGGAGAAGAATTGTGTATAAGATATGCAAACTTGAATGGTGAACTTTGTTTTTGTATGCAAAAGTGTAATTTTGTATTTGGATCATTATTTTTACGAGTTATTGTTTGTTTCATGGTTTCATTTGTGAATAACTCAATGGAGAAGGATTAAAATATATCTATTTTAGAGATATTTTGAGTGAAAAGGAGTTCAAACCCCAAGGAAATCACTTTGTGATCTTATCTTGTGAAATATATAGTTTTATGGACTACGAATAAATGTGTAAGAGAGTATGACTAAGGGAATGCTTTTTATCTTATGAATGATGGATTTCTGATGTTGGTATGAATGTTAGTTCTTGATCTTATGGAGTTTCATGTATATAACTCATTTCTGGAACAATAGTTTCTCAACAGTGAATGCTCTACCCCGTGTGTTAGAATTCTCCACGTGGAAGGAAATTGTGAAAGGTTTGAGGGATGATTGATAGGTATCTTGTAGTTGCTCTAGACTAAATATTTAGTTAAATTTACATGTCTACAAGGAGAGATTATAACTATTGACTTTTAATATATTAACTCTCAAATGTTTAAACCTCGACTTGTATAGTGTTTTCTAGGAATGAGAAGCATTCTTCAAAGCTTTGATTGTTATGTTCATGAGGTAGTGATTGCTTAGAATTCAATAAGGCATTATTATAGACATTTGTGAGTAGTTTTTGGTCTTGAAATTAAGTCTTATGCATTTCGAGGAGAAAAGAGACCTCTTGGGGTAACTGTGAAACCCTGGTGAGGGTTTGTAAGGAGTTGGTTATTGATACCTCTAGGAGTGTTTCCAAGATTTAATTATTTGAGAAATACATCTACTTAGGGTATTTAAAAATATTAAAGAATAAATAAAACCTTGAAGGATTAACAATGCATGGATATTAGTGACAGTCTTATACTCTGCATGTAGGTGATGATTTTGAAATCCAAGATACAAGTTCTATTAACTATTGAGTGATTCAAGGAGAAAAATATAGTTTGAAACTTTAAATAGTAATTATAGAGTACCAATAGGGACCTATAAAGGTGATTAACAAGTTTTGAATGTAACACATTTATCACAGCTCTTGACAGTTGAAGAATTTAGGACAAATCATAGTATATTGGGTTAGATAACAAGAAAGATATTAGAGGGAAGAAGGGTCAAATGTTGAACATTGTATTTGAAAATTTGAAAATTCATTCAATATATAACCTTACCAATGTTAAAGGATATTTATGTCCTTAAAGGTTTTCATTTGAAAATAAATTATGATAGTCCTACGCAAACTAGTGAAAACTAAAGAAGAGGATTTGACTCTAAACTTGAAAATTAAGACTTGTACTTGAAACTAAGGTTTGAAAATTGGTACATAGAATATAATGAGCATGAGGAAGGTGATGGTGAGGTTTTTAAGTTTTGGATACTATTCAATAATCCACATCTTTTACTAGTAAGTACATAGACCTTGTGAAGAGTAGAGAAGCCTAATTTAGTAGCTAGAAGATTGAGTTTTGGAGAATTTTTGCAAAGTAATTATTCACGAATATTTGTAGACAAGAGAGAAAATATAATGGGTAATTTAAAAATATATGGTTTTATTAGAAGTTCATCCTACCAAAATATATACCTGGGAAAGAAGAGAAGCAAGGCTACTAGAGAATGAGTCAAGCTTAGACTAGGTGGTGGTGATTGGGTAAGTTATACTAAGATTTGAGACAAAATATTTGGCACACACTTCAAAGAGAATAAAGGGTAGAAAAAATTGTTTTTATATTATTTTGGGGATCTATATATTTCTCCCAATGAGTTTTTCCCATCAGCATTGCCCTTAAGAAGCCAAAAATGGCAGTTTTGTGAGACAGAGGTGAATGTGAATATTTTGGTTGATTAGAGAAAGTGTGATAGTTGAAATTGCATGGTGTGGACCTAATACACATGATGAAATGATTTCATGAGATAATTTGGGAATTGAATCGAAAACTTTCATGTTTTGTGAGGTTTTTGACTTGAGAAAGTGAACTAAATTGTATGTTTTGACAAGTTTATGATATTTTCTTGATTCTAACATAGTGGTTTGGGCATGTTTGATGATGCTATGTTTTTGTGCTCAATTATAATCTCACCCCTTTTTTGTTTAAAATTTTTAGCCCGCCTGGTTGATGCACTTTCTATCTTCCCGTGAATGCGTAATTCTTTGCCTTCACCAGATGTCATTGTCACCATTTCCCGGGTCATGGATCACGCCGATTCTTAATATTTTTGATCTTTTCTATATGCAAAGTGAAAATTTTGTAGTTGGGTGTGTTCCAAGATTTTGTCTCCTTTGTAAATCCTATCCCAACATCCATGGATATATGGTCATCTCTAATTGGATACGGCGTGGCTAGTCTATTTGATGTTTTGATATATTATGGTGAATGGCGCGAAAGTATAAGGTAAATGCCTAAGACCCATAAAAGGACATGTGGAGGGCCTGCACTTGTTAGAGGACCCGCCTCTAGACTTCATATTTGAAGTTACACCAAATAGACACATGGAGGCTTTCGTTGGATCTTCCCATTCTCAGAATTTTCAATGGCTGGTGTAACTCTCTTGGGTTCTGACCACGTGGAGGGCCTACGCTTGTTTGAGGACCCGCCTCTGGACTTCATCTTTGAAGTTACGCCAAACAGACACATGGAGGCTTCCGCTAGATCTTTCCATGCTCATACTTTTCAACGGCTGGTGAAATATTATTGGACCCTAGACACATGGAGAGCCTGCACTCGTTTTAGGTCCTGCCTCTAGATTTCACCTTTGCGGTGTTGCCGAAGAGACACATGGAGGTTTCTGCTAGCTCCTATTTATACTGAGACTTTTCAATGGCCGGTGTAACTTTGTTGGACCCTAGACACATGGAGAGATTATGCTCATTTGAGGTCCCACCTATGGACTTCACCTTTTCAGTTGCGTTGAAGAGACACGTGGAGGTTTCCGTTGGCTCCTCTTTATACTGAGACTTTTCAACGGCTAGTGCAACTCTCTCAGAGTTCGACCACATGGAGGGCATGTGCTCATTTGAGGATCTACCTCTGGACCTCACCTTTGAAGTTACACCAAAGAAACATGTGGAGGCTTCCTTTGGATCCTCTCTTATACTTGATCGACTCGGACTCGCAACACGAGATAAATAAAGGGGAAGCCCAAAAGCACCATAGTTGGAGGACGAGAGACCATATTGCCGAGTTGAGTAAGAATTGCTCGTGCACTTGCAAAAAATTGAAATATTCCTTGGAAGGCCCTTGGACATCCCCGTGTCCGTCAAATTTTCCAACATCATCCTAGGGCGGCCCATAATCTCCTCAAGCTCAATTCTCTTTTGGTTGGATGATACCCAATCCAAGAGGCCTAGACCACCTGAAAAGAAGGCTGTTTTCCCCTTCCCCTTGTGAAGGGTCAACTTTCTAGGAATGCTTTGAGGAGGGATGTTTGGAGTGATAAGGGGATGTTTGGAATGACAGGAGGGACAGATATTACATGTTGGTGACTGGATGAAATGTGAGGCTTGGAACTAATCCCTATTTCCCATGTCCTGGAGAAAGGTGGGTTTTCCCTGAGAGAAGGAATGAGCTGAGGTCCTTGAAATTCCCACTCAAAATGAGGGGCACAATGCATCAAATGTGTGGATAGCTGAGTTACAAACCTCCCTCTGCTATCCCGAGCTAAAGGTATTTGATTGATGTGACATAATCCATGTGAGGACACTCATTTCTAAGAGGCACGAATGCAGGTATATATTCCTCAAGGTGTATTCTCAAAGGTGAAAAGGATTTCTTGTTAGATCAAGCCATATGGAGCCACCTGAGAATTATTAAAAAATATATTTCTTGCATGAAAAGATAAAAGAATGATTAAAAAGACTATCAAAAGTTATGACATGACATCCTAGTCATAGTTGAGGAACTGAAAAACGTGATCGGTTCATAATTTATCCACCTAGCAACAAAAAATAAGATATTTTCAAGGGAATAAACATGATTAAATGGTATATTGTAAAGAGGAATATTCTCTTGAAGATTTAGAATTTTGGGGGAAATTTAGGATGAGTGAGCAAGTGAAATTGTATAAATGCAATGAGAATACTCTTGTAAAGGGGGGTTAATTTTTCTAAAATTTAGTCAGAGAGAAAAAAGGAGAGAAGAGCTAAGAGAAGCCATTTTTCTGGAGAAACTTTTGAGAAACCAGTTACTTCTTGTGTGCCTTTCAAGATTGATCATGTCAAGTGGTTGCAGATGTATAGCCATTGACAGAACTTTGAGATTGTAAACAAAATTTCCCTTGTTGATCAAATTTGAGAAACCTTGAGTAATTTGTGTAGATCAATGAACTATGTTATGTCCACTTTCATCTTGAGATAGTTTCAAATAGTTATATATGTGCCTGTTGCAGTCTTACATTAGAAATCCTTTGAAATCACACAAAATCTCATCCTCATGACAAGTATTATGGCATTTGCAATTACATTATGAAGAGAGCTTTCATTTCATAATGCAATAAGCAATTTAAATTCACTTTACTTGCATTTTAGTGATACAAATTGTTTGTCAGTTCATGAGTGTATCATGAGCATGATATAGCAGGGGTCTTCTAAAGTTTAATTGAGTCTTTAACATAAGTTATTGTGTTAAAAACTTGAAGAATGTGTGAATCCGTGTGTCTTTGAGCTTTCATAGATGCACAATTTTCTAGTTAAAGGTTCATCTTTACTATTTAAAGCTATTCGTCTTCTTGCCTTGTGGATCTGTTAACATTTGTTTAAAGTTCTTAGATATTTGGTATAATCAACTTTATCCTGCTTAACTTCCCAACCATAAAATACACATCTAGAAATGAACCATACATGAACTACCCTTGCTTGCACTACCTATTCATAAATGCTAAGGGAATTCATTGATTTACCCATCCCTTACCTCAATATGCAAGAGCAATCAGTTTTTACCACTACCTTTAGTAACCCAGATCTTGTCTAGAAGGTTTCTTCATCCTCTAAAGTGACAACTTGTGAGAGTTAGAATACGCTATATTGACCATACCTTCTGAAGATCTCCTATCAATTTTGTGAAAGGAAAGAAAAATAATATGAATCTATAGATGTCATCCACCAATATGGGTTACAAAATGGGTCCTCTCACCCTAGTTGAAGGAACAACCTAAAGTAGTCAGGGTAGGTCAAACCTGTTCACGGTGCTATCCATTTCTTCCATGCCTGAGTGAATGAAGAGTCAGCTAAATCCCTCCCTGGATATAAAATGACTCACACTCTGATTTATCTGCCTCCAAGCATCCTGTTCGAACCACGGTGTTACTCAGTCGCAAAGGGAGAATCAATTTTGGTACCAACATCGATAAGTGATTTAAGCGATTTAATGTCAATAGAATAAGGGGCCATCCACAATGCGTTGAAATTTTCATGTTTTCCCTTATCCTCATGTCTACTATCCCATAGTAGCACAAGATCTCCCACACTGAAAAATCTTAGGGTTACCTTTTTATCAAACATTTTCTTCAATTTTTCCCTAAACTTCACATGTCTTTGATGGGATTCTCCCTCTCTTCATCTAATTCAACAATTTGATTTATACGTGCATCATAGGGACTAATCTCTTGATCCTCCAATTGTTGGATAAATTGATAAGAAGATAATTGCATATGCAGGGGGAGGAGAGCTTGAGTTCCATATACCAATTCAAATGGGATCTTTCTAGTAGCTCTTTTAATAGTAATTCATGTCATTGCCCAAACAACAAACTTCAACTGCTCACCCCACTTTCATTTATTTAATTCCAAGGTCCTCCTAATTATCTTCAATGATTTTTGTTACTTGATTCTGCTTGTCCATTACCTTGGGGATTGTAGTTGGAAGCATATGATAAATTTATCCCATACTCCTAACACATGGCTACCAAAGGTTTAGCTCAAAACTCATAGCATAAAGAGGATCTAGCGGAAGCCTCCACATGTTTCTTCGGTGTAACTTCAAAGGTGAGGTCCAGAGGCGATCCTCAAACAAGCGCAGCCCTCCACGTGGTCGAACCTAAGAGAGTTACAAGGGCCATTGAAAAGTATCGGTATAAAGAGGAGCCAGCGAAACCTCCACATGTCTCTTCATCAACTACAAAGGTGAAGTCCGAGGCGGGACCTCAACCAAGTGTAGGCTCTCCACGTGTGTAGGGTCCAACAAAGCTACACCGTTCATCGAAAATTATCTCGTATAAAGAGGAGCCAATAGAAACCTCCATGAACCTCCATGGAGAGAGAGCTTCATGGTGAAAGGACCCTAAGATAATGAGGTGGAGAAGAAGAGAGGATCCAAGAGTGCTCGAATGTTGGGTTCACCAAAATTATTAATTTGCGTTGCGAGTCCGAGCTAGCCAAGTATAAAGAGGAGCCAATGGAAGCCTCCACATGTTTCTTTGGTGTAACTTCAAAGGTGAGGTCTAGAGGTAGATCCTCAAATGAGCGCGGGCCCTCCACGTGGTCAGAACCCGAGAGAGTTGCAAGGGCCATTGAAAAGTATCAGTATAAAGAGGAGCCAACAGAAACCTCCACATGTCTCTTCGATGCAACTACAAAGGTGAAGTCCGAGAGGTGGGACCTCAAACAAGTGCAAGCTCTCCATGTGTGTAGGGTCCAACAAAACTACACCATTCGTTGAAAATTATCTCGTATAAAGAGGAGCCAACAGAAACCTCCGTGTGTCTCTTTAGCACAACTACAAAGGTGAAATCCAGAGAGCGGGACCTCAAACGAGCACAAGCTCTCCACATGTCTAGGGTCCAATAAAATTGCATCGTCTGTTGAAAATTCTAAGCATGGGAAGATTCGGTAGAAGCCTCCACATGTTTGTTCGAAGGCAACTTCAAAGATGAAGTCCGAGAGGTGGGTCCTTAAAAGTGCAGGCCCTCAATTTGGTCGAACCCGAGAGAGTTACACCGCCATTGAAAATTTTGAGCATTGGAAGATCTAGTGGAATCCGCCACGTGTTTTTGAACGAAACTTCAAAGATGAAGTCTAGAGGCGGGTCCTCAAACAAGCGCAGGACATCCACATATCCTTTTGTGGCTATTAGGCATTTACCTTATACTTTCACACCCTTTTCCATAATGTATCAAAACATCAAATAGACCAACCATGCCGCATCCAATTAGAGATGACCACATATCCACAAATTTTGGGATAGGATTTACAAAGGAGAAAAAATCTTGGAACATGCCCAACTACAAAATTTTCACCATGGATAAAAGACTCAAAAAAATTCCAAGACTAAGCGTGATCCACAACCCAAGTAAAGGGATGACAACAACATCTTGGTGAAGGCAAAGAAAAATACATCCACACAGGAAGATAGAAAGTGCATCAAACTAGTCGGGTTGAAAATTTTAAACAGAAAGGGGGTGAGATTATAATTGAGCACCAACACTATGCATCACACAATTTAGTCTTTTTAGTACAATGAGTTCAACCTACAACCACTTGCTGCAATGGATTCATCCCTTATTCCACTTCTTACACTGTTCAACTATCATGAGTGGAAAGTAAAAATACAAATCCTCTTGAGGAGTAAAGGATTACACCGGATCACCATGGGTACATAAATATAACCAACACCAGATACAAAGAAGGTGAAGTGGTATAAAAAAGTGATGAAGCATATGGTCTATTATGTATGTTCATGTCTCCCAAATTTCTCTTTCATATTGAATCTGTAAATACTCCTAATGATGTATGGACCACTTTAGAAGGAATTTTTGGGAAGAAGGACATAATGAGAGGTCACGAGTTGGAGAATGAGCTCATCATTTTGAGAAAATATAAATTTGACACAATACATGACTTCTTCAGTAAACACAAATCACTAAGGTTATAGTTGAAATTGTGCAACATAGAAAAAATGGATGATCAATTGGTTCTTTCCATCCTTTCCAAATTGGGTTCCAACTATTTTGTCTTCATTTCTACATTTCACGCCACCAGAAGCACCATGGGAGCTACATGGACCATGCCTTCCTTGGAAAATTTTTCTATTGACTTAACTCGGGAGCAGAAGACAAGATTATTCAAATGGGTGCATTGAAGTCCTCTAAACCCCATGCTCTACTTTCTAGACATGAGAAATTGAAGGCTTCAAACAAAGAGAAGAAACAAAATAATAAGGATCATGAGAACAAGAAGGATCAAAATGATCCCACCTCCAAATCAAAATCCAGAACTTCCTCTTCCAGTGTTAAGTCAAAAAGAGAGATCAAATGTGGGTATTACACAAGAAAGCATGATGAAAGTAAATGTATGAAGAAGCAGATTGACCACCTCACAATTATTCTTGAGAAGAATAATATAGGTGTTCCTGAGTCTTTTAAACCATATTCATCAACCCATGAATCCTCTAAGGTAAATGACCATGGAAAGAGAGAGAGAAATAATCAAGAAAGGAGAAAACAAATGGGAGATCCCTAGTTACAATTATACCACCAACTCCTACATGGGTAATTGATTCTAGTGCATCACATCATATGACCTCTTCACACATGGAGTTCACTTCTTTGGATCCATGTGACATGTCCTCTATATGATTGGGTGATAAATATTTTGTACATGTTTTTGGGAGAGGTTCTTGAAGTGAGTGGAGGAACATTCAATAATGTTCTCAATTTTACCTCATTGTAAACTAATCTCCTATGAGTTTACCATATTACTCACCTGGGTCAGGGATTACATGTTGATTTCACTCTAGATTCAGTGTATGTCAGAGACTTACACAGTGACGCTATCATTGTAATGGGTGTAGTCGATCATCAGACTAAGATGTATTTCTTCTCTCACTTTTTCATTCCAGATTCACCTGCACTTGATGTCATTTCTAATCCTAAGCACATTTACGATGATAAAGACTTCTCTTCTAGAAAATTTGACTATAGTAGTGATGAGGAATCACCTCCACCATCTCCTTGTCACCTTCCAAACCTTAAGGAGTTATTTCTTGATCCATCTACTTCCAGGTCCCATTAAATATTTCGGGGAGCATGCATCTTGATCAAATACTTATCAAATGTTGGAAAATCTAGTACATAGTTGCAGAGGCCTTCCACATTCCTTCTTTGTTGCTACTTTGGATACAACATCCCTTCATGGAGCAGTTGGCTCTCCTACTTTGCATGAGGAGCATAGTTCCTTATCTAGGAACCACACTTTGGACAAAGCTCCATTAGCCACTTGGCGGACTCATTCAATTTTCCATGGTAATCCAATCCTCACTGCATCTAATTCTTATCCTTGTACCTCTCAACAAACATATCAATGTTGTCTCGAAAGGCCTTGTGATCTAGAATGTAATGATACTATGTCTTGGAACATAACTCCCGGATTTGGAAAATCTAATACACTCTTCATTACTCCTCATTTTGATCCAAGTTCACTTCAGGAGGCTCATTTTATAGATATAGGGTGGCTACATAATTTTAAAGCTTAAAGTGTGGCTTTCTAGTACTACCTTCTTTTCCTTTCTCTCTTTTATGGAGGAGTTTTTTTCCCACTGGATTTTCTCCTTTTCTTCACTTTATGAGATATTTACATTATATGTGGGTACCTCATCAGACCTTTTTCCAGGATCCACTTTTATTTTCAACCCACCTAATCTATGCTTAAGGGGGTGTTGGTGTAGGATTTTACCCACCTTATGGTTTTACCTACACAATCTAATTATCTTGCTTAGGTTAATCATATGTTATGAGGGGAATGTAATTTAATTCATTTTCTAATTATGGTTTGAGTTGGTGACCATTTTGGATAACCTAATTTATCACTATGTAATATAACCTCCTGTGCATATTTTTGGCTAATTGGATTATACATGAATGAATGAAGAGTTTTTCCTTCTCTTGAGTGTTTTTGGATCTCACCACTTGACACAAATTTCTCCTTTCTATATTCAATTCTATCTAAACTCAATCCTCGATTTTGGACCACTATGAAAGTGACCTACATGCAATATTTTTCTCATATAACTAGCATATTAATGATAGATTATATTTTAGGAATTTTTTCTTCCTTTAAGTTTTTTTTCTGTATGCAGGAAAATATGTGTCTCAATAACTTGCAATCCTAAATCATCCATTCCACAAGGGTATCGAGGCAACAAGTAGGAAAAAACATGTACCGACATACAAGGGATAAACTTAAAGGGGTTATAGTGAGTGCTAGGGTTACATATCTAGAGGGAAGTGATCCCGACACTAGGTCAACGTAGGGTTTCCAAGGCCCACGTTGAAGATAGAGGATGGAAACTTACTAAGATATCAATAGTTAGGTGCGAGAGAGGTATTTTTCAACAATAAATTAAACACACATACATGATATAACTAAAATGAAGGTAGTTATAGCTAAGGAGATGATAATGAAAAGAGTACTATGCTAACTAACATCCAAGCATGTGTAATACTAGGCTAACATAACACAATGAGGAAAGGAAATGAGCTCATTAATCAACTTTATTAAATGTTAGGTTAACATAAATTAATAAATGGAAATATAAATGTGCACATCATAGTAAAAGTAAATAACAAGATAAAACAAAATACAATGTAAGGACACATACATGTAACGTGGAAAACCCTAAATGGGTAAAAAATTATGGAGAATTAATCCACTATTTAACGTAGAAAACCCCTAAATGGCTTAGAAATCCAATTTTTTTTATCCATCCAAGTAACTCCCCTCCTCACTTCTATTCCATGTTTTTACTAGATTTACCTTCATATTCGATATTCAAATATTATTATTTGATTTTATGATCGATATCCTCTGAATATGACCTATGGTCATATTTAAATAACCCGAAGGGTTATGACCTTCTTAAGTGACAAGGCACACCTCTAATTTAATTTGTTAGTTAATTAAATTAACCAACCACCTAATATAAAGTTTATATTTAAATAATAAGAATATAGATTATTCTATATTATTTAAATATAAACTAAATATTATGATACACTTAATATTATAGTTCTAACACTCCCCCTTAATATTAAGTGGGGATCCATATGCCAACATTACTGTTTGTACAACAAGATTTACAAATCCATAAACCCTAAAGGTTTAGGCTAGCATATGTATTTGTGAGACTAAATCTCACCGTTTCTCGTGGAAAAATTCTTATACCACATCTCTAGGAGCCTTTTATAACACAAGGACTTCTCCTTTACAAATAGATGCACACTGGACTATATTTTCCATAAACTCTATCAATTTACATAGATCATACAAGATCTTTTTACAATGCTTTTAAACCAGAATAGAAGTATAGAGGAGAAGGAGTCAACAACCGACCAACCATTAGGAGGTGGAATTTCCATGCACACTCCCCTCAATGGAAACTCTAAAAGGCCAAGCATTGCACAAAACTTGCAGAACTTCGCAACACACAATGGCTTCGTAAACAAGTCTACAACTTGATCTTCAGTTGGGTAATACTGAGATCTATATCACCACAGAACCTTCTCTCGGATAAAGTGCATATGTATCTCGATATGCTTTGTCCTTTGATGTTGAACTAGATTTTTAGCGAGAGAAATGCAACTCTGGCTATCACATAGAAGAGGAGTACTTCCTTTAGCTTCCATGTGCATCTCTTCCAACAAATTGCTTTAGCCACATGGCTTCTTTTTTACTTCCATTGCACTTCTATATTCTACCTCAGTAGAAGAAATGAAAATGTTGGCTGCTTTTTTTACTGCTCCAAGTAATGACACCTACACCAAACTTGAATACATATCCAATTGTAGACTTGTGATCTATCACATCACCAACATGGTCAGAATCACAATATCCATATAAATATGCATTGTTAGAAGAAATATAATGTAAACCAAAATTAATTGTGCCCTTAATATAACACAAAATTCTTTTTGCTAACTTCCAGTGATCCTGATAAGGTTCCTGCATAAACCTTGAAGCAATCCCTACTGCATAAGCAATGTCAGGTCTAGTAATAGTTAGATAAATCAAACTACCTACAAGTTTCTGTACAAAGTAGGATTAGCTTTTTCACATGCAGGTTTAGGATCAAGTTTACATCCTAACTTCTATAGGAATAAAAACTAGTTTACAATCAAGCATATTAAACCTTTTAAGTAAATTAGTTGCATATTGTGATTGAGATACTACAATATAATTTTTATCCTAAAATATAGCCATGCCCAAAAAATGATGCAATAATCCTAAGTCTTGTCATCTCAAAATATTGCATTAATTTTGCTTTAATTTTTGTAATTAAATTGTTAGAATTACTAGTGATAAGTAAATCATCAACATACAATACAATGAGAATGATAGCATTTTCTTCAATTTTAACAAATAAATCATTGTCAGATGAACAATTAGAAAAACCAACTTCATTAAAAAAATGTTAATCTTAGAATACCAAGCTCTAGGAGCTTGTTTTAAACCATATAAAGATTTTTTTCAATTTACAAACATACATTTCTTTACTTGGTTCTTCAAAGCCTTTAGGTTGGGTCATATAAATTTCTTCTTTTAAATCACCATTCAAAAAACATTTTTGACATCCATCTGATGGATTTCCCAACCATACTGAGCAGCTAAGGCAATCAAAATCCTTATTGTGCTCATTTTTGCAACAGGTGCAAATGTTTCCACGTAGTCGATACTAGGTTTTTGAGTAAACCCTCGAGCTACTAATTTGGATTTGAATTTATCTACACTGCCATCTTCGCTTTATATTTAATCTTGTATAGCCATCTAGATCCGACTATACTTCATTTTTTTAGGAGGAGGGACTAATTCCCAAGTTTGATTTTTAATCAAAGTAGTATATTCATATTTCATAACATCTATCCATCTTTCATCGTCAAGAAGCTTCTTCGAAAGATTGGGGTTCAGGTTCATACAAAGTCATCAAAGCATGATATGTATGATGACTTCTAGTCATTTTTGAAGGTTTCTAGATTAGAGTCTTGAATAATAGACTCAGCCCATCTAGGTCTTTTAGTTACAGAGGAACTAAGAACAATCTCATTTTCAATTATAGGTTCAACACTAGTTTCTTCATCACATACATTATTTTCACAATTTTCATTTTCAAATTCATTTTCATTTTCATTATATCATCATAAATAATAAATGATGAAGAAGAAGAAAAAAGGTTTTCCAAAATTTTAACATTCCTATTTTCTATAACTTCTCTTTTTGATGGATCAAAGATCCTAAGACCTTTAGTTTTTACACCGTATCCTACAAAGATACAAGGAAAAGAGGTTTGATCAAGCTTCTTCCATTTTGATTTCAGAATGAAGAGGGAAGCAAGGCTACCAAAGATTCTCAAATGAGATACACTTGGTTTTTTATTTGACCACTTTTCTAAAGGAGTTGAATTTACTAAGGCTTTAGTGGGAACTTCAAGATATGAACAACATCAAGATATGAACAACAATGTTCATAGCTTTAGCCTAGAGGAATTTAGGAACTTGAGCAAATGCATCATGGTTCTAGCCATTTCCAAGAATGGTGTGGTTTTTCCTTTCCGTAATCCCATTCTGCTGAGGGGAATAGGGAGTAGTCAGTTCCCTTTGAATGCCACATTCGACACAAAATGAGTCAAATGCTTTACTAACATATTCTCCCCATTATCAGTTCTAAGCCTCTTAATTTTATAACTAGAAGAGTTTTCAACTAAAGCTTTAAATTCCTTAAATTTTGACAAGACATCATATTTATTTTTAATGAAATAAGACCAAATCATATGAGTGAAATCATCAATGAAAGTGACAACATACAAAGAACCATTAAGAGATGGAACTTCTAGGGGTCCTCGAACATCACTATGGACAAGTTCCAAAGGTTCAAAAGAATTATCATCATGATGACTGTGAAAGGATTAGCATAGATTGCTTACCACGTAAGCATCCTTCACATGTTTCATGATTTTGGGAAATAGGTGGCAAACCAGTTACTAGGTTTAGTCGAGACATGTCATACATGCTCTCTGAAATTGACATGACCTAGTCTCTCATGCCACAATTGCATGTCACTTCTTTGAGTTGTTAAACAAGAAGCAAAAGGAAAGCCATTAAACACATACAAACCATCTCTTTGAATGCCTTCAACTATAGTAACATTATGTTCATTTTTAATAAACCATTTATCTTTTAATAATGTTACACTATAGTTATTTTGAGTCAACTGAGAACAAGAAAGCAAATTCATTTTAAGTTTAGGAACTAACAAAACATTGTTAATAAAACCATTTGAAACTTTTGCTTTTCCCTGACCTTGAACATCGAGAATGGAATGATCACCCAAATAGATCTGATCATTACATTCACTAAGTTCAAATAGGATATCAGATCTAAAGGTCATGTGCCTAGAGGCACCACTATCTAATATCCACTCATTTTCTTTTGCAGTGACAAAGGCAACATACAAAGCAATTACATTTGATTTTTATTTTTTTCTTATTCTTGTTTTGGTTTTGGTTTTGGTTTTGGTCAGATTTGTTACCCTTTTGAAATTTAAATTTGTTTTATTATTTTTAAATTTGCAATCCTCTTTCTTGTGTCCAAATTTACCATAATAATGACATTTTCCATCAAAGCTAACTCTTAGATTTCTAGTTTCTTATCTTTGCTAGGAGGTTTAAAAGTTGGCTTTTGATTTTTGTTGAATCTAGAGGTTTTACCTTTTGATTTCTGAGTGAGAAGTGCCTGAGTGGCATTCTCCTTAGAATCAAAATTTGACATTACTTGTTCTTCCTATATGAGAAGAGCACTAAGGGTTTGCAAATCTGGAATGTCTTGTTTTGTTTGATATTTTGAATTCAAAATTGAAATGAAATTTCTAAATTTCTCATGAATATTCAATTGAATAATAAAATAAAGCAATTTATCCTAAATCAAATTACTACCACATCCATCTAATTGTGACTTAATATTTTTTATTTTTGCTAAATAATTTATCACTTTTTCATCTCCCTTCATGGGAGTTGTCATAAGCTCTAAAATCAATTTAATAATTTTTGACAAATGCGTACCTTCGTGCATCGATTCCAATTGAGCCCAAGCCTCACTCAACTTTCTTGGTTCCATCGATATGAAGTAGAAAAAAACATCTTGTACACTTCACAAAATAATGGACATCACCTCTTATACTTTTTTGTTAAGTTATAAATTAATAAATATAAATGACATGTGCATCATAATAGTTGTTTCTTCCGGTAGGAGAGCTCTCTCGCCCATTCACAACTACCCATAATTTGTGAGCCATGAATTCTTCCTTCAATCAAATCTTCCAAATGTTGTAGTTGTTTCCATTCAACATTTGAGATTTATCAATTGAAAAATTGATTAGACCCCATTTTTGTGTAAAATAGAAATAATTAATAAACAAGGATTAAAATAAGAGTTTAATAGAAGTCCCCTATCATATTTTAATCCTCACAATCAAACATCATCAATTTGCCAAAAAGGAGGTCCTGTTAATTGAATAATCTATACATGAATACGTTAGAATGATATCAAAAATAAATTGAAATGTAAGTGATTTTTTTAGTTTTCTAACAAAATGATGAAAAAACAATTCATCGTATCTTAAGAATATATCATTTTAAAAATAAAATGATACTATTTTACTATTTTTCACACAAGTAATTTTTATAATTTGTTTATATTTTTGAAAAATAAACAACTAATTCATATATACATTTTTTTGAAAAAAGGAAAAAAATGATTTATATATAAAAAAATTGGAGCTCTTGCTCCTTTATTAGGTAAGATTTCTATCAACTCAACCGAGTTATAACAACTCGACGAGTTATCCATCTGAGTTACCATATAATTTCCAAATTATAACTATGCAATTTGAACCAAACTTTATTAACCACATAAGCCACATATATGCCAACCGAGCCACAATGTTACCATGTAGATGAGCCGCACGATGACAATGAACCAAATCATGCACACCACAGCCAGAGCCTTACTCACGAGCCGATCACCAAGCTATGCCTCGTAAGGGCTATAAGAAAAATGGGGTGGTGTGACCGTAGTCACACCACCAACTCCCCATCATAGGGCTTTTAAAGCCTAATATCTCCCATCGCCTTCCCCATGTGGGATAAACCTTAGCGCAAAGGAGTGAGGGGGGTCAGTGGGAGGTTTGAGGAGGAGAGGAGGGTCCATGCGGGACACGTGGCACAATGGGAAGAAAGGAGGCTGCACAAATCATCAGGAGGTGTGCCAAGTGGCATGAAACTAGGAGGGGGTTTTTGGAGGGGGCCGCCCCCATTATATATTTTTTTATAATAAATATATATATATATATATATAATTTAGGCTTTATATGGTATTTTATATATTTATATAAACCATATTTATATAAACCATAGTTTTATATTTTAGGTTTATATATATATATATATATATATATATATATATATAAAATACGAAGATTTTATAAAAAACTATACAAAGATTATAGTTTATATTAAACTATAGGTGCAAAAAAATTTACTGGGGGTCCATCTAGGACATGGAATGAAATTCACAGTGAAAGTAAAATTTGTACATTACTAGGGACAAGAATTTTTACCCGACTAATAAAAAATTCAAAAACCTATTTTCTTGATTCTTGTCTCCCCTTATAAACTTGAATTTCACTTGAATTTTTACTTGATATCTTGAATTTCCTGCACACATTTATAAACTATATAAAATATTTTACAAAATTTTATACCCTTACCTTAATTTCTGGGCCTGGGTAATTCCTGAACTTGAACTTTTCACGCGTGGTTGAAATCTCAAATGAATTTCCACCTATGCACATACACATCCAATCCATCCATACGAAGAGGAAGGGGGTTAAATAGAATTTCAAACAACTTAACCACCTAACTTCCCAACCGTTACAACCTTAGGATATTAGGATTAAATTAAATTATTAATCCCGCTTTGGTACCATGTCAAGGACGAGGGGTGGAATAATCATTAATCAACTTTATTAAATGTTAAGTTAACATAAATTAATAAATATAAATATAAATGTGCACATCATAGTAAAAGTAAATAACACGATAAAACAAAATACACAGATGACACAACATGTAACGTGGAAAACCCCTAAATGGGTAAAAACCATGGAGAATTAATCCACTATTGAGAAACTTTTTACATCAACTAGTCCAATAACTCCCTCCTCACTTCTATTCCTTTTTTACCAGGATTTACCTTCATATTCGATATTTGAATATTATTATCTGATTTTTATGATCGATATCTTGAATATGACCTATGGTCATATTTAAATAACTCAAGGGTTATGACCTTCTTAAGTGATGGGCACACCCCGATTTAATTTGTTAGTTAATTAAATTAACCAACCAACCACCTAAATATAAGAGTTTATATTTAAATAATAAACTAAATATCGGAGAAGCAAAACATCAAGAAAGAAGCACTATTAGGCAAAGAAGGAGAACACCATCTCTTTCTTAGACTCACTATAGGTGACCTAATAGTGTACGTAACCATCCAAGAAGAATAACATACAATCAAATCCAAGAAAATGCAAGATGAGCTAAGAGCTAGTCGAGTAGTTACAAATATGGGACAAAGAGAAGAGAAAATGGTTGTTCTCAAATGTTTATGGTATTCTTTCTCTTAATTTAAATGATTGGTACATATGTATATACCCAACACAATCGCCCATGGGTGATTGTGTCGGCCATGGATGATAAAATGAAATGTGAAGTAAAACATGTGTCATGGATCAAATAGGTGGATGAACAAGGTTCCAAGATGATGGGATTCAAGCAAAGTGTCATGAATACAATGTGTGTGAGACCTAAGGGGATAAGGAAAACTAATGCAAGGACAATTAAGGCTAAGAAAAAATAACGAAAATCTCTTCATGTACTATCTCTAACCTATAATGGTTACATGAATAACCATTACCCATTCATGGTAGATCCCTTGAGGCACCCACTCTAGAAATAGATGCATTACTGACCCTTATCTGCACAAATGAAATTGTTGGTAACATTTATGAAAGATGAAAAAGTGAAAAATCAGGTGTATACATATGCCCCGTTGATCACCACATGTTGCAATAGAAAACATGGGGTGGTTAATGGAAACAGATAAATCCATGACACCTATATTAAAAGGAAATACATAACGAAGTGTTGAAAGGACCAACTGAAATGAAATATACCCATCAATGCATACCTAATAATAGTGTCACTTGTCTGCCTCATGTGAGCATAATGCTACAAGAACATTGAAGAAGAAAAAATGAAAGGAAACGCTAGAGGATCATCAATAAAATAAGACAAAAATCACCTAGCTAGGGGCCCAAAGGATGGTTTTTGTGTCATAGTGTCGATATGTCGTAATGTTATAAATATCGTATGGTGTTAAAAAATAAGAAAAAATTGAAAGCCTTTGAAAGTAGTGGTGCAAAAAGGAAAACAAATGGCATGAGATTATGGTCAAGATGCAACAAATGGTGCATGTTATAGAGTTCAGGAGTGAAAATGATGATGATTTAAAGATTTAGATCAATCGCGACCAAATTTAAATATAAAATTGAGTTTTATATAGTGATTTTGACTTTGCTTTAATTATTGCTATTTGTAGAATTGAGAAAACTGAGATCTCAAATTCCAAATTGGAGGTGTAATTTGATGTCATGGCATGAGTATGAGGTGGTGATGGAGGATGATGAGGTGGAGCACATGACGGCGCTCGACCATGGAAAACTTTTGTCATTTAATTCAATTTAGTAAATTAGGTCGTATTTAGTTATTTTGATTTTTCAGAGTCATTAGCACTTAAAAATTCAAACTTGTGTTATCAGGTAGGTTAGGATGAAATACAAGTGGGTTTGGGAGGGATTTGAATTTTATTTTTCATTTTTTAGATTTTGACGAGTCAAATTTTAGGAGGTTACGACCACAATTTGGCTAGATGCCATCGACCCCTTTGTAATAGGAGGGCCGATGGCATTAGGATGGGGAGAGAGAGAACCAAATGGTTGATGGAGTATAGGAAGATTATGAGAGGCTGATGGCATCTACGAGGGTTGATGACATCTACCGAAGGCGATGGCATATGGATTTGGTAAAAATAGGTTGCATGCCTTGACTTTTCACTCAAAAACTAATTTTTTAGAGTTTTGATGTTTTTTTGTGATTTGTGGATGCAAGTAGAGCGCAGGATCTACCTATGGCGGAGCATAGATGTTGTGTGGCTTAGTAAAATGATTGTTATATTTTCACATGAAGAGGTTACCTAGTTATAGGGTTGGGGTAATGGGGGATCATGCATATGACCGAGGATATCATTAGATATGGATTTACTACGATGTTTTTGGCGCATGGAAGACCAGTCCAACACATTTTGGTGGTGGACTAGGAGGGATACCATGGATATGGCATTGACCTTGGCAGATGTACATGGGATTTTGGGTTTGTCGATTGGTGAAACTCGTATGTATTATGATATTAGTTTAGATTCCAAAAAGTGGAGAGAATTGGATATGCGGGATACATGGAGCATCATATATCACGAGTATGATATGTATCTCGACTCGACCAAAGACATATAATAGGGATTTTATATATCTTGAAGGTGGTTATAGGGATCATAGTGGCATTGATAGTGTGCCACAAGGTAGATGGATCCATCCTATTATTTTTGGTTGTGGTATCGTAGATGTGGTGGATCATGGAGTACTGTTGGCTAGGGCACCACCATATGGGTTCAGTTAGTTCATGATTTATATAGGGTGTGACGTAAAGGCTAGAGGTCATGAGACCCGTGATATTATTAACAACTTGGATATATGAGAGGTTCCCAATGTACATGCCAATATGGACACCACATAAAGAAGCAACAAATGTCTTAAGAGTAATTTAGTGGGCAGAAGAGCACTTATGTTGCAGGGCTGACATTGAGAGAACTTTGAGCATACCAACCACTAACACATGTGGGTTTGGATATTGTGGTATGGTAGCCCTACGTAGGGAATATGGATTAGTGGCCCAATTGGCATAGAGTAGAGTTATTTTAGTCTAGGATAGAGGTAATAAGACATTATGTTTATTGGGTGGAGACCCATGCAGTGAGCGAGGGTCTCGAGGTAATTTAGGTGGTCGGTGTCGGTGGTGATACCATCATTGTCACCTTACTTGTGTCTACATGCTAGATTTTCTACAAGAGTAGAGGTTAGGGGTATCATCCCTTTGAACCCGTAGGATATAGATAGTGGGCACACATGGTCAAAGGTAGTGGAGGCATGGTGGATATGTTCAGGGGACAACTACATATTATAATAGTTAGTGTTTTAAAGGAGGTATCTAATAGAGGATCTATGGATACGGGCCACATGTTGGAGTAGGTTTGAGTTCTAGGGAAGACAAGGAAAACTAGCACCATGGCTTATAGAGAGATGTGATGACTTTGTAGGAGGAAATTTTACGTCAATTAGGTACACTTGGTAGTGCATCTAAGATAGAGGACCAAACCACGGTGGAGGGGGATATGATATTGGTGCCCTGAGAATGGTGGGCACAATATGTAGTAGCTAGAACTCACCGTGATGATGATGTGGAGGAAGTATTAGGTAGATGAGGAGATATTGAGACCATCGTGGATAGACCTAGACAATTTTATCACCCTCAAAATTCCCCTCATTTTTCAAGTCAAGTTTCAAAAAATTTGAGTTGGTGCCTATTATCCCAATTTTTCCCCCGAAAAAATTGATCAAACATGACCCCACACAGAAGAAAATTGGAAGGGGTGGTTTAGTCATGCGAGCCCACATTCCAAATCCAACAATGAAGGGGTAGGGTTGGCGAAGGAGGCCAACAACATCAAAGGAGATCAGAGCACACAGGAGAAGATTGAAGAAAGGGATCGAATTTTCATGCTTTGCGTGCGGTCGACTCACGCCAAAGCAAAGGACCGCATGGAAGGTGCCACGTGTCTCTTCGGTGCACTTTTGGTATGGTGCACAAAATTAGAGACCCCAAATGTGTGCAGCCCTCCACATGGTTAGATTCTAAAAAGACAAAGCCATCTGTTGAATCGGCTAAGTATAAAGAGCTGGCGGAAGCCTCCACGCATCCCAACGGTGCACCTCCAAAGGCCAAGTTCAAAGTAGGATCCTAAGTGAGCGCAGACTCTCCACGTGCCTCATCGGCATAAATTCAAAAGGCACGGCCCAAAGAGAGACCCCAAACTTGCGCCATCCCTCCATGTGTCCAAGGTTCGGAAAAGGGACAGAGCCGACCATTTAATCGACTAAGTATAAGAGGGTCGGAAGCCTCCACGTGCCTCATCAATGTAACTTTAGAAGTGAGACCCAAGGGACAAACCCCAAATGAGTGCCAACCCTCCACGTGGTTAGAGCCTCAAAAATTTAAATCATCCATTGAAAATTCTAAGGCTAGCGGACGGTGCCACGTGTCTCATCGGCACACCTTCAAGGGTCAAAGCCAAAGGCGGTTCCCCAAACAAGTGCCAACTCTCCACATGTCTAGGGTCCAATAGAAGTCAAAAGGGATAGAACTAGACATTGAATTGGCTAAGGAAAGGAGAACCAATGGAAAGCCCCATGTGTCCCTTCGGTGCTCTTTCAGGGGGTGAATCCAAAAGTAGGTCCCAAACGTGTGCCAACTCTCCACGTATCCAATTGGACGCAATAAAGATCATGTCCAAATAGAGTCTCCAAATGAGTGAGAATCCTCCACGTGTCCCGGGTCAGACATAAAGCCTTCACCAAATAGAGGGACTTAGTTAAAACAAAAAATACAGAATAGGCCCGCAAAGGGACATGTGGCCATGTTTTAGGTCAAAGCGGAAGACGGGTCATCGGGGCACTTTGGAAATTTTTGGTTTTGTTTCCAAAAGGGAAAAATTCAAATGTTAAGCCCGTGTCAAAATTCAAAGTGGGAAGATGGGTCATCGGGGCACTTTGGAAATTTTTGGTTTTGTTTCCAAAAGGGAAAAAGTCAAATGTTAAGCCCACGTCGAAAGTCAAAGCGGGAAGGTGGATCATCAAAGCACTTTTGGAAATTTAGCTTTGTTTCCAAAAGAAGTAAAATTATAATGTGAGACACGACTCTGTTGCCACTCAGGTGAAGCCACATGTCAGACCTATATCAAAAGTGAAGTTGCGGGGTTGCGGGAGGTTTTTATAATTTTGCATTTTTCATAAAAGGCGCAAAAGTGAATTTTAGGCCCACAGATCCGTTTTGCAAAAGACTGCATTTCACCATTTTTGTATGGATTCGATTCAAATATTCAAATGGGCATAACTTTCGATCCAGTTCTTGAAATTCAACAAATTTGGTACCGTTGGAAATATCTCGACATCCTCTACGCCATGGAAGCATAAAATATTATTTTCAGTAGGCTTTGATGGGTAAAAATCTGGAAAAATTCTTTCAAGCCATTAATATGGGATCCGATTGCTTCAACTACCCAGATTGATATTCCATCCTTCCTTCTCCAACATGCCAAAAACATGGAGAACCGATTTGGATATCTTGATTTGGGTGAAAATATGGAAAACATATTTCATGCCATTAATATGTGATCGACTACTTTAACTAGATCAAATTTGATCTGATCTTCCATCCTTCCTTCTTTAACATGCCAAAGACATGCAAGAACCAGATTTGATAGATTGTAGGTAGATTTGTAGGGCATTGATGGTTGGTGGTTGAGCTTCTAAATCAGATTTTCTTCCTTCTCTTCTTCTCCTCTTTTTTCTTCATCTATAAATGTAAGAGCTTGGCTCATTGTAAATGTTGGACTCTGATACTTTTGAAGTGTAATTATAATCGAAAGTAAATCAATACAGAAGGATTTTCCCCTTTTCTCTATCTTCCTCCATTGTCCCTTCTTGCTTACCTAAAATTCATGGATCATTTATCTTCTGTGATAAGAAACTTTGTGTTCTTATTGATATGATTTCTAGAACTTTGTGTCTATGGAATGATATCTTATGCTATGAATGTGAATGATTTTTTTCTATATCATTTTTGTTCAAGTCGTATAGGGTTATACTCTACTATCTATATTTCCTGAAAGTGCTGTTATATTCTGCTCTTTCCTTTCTTCAGTTCTTCCATTCATTTGTATTGATAATTTATTTTGGTATAAAATATTTCAATATGTCGAGAGTCCACCTTAAGATGAAAGTTTTACATTTGTATATAAGCTTTGCTGCTTGCTTTCAATAAGGGAACCTCTCCCATAAAGAGGAGGGACTTACTATCCCTTGACTATGGTTTTGTTAAAGTACCATTTTAAAACCCAACAGCTTTTTGGCGACTCTACTAGGGATTTCATTTCAAATGTATCCCTTTCAAAAGAACAACTTCAAGATCATTTTTGATCTGGTGACTCTACGATATACACATGGGAAGAAATCTCTCGGGGTTGAAGATTCTCATTTTCAACTTTTGGAGCAACAAAAATTCTCTCTTCCTCCAAAGAAGAAGGACAAAGGAACTTGTTCTATAAGCACACATCTGTTAAAGACATTTATTCCAAGAATAACATTCCTTAAGAACACATCAGTCCTAATCTTTGTGCTTTGATACTTGCTGGTGTTTCAGTTCCCCTTCAGACAATATTCCCATAAATGGCAGCACCTCTACCTTGGGGACAACGGATTGGGCCTCTTTCTCTTCCTCAACCATTGCATGAGTTACCCAGGAGTAGTAGGAAATGTTTTCCTAAATTCTGAGGTGATGGGAAGGTACACCTAGATGAACACATTGCAGCCTTCAGTGTTGCATGTGGGATTCTTGGGATTGAGCATGAAGATGTTTCTGTCAGGATCTTTGTAGAAACATTATAGGATAATGCTGTTGATTGGTTCTATCATCTTCTTGCTGGGTCAATTACTAATTGGACCACCTTGACAACTCAGTTTGAGCAACGTTTCAAACTTGCTAAAGATGTGCATGCTCTCTTGGCTCAAATTTCTCATATCAAGAAGGAACCACATGAGCCCATGAGAGAATTTGTGGCCAAATTCAACAAGCTCATTCATAAAAGGAAAGCTAACCTTGTAACTCTTCTTCCTCGATGCTCGGATGTTGATCAATGTTTGGCTATCAATGTTGAGGATGATTTAATCATGTTTGGTAAATTGAAAAGAGAACCCTCCAAGTCTAAAGCATCCTCCTCTTCCTCTCCTAGGAGCCAATTTAGATTAGTTAGTGTAGAAGTTGGCAAATGATCTCATTGCCATCAAAAAGTAATTGGCTCAACATACTCCTTATCAAGATATTCCAAGAAGGAATTTTCATCCTAGGAACCAGTTACCTCCTTCTCAAAATAAATTGGCTATTGAAGGCCCACCTATCAAGGTTCCAATCAATGCAACTTGTGAAGTTCAAGAACCTAATGATGAGGAGTTTAATGAAATCTATAAAGAACCAAAAGAAGAGGTTGATGAAGAACTGGAAGAGCTTGGTGGATCTCAAGTTCATTTCCTTACCACTGAAGGTATGGATGATGAAGATGAATATGATGAAAGAGTGGAAAATTAGTTATATGTTGCCATGACTCAAGAGCAAACAAACGAGAAAAAGAAAAAGTGATGCAACCTACTTAAGAAATCTAAGGAGTTTCCTATAACTATTCTAGTGGTTGCAAGAAGAGGAGCTCCTATTCCCACTGCCTCCATGTAAAAGGTGAGTAATGCTAATCCTCCTCCTTCTACCTCTGTTTCCAAAAATTCTTGTCCTTTAATTCCTAAAGTTGATAAATCAAAAGTTTCTCTTGTTCCTAGTAGTGATGCCCCATCCACTTTGGGTCTTTTGATATCATTGATCACCTCAAAAGACAAAATCCAAATTTTAGAGGCAGAGTTTTACCAAACCCATCCAAAATCCTTTGCTAAAATGGTAAAATTTGTCAATTCCAAATCCAAAGCCTCATCCAATACTTCTAAAGGTATTTTTCCACTCCCTCTTCCTCACCTCAACCAAGCCTTGTGGCTGTAGTCACTTCCCCTAATGAGAAAATTGAACCATTCTATGTGACTCTCCTCATAGCTAGCCATAAAATTAGTAATTGTGTTATAGACTCAGGAGCATCAAACAATGTAATGCCTGCAAAAGTAGCTCATGCTTTGGGCCTGACTCTAACACATACATTTGGTTCCTATTATTCCATGGAGAGTAGAGAAGTACCTTTGGTTGGGAGAATTAAAGATGCACAAGTAGCCTTCATTGCTTTTCCAGAGAAAAGGGTCAAAGCCACTATTTTGGTTGCTGATATTCCTCCCTCATATGGTATGTTGCTGAGTAGGAATTTCTATAAAGAGGTAGGAGGTGAAATTTAGATGGACTAGTCACATGCTTTAATCCCGGTCAATGGAAAAATAAGAAATTTGTTACTAGAAAAGAAAACTGAGTATATTGTGTAAAAGATTGATGATCCAAAAGCACAAATACTCTATGAAGATATAGGGCATGAAAACTATATGATCATGTCAGAGGATGAGGCAAGTCTTCCTAAGGGAGTGATGCATGATCCCAATGGCATTTGGACTTTGGAGTTTGATGAAAGATGCTCTTGACTAGTTCTAGAGTGGGTGTGGTGTTAATCTCTCCAGAAGGGAAGATTCATCCATTTTATTTCAAGCTTAATTTTGAAAATAAAAATAATACAACTAAGTATGAGGCTCTCATCCTTGGGTTGAGCATGGAAAAATAAATAGGAGTAAAGAATATTTGTGCTCGTGGTGATGTAGAGTTGATTGTGAAACAAGTAAGGGATATTTACCAAGTCAAGAATAGGAGATTGAAACATTATAGAAATCTTGTTTGGGATTCAATTGAATTCCTTGATGGTTTCTCAATTGAATTTGTGCCAAGAGAAAGAATACTAGAGCCAATTCTCTAGTTGTCTCGGGATCTTTGTTGATTCCTCATCCAAATTTCTCTCAAGAGAAATTTACCATTGAAATGATTCATAGGCCAAGTGTGCTTTGGATGATGCAAGCAACTGGTAGGTTTTCCATGATGATCAACACTTTATCTCTTTCTTGGAACTTAAAGATAACTTCAATCAATTATATTTTGAAGGAAGTGAAATTATTCCTAGAGAATATGTGCCCTCTAATGAGGAAATTATCAAGGAGGAGATGGATCAAGATGGCTGTATTAAGTTAAAGGGTAACAATATTCCCAAAGGACTGGTGAGTCTAGAAGATCTATTTGAAAAACATGATAGGTTCATCAAATATGAAGCTTCTCAAGGGACTCGACAATCTGCTTTGAGTATGAGAAGGTCAATATTGGAAGCAATGATGAACCTAGGGTGGTGAATATTGGAAAATGTTGCACTCAAGAAGAAAAATAAAGTAGTAAACCTATTAAAAAATTATGCCGATGTTCTTGCCTATTCATATGAAGATCTTAAGGCTTTTCAACCAAAGGAGATGCAACACTATATCCCTCTGAAACTTGGGATCAAACCTTTCAAGTAGAAGTAAAGGTAGTATAATCCTAAGGTTTCGATACTATTTTTCAAGAGATCCAGAAGTTACTAAAAGCCAAGATTATTTTCCCTATACATCATTCAACATGGATTGCCAACATTGTGCATGTCAGAAAGAAGAATGGTGAGATTCACATCTATGTAGATTTCAGGAATTTAAATCAAGCCTCTCTAAAAGACAACTATCCACTCCCCATGATGGATCAAGTTTTGTAAGTATTCTGCAGGCTCGAGATGTTGTCTATGCTAGATGGATTCTCTAGATACAATCAAGTGGCATTCAAAGGTGCCCCGGATCGAACAAGACTACTTTTACTACCCCTTGGGGCACCTTTTCCTACAAGAGAATGTCATTTGGTCTTATCAATCTTGGTGCCACTTTCCGAGGGAAATGGATTTAGCTTTTGGCAGTCTAAAGGGAAAGTGTATTTTTGTACCTTGATGATTTGACTATTTTTTTCCAAAACAAGGGCGAGATCATCTTTAGCATCTGAAACAATTCTTCAAAAATACAAAGAACATGGAGTTTCCCTCAAACCTAAGAAGTCTATCTTTTTTTTATTCTTGAGGAAAAGTTCTTTGGGCATATTGTTTCCAAATAATGGATAGAGATAGATCTAGAAAGATTTCAAGAAATCACAGTAGATCCTCTTCCCACAAGAAAAAGGGTGTTCACTCTTTCTTTGGAAAGATAAATTTCTGAGGAGATTCATTCTAGATTTTGCGAAACCGATATGAGTGTTGCTTACATGATGAAAAGAAAGAAATTTTTTTGTTGGATTTCTAAAGGTAAAGAAGCATTTTAAGGTATCAAGAAAGCCATTTCTAGAACCCCATCTTAGCATGTCTGATTTCAACAAAAATTTATCATCTATTCTTGCTATGCTAAAAGAGTACCTTGGCTGCATGTGCTAACTCAATTTTTTTGACAATCATGAACTTACAATTTCCTTCATGAGATATGTTATAAAAGGTTATGAATTGAAATATAATATGATGGAGAAATATGCTTTTGCGGTGGTCAAAGTTGTCGTGTTTTTGTTTTTATATTCTTAATTCTCACTTTGTTATGCTTTTACCTAATATAACCATCAAGTCTATTCTTACACAACATGAGTTTGGAACTAAGAGAGGAAATTGGGTAGAAAAAGTCCAAGAATATGACCTTGATATCAAGCCAACTAAACTAGTTTAGGGTAAATGCTTGTGTGAGCTTATTTCTAAAGGGGATGATGAAGAATTTTCCACAAAAGTAGTTGATTTTCTGTTGTTATTTTCCTCGGTTCAACGATGAGTGGTATGATGATATTGCACATTTTATTACTTATGGAGAGTGTCCATCCCATTTGAGTGCCAAGGAAAAGAGATATATTAAGCTAAGGTCTGCATAATATGTATTATGGGAAAATGCTTTATTCAAGCGAGGCATAGATGGAAGATTCCTTAAATGTGTGGACAAAGAGAAACAGAAGAAGTTGTTTTCATCTTTTCATGATCAGGCTTGTGGAGGGCATTTCTCTTCTGTTGTCACTACCCATAAAATCCTTCGTGTAGGGTACTATTGGCCTACATTTTTCAGAGATGCATCAAAATGGGTAGGTAAGTGTGAAGCTTGTCAAAATTTTGTTGGGAGACCTAAGTTGGTTGCTTTACCACTCAAACTAGTAGTGATTGATGAGCCTTTTCAACAGTGGGGATTGGATTTCATTGGAACTCTTAACCCACCTTCCAATGCTGGACATAATCATGTACTAACTACTACAGATTACTTCACAAAGTGGGTAGAGGCTATTCTAGTCAAAAGCACTACTTCTAAGGTGGTGTGTAATTTCATCAAGGAGAACATCTTGGTAAGGTCTGGGGTACCAAACAAGATTGTGACTGATAATGCTTCCAATTTTTCTTCTTATGAGATGATGGATTTTTGGTATGGCTATGGAATTTTCCTTGCTCATTCTTCAGATTATTATCCTTAAGGGAATGGACAAGAAAAATCAACAAATAAGAATTTGGTAACCATCGTTCGAAGCTTGTCAATGACTCTCAAAGGAATTGGCACAAGAAGCTCTATGATGCTCTCTGGAAAATAGAATTACCCCAAAAGAGAAATTGGGATGTCTCCATTCTAGGTGGTGTATGGTGTTGAATCTCAGTTTGTCGAATAATGGAATTTCTAGTCTTGCACTTAATGAAGGCTATTGAAGATACAAGTTTCACGAGTTCCTTGGACAAGATGATCATGTATCTCCGAAAGTTGGATGAAGACAGGAGTGCAATTTTTGATAGAATCTCGGCTCATCAATTTGAAGGTGAAAGCTTTATTTGACAAGAAAGCTAGACCCAAATATTTTCAAGTGGGAGACATTGTTCAACTGTGGGACAAAAGACATGAACCTTGAGGAAACCATGGTAAGTTTGATTCTCTTTGGCTTGGTCCTTTCAAAATCGAGACACTTTTCTAGAGAAAATCTTTATTTGGATTATATGGATGGATCCTCTCTCCCACTTCGTTATAGTGGGAATTATTTGAAGTTGTTCAAGTCCTAGGTGACTAGGTAGTCCTTTCTATGTATAGTGTTTTGTTTTTGGTCTTTCCTGTTTGGTTTATTTATTTTCCCGTTATGTGTGTGTTGTCTTACGTATTGGTTTTTTTTTGACTCTATTTTCCCAATGGATAAGGCCTTTGGTCTACTTTCCCGAGTTTTTCTATGGTTCTTGATCTTTCCTCGTTCCTCTGTCCCTAGCCAAGTCATCCCCAGAAAGAGACAACTATTGTCACCCTCAAAATTCCCCTCATTTTTCAAGTCAAGTTTTGAAAATTTTGAGTTGGTGCCTGTTATCCCAATTTTCCCCCAGAAAAATTGATCAAACATGACCCCACAAAAGAAAATCGGGAAGGGACATTCGAGTCATGCGAGCCCACATTCCAAATCCAACAATAAAGGGGTAGGATCGCAAAGGATGCCAACTGACATCAAAGGAGATCAAAGCGTGTAGGGGAAGATTGAAGAAAGGGATCAAATTTTTCAGACTTCGCGTGTGAGTTGACTTGGGGAAAAGCAAAGGATCATGGAAGGTGCCATATGTCTCTTTGGCATACTTTTGGTATGGTGCATAAAATCAAAAACCACAAACATGCGCAGGCCCTCCACGTGGTCAGAGTCTGAAAAGACAAATCCATCTGTTGAATTGGCTAAGTATAAAGAGCCGGAAGAATCCTCCATGCGCGTTCAATTGGTGCACCTCCAAAGGCCAAGTTCAAAGCATGATCCTAAGTGAGTGTAGAATCTCCATGTATCTCATCGGCGTAAATTCAAAAGGCACGACCCAAAGAGAGACCCCAAACTTGCGCCAGCCCTCCACGTGTCCAAGGTCCGAAAAGGGACAGAGCCGGTTGTTTAATCGACTAAGTATAAGAGGGTCGGCAATGGAAGCCTCCACGTGCCTCATCGACACAACTTTAGAAGTGAGACCCAAGGGACAAACCCCAAATGAGCACCAACCCTCCACATGGTCAGAGCCTTAAAAAGTTAAATCAGCTGTTGAAAAGTCTAAGGCCATGGATGACACCACTGTCTCATTGGCGTGACCTTCAGGTCAAAGCCAAAGGCGGTTCCCCAAATAAGTGCCAACTCTCCACGTGTCTAGGGTCTAATAGAATTCAAAAGGGGTAGAACTGGCCATTGAATCGGCTAAGGAGAACTAATGGAAATCCCCACATGTCCCTTCGGTGCTCTTTTAGGGGTGAATCCAAAATTAGGTCCCAAATGTGTGCCAACTCTCCACGTGTCCAATCAGCGATAGTCTTCAAATGAGAGGAAGCCACAACATGTCCTCGGGTCGACATAAAGTATTTACCAAATAGAGGGAATTAGTCAAAACAAAAAAAAACAAAACAGGGACCTCAAAGGGACATGTGGCCATGTTTCAAATCAAAGCGGGAAGACAGTCGTTGGGGCACTTTTTGAAATTTTTGGTTTTGTTTCGAAAAGGGAAAAAGTCAAATGTTAAGCCTACATCGAAAGTCAAAGCGAGAAGATGGGTCATTAGGGCACTTTGTAAATTTTTGGTTTTGTTTCCAAAAGGGAAAATTCAAATGTTAATCTCGCATCAAAAGTCAAAGTGGGAAGGTGGATCGTCGAGCACTTTTGGAAATTTAGCTTTGTTTCCAAAAGAAGTAAAATTATAAAGTGAGCCACGACTCCATTGCCACTCAGGTGAAGCCACGTGTCAGACCTATATCAAAAGTGAAGTTGTGGGCTTGCGAAGTTGCAAGAGTTTTTATAATTTTATGTTTTTTGCAAAAGGCGCAAAAGTGAATTTTGGGCCATGGATCCATTTTGTAAAAGATTGCATTTTCACCATTTTTGTACAGATTCAATTCAAATATTCAAATGGGCATAACTTTCGATCTAGTGCTCAAAATTCAACAAATTTGGTACCGTTGGAAATATATCGACATCCTCTACACCATGGAAGCATAAAATATTACTTTCCACGAGATTTGATGGGTAAAAAAATTGTAAAAAGTATTTGAAGCCATTAATACGAGATCTGATTGCTTCAACTACCCAAATATGATCTTCCATCCTTCCTTCTCCAACACGCCAAACAAACATGGAGAACTGACTGGATATCTTGATTTGGGTGAAAATATGGAAAACATCTTTTGTGCCATTAATATGTGATCAGACTTTGCTTTAACTAGATCAAATTTGATCTGATCTTCCATCCTTCCTTCTTCAGCACGCCAAAGACATGTAGAACCAGATTTGATAGATTGTAGGTGGATTTGTAGGGGCATTGATGGTTGGTGGTTGAGCTTCCAAATCATATTTTCTTCCTTCTCTTCTTCTCCTCTTTTCACTTCATCTATAAATGTAAGATCTTGGCTCATTGAAAATGTTGGACTCTGATACTTTTGAAGTGTAATTATAATCAAAAGTAAATCAATACAGAAGGATTTTCCCCTTTTCTCTATCTTCCTCCATTGTCCCTTCTTGCTTACTTGAAATTCATGGATCATTTATCTTTTATGATAAGAAACTTTGTGTTCTTATTGATATGATTTCTAGAACTTTGTGTCTATGGAATGATATCTTATGTTGTGAATGTGAATGATTTTATTCTATATCACTCTTGCTCAGTACGTATAGGGTTATACTCTGCTATCTATATTTCTTGAAAGTACTGTTATATTCTGCTCTTTCCTTTCTTCATTTCTTCCATTCGTTTGTATTGATAATCTATTTTGGTATAAAAGCATTTCAAGATGTCAGAGGTCCAACCTTAAGATGAAAGTTGTACATTTGTATATAAGATTTGTTGCTTGCTTTCAATAAGGGAACCTCTCCCATAAAGAGGAGGGACTTGTTGTCCCCTGACTGTGGTTTTGTTAAAGTACCATTTTAAAACCCAACAGATAGCAGATTATGTCTAATGGTATGTTATTTAGATGATTTTTTATAAATGTATTTGATATTGTAAGTAATATATGTCAATTTGTGGTTTTATAGAGTGGACAAAGGTGGAGTGACATTTTAAGTAGAGTGGACAGATGGAGTGACACTCCTTGATAGAGAGAACCCACCATGAGATCCTAGACCTTGTATTAGATGTACAAGACAATATAGTGATGGTAGATCTAGCAAAAATGTTAGTTAGAGATTCAATGAGATCCTTTCATCTAGTACACGAGGCATCTAGGACATTAAAGATATATTGGGATTCACAAGCGCCGAAAGATAGTGGAAGCATAAATTTGATGTTGCAGAGTTTATTGCGGAGTCGAAATCCTATTACAAGAGCAAGCAACTCACCTAGTAGATTCCTAGAGATTTTCTACACGAATAACATCATTAGAGACAAAAATGGAGATAATGTAGGGGAGGCCTCTAGATCCCGATCTATGAAACCATCTCTAGTGTTCAAAATGAGAGCTACTAGCACGAGACCCATCAACCCAAAGCATCCATATACCCCCACAAATGAAAAAGGGTTCTTGAGTCATACCGTGGATGTGACAGATCCAGCTTTGATTAATTTTGTTGATGTACAAAACTTGATTCAATACATACCTACATACATATACATACACACACACACACACACACACACACACACACACACACACACACACACATATATGATGGTATTGGGATGTTTGGTGTTTGGTGTGTGTATGTTATGCTTATCATTTTCTTCCTTTTGATATGTATGTATGTGATGATACCATGGTACTTAGGAATAATGATAATGTGATTAGATAGGTAAATCTAGTGAGAAGGGGATCGATAAGATATCCCAACCCACATGATGTGAAAAATCCAAGAGGTAAAAAAGGAAAAAACATCCAATGATAGGATGTCGAATGTCGTGGCACAATTGGGTATATAAATCCAAATGAGGCAATAAGCCTAAGGAAATATGCAGAGAATACACAATGATCCAATAGGAAAGACTGGAGTGAATCAGAGCCAAAATAGGTTAAATTAAGACCAAGTCACTCGATGGTAAGAGTAACCAAGGCTTAGATGGTGATAAATCCAAACAGAGATAACAACCCAAGAACGGATGTATTTGAGATAGTGAGATAATCCTAAGGGAGGATTGAGAGCATAAGCGAGGGTAGAAGGTTTTTGTGTAAAACCAAAGTGGGGGCCAAGAGCCCAAGTGGATGCAAGGATCGGGAAAGGAAGAAAAATAAGATGTAATCAAGGTACTATAGATAACTAGCCATGAGGGGAAAAATATCATAATGTATATGTGATAATGCCGTCAATTTATTTAGAATGTGGCTTATAACATGGGTCATTAGGTCTTCGATGGCATGTGTAATAGTAATTTTCTTGAACTTGACACCACATAGAAAAAAGGTGTAATATATTTGATCCTCTAATTGGGTGAGGATGTCACGCTAAATGAAATCCATAGTGGGATAGGGATTAGGATGGGGTGGTGGTCCATAGGTAGGTTGTGGTGTAGTTAGTCAAGGAAGGTGGTCGGTTTTGAGAGGAATCATCTCCATGCTTTTAATTGTAAGAGGAGGATTTTGAAATGGGAAGCTTGCTACACAACTGAAAATAAGTGTCGGTGTGTGCACAATACCTAATAAGAGTAAAAGAAAGGATTTGAAGTGGAAGGTTGTGTAGCCTTTTTGGTTTAGTCACATTTGACCTCAACTTTAATCTTATTCATGTGGCATTGATAGGCTCTACATTCAGAAACATCATGCCTCGGAGCCTCGTGCCATGTGTAATATGGCTTAGTCATAGAAGACTAAGGAGCCATAATGGAAAGAGGTAGGGGAGAGGTTTTATAAGTTGTGGAAGGACAATGGGAGTATACAATAAGGGCAACCTCGATGTAATAGGTGAAGATGAAACTGATGGAGTAGTGTGTCACGATATTATCGAGAGACAATAAATAGGATCGTCACCCATGAGATCATCGACTTTGTAGTAAAAACCAACAACCCAATCATCCGTTTTTGTTAGGGAAAAATGGTCAACTAATTCAATTTTAGTATGTGGAATTATGGAAAGTGGAGCAATCTGAGGCTCAAGAACTAACATGGAAGAAGTGTCAATTATGTTTAGAGATTCATCGTGTATCGGATGACATTCACCTTTTGAGAAAATTGGGTGAGAAGGATTTCTTGGTGACATAGGACTTCCCAATCATGGATCTAGACATAGCTAGCCAAGTGAGGGTCATCTAAAGTGTAAAAAACATTGTAATTTGATGCGAAGCATCCACCACACAAGAGCCAACTATGTCCTTGAGTCGACCACGTGCTCCAGTGGGAGATGTGATGTATTTGAAATGACCGTGGGTTTAGAAGGCCCCTTCTTATGAGGCCATAAGGAAGGAGGTAATTGAGATATAGTGAATTTGGGAAGATTGGAAGTATTTATTCTAAGTGTTACTTCATTAAGATCATTGTCATTCAAATCCAAAAGATGGGGAGGCTTGTTCCCAACCAACTCAGGATGACCGACATTGCCACAAAGAGAGTCTATAGGGTAGTTAAAGCACTTATATTCCCAAAAGGGGATATATGATAGTTCATATAGTGTGGGGAGCTTATATTTCCCCTATTACCGAAGTGTATCATAGTTCCAAGGGTTAGTGTCCCCTTGAATATTATAAATATCTCCTTGGTGAGTGAATTTTACAAATTAACATGTGTAAGAAGCAATAATGCGCATACGATAAGTCTAAGGATGCCCTAGGAAAATGTTATAAGATAGAGGAAAATTGAAGACCATGAATTTAACATGGATAATCCTAGGGGAATGGTGATGGGTAACCAAATACACCCCATAGGTGGCATCTATTGGCGGTCGTATCCTTGACAAGTGGTTTGTGTAGATTTTAAGTTATTGATTGAATAACTCGAAGCTATAATGAAATATAATGAGGCCATACACATGCCTACTCCTTCATCGATGAGAACATGATTAAACATAGTGTGACTGATCTAAACTGGTATGAAGAGGGGAAAATCATGTACACACATAGAGAGCTCATCTAGGATTATAAAAGCTATAGGAAAATGAATGTAAGAATGAGCATCCATAGTGAGATTGGTATGAATGGAGATATCCTCACATTGAATTCGAATGCTTTATTATGAGACATGCAATATTATATTATTCCCCAAAGATGGAGGAAAATGAATTTTCATATTAAACAACACCATCATGAGATGCTCATGATGGTGAGGTGATGTACACATAAGTTCTAAGAAGGGAACTAGACCAAGAACTTGGGAAATTGCTTCAAGAGGATCCTACTTATCATGGATGGACGGTGCAGATAGTCAAGAGAGTTTCCCTAGAAACAATGCCATAAGGAGAAGGGGTGATTAAGGATACTTCTGAAACTAATTTTTGCTCGGTTTTTACACCATCAGCCTTGGAAGTTTCATTTTCACAAGGGTCGATAGTGTTTTTGGTTAGGTATTCAAATCCAAACATAATCGTCCTTATAGGAAAATTTCCACACCGGCCGATTTGCGCATATGGAGGAGGAAGGTTCTTACCTTAAGGAGCTTAATTCTAAGGTATAGAAGGATATATGTCCCTATGATTCGAGGTTGGAATGCTACAACGTATTCTCGGTTATACATAATCTATAAAACATTTTACATCATTAATTACAATTGTATTTTAAGGGGGATAATCCATGTAAACTACATTGGCTGTAGCATTTTCTTGCTTCTTATAACTTTCAACAACATCATGATTAGGTATAGCAATAGAGAAGAGTTTTAGCTTTTCATTAGCCTTATTGATAGCTTCATGATGATCCTTTTGTTGAGCTACATCATGGGCTTTGACCGCTTTGGTCAAGTGCTCACGAGTGATGACATCATAGTAAAAGTTAGGCCCTAACAAGAAGGCGATGGAATCCACTCATAGTGCACACAAATTCTCATGTAAGTGACCCTAATTAGCTTGCCACCAATAAAAATTACTCTCATTATGCCAATGAGGAACAGGCGAAGGATCCAAGCTTGCAATAAATGACTTAGATAAGTGATGTTTCAACTCTTCCTCACTCAAAGGTTGACGATAGTGAAGTTGATTCTTGTTATTATCAGGTTGTTGGTGAATGTTGAAAACAATCTTGTTTGAATAAGATACAACAGAAGAGTATCTGAGACTCTATTATCCATCACATTCTTGTTTTTAGAGTGTTGAAGGATTTGTACTTGTTTTTAGCTTGTGTTTTAAGAGGAGATTTCTCAAATTCCCTCATGAGATAGTCTTTCATTTTGGATTGTTCAAAGGCCTCTTCTAGGGATGTGGGATAAAATAACCTTACCTTATAGTGAAGTAAAATTTCAAGAGCTCGTAGGAAACGTTTGAAGACACTATCATTACACATATTATGCTCTTCCTTTATAGAAAGGGTCTTACAACACTTAATGAAAGATTGTGCTTGATTCATTTTCATATTTTTGGCAATTGATGAAAACATTGATGTTGTTTTTTGGTAGATTGTGATATTGGAACTCGTTTACTAGGTAATCTAGCTCAACTATAGAATTAGGAGACAAAGTGTGATACCAATCCAAATCATCTCCAGTAAGTTTTTTTATCTAGGAGTTTTGTGGTAGCATATGAATTGGTTTTGATCCACTCTTTATAAAGGTTACCAAATTCCTTGATGTGAAGGGTGAAATCAATACACCTTGTAAGAGATAGAAGGAGCAATGCCACCAATATCCATGCTAGCAATATAAGGTGCTAAAGGATCTTTTAGACTAGTTGCAATACTATGTTTTGGATGGGGGTAGGGTGATGGGAACCCCATTAGGCCCATTTGGAAAACTATGGGACATGGTTCCCAAGATCTTGTTAGAGGGCCATTAACTAACTGAGCCATGTTGGATTGTATATGGAGAAATTGAGTTGTAGTAGCAAATTGTTGGCTAATTTTGTCAATGAGTTGGAAAATGAGGTAGGTAGGGTCAAAGTTGGAGGAATTTTTAGATGAACATATTTCAACAACTTTCCTCTTTCTTCCATATGATCAAGTTTTTTTTGGAAACAAGCTCAAGAAGATGATTGCAAAAAATTTTTCTGATTCATTTTTGTATAGAGGAAACTGAGATAAAAACTTTTGAATCTCATGAGGATGATCAAAAGTATCATCATTCTAGTTTTCTTCTTCCTCATCCTCAGGTGGGCCATTGCACCGGGTAGAAGGCTTCTTTCTAGGTGCTCCTACAATACAACAATCCAAACAAAAAGGAATGTTAGCCTTAGTATGATATGATTCAAGGAATGTCTATAAATAATAATGAGAGGACCCCAGGCCTAGGTACTCCATTATGGAGTGTTGATCTAGCTAAGAAAAGGTCTAAAATGAAGGCTACAAAACATAATCATCTATACGAGAAGAGTGTACATAGGTACTAAAGGAATAAAGAGGTAGATATAGGAAAGTAAACATGAGTGGCCATGTAAAAATTTTGCACATGGGTCGAAGGTGTTTAGATGTGAGAAAACATGAACAAACAAGAATGCCTAAGGGAAATGGTGTTTGTGTTGATATAATTTTACAGATTTTGCAGGTTTTTGGATGCTTAGATGAGGTAAAAATTGGAGATGGATGGTTTTAATGAGCTAGGATCGATAAGAATGTATGTAGGATTCATTTTAGGTTCACCAGAGAATGTATGCGGGCCAAAGATGTGTCTCAATAACTTGCACTCATAAATCATCCATTTCAAAAGGGTATCAAGGAAACAAGTTAGAAACAAAAACATACCAACATACAAGGATAGAATTAAAGGGGATATACTGATTTCTAGAGTCACATATCTACGGGGTAGTGATCCCTACACTAGGTCAACCTAGGTTAACCTAGGGTTTCCAAGGCCTACAATGAAGATCGAGGAAGGAATTCTCTTGAGATATCACTATTGGGGTGTGGAGAGGTATAGAGAAGCAATAAATGAAACAAACATGCATGTTATAAGTGAAAAAAGGTGATGATATCTAAGGATTTTATCATGAATAAAAGTGTTATGCTAACTAGCATACAAACATGTGTAATACTAGGATAACATAGCACATCCTCAAAATAGGTTACATGCTAAGAATAGCCATGTGCCACTACAAGATAACTACAAAAGCATGCAAGCTTTCCTAATAATAGATCTACTATAGTTAACTCCTAGTTCAGATCCTATTATTAGCTTAGAACTATGCATGTCACTTGGTCTTCCTTGTATCCCAAAATAGACCTTTCTTGAACCACAAGTCTTCATGTTCCAACCTTATCTTCAAAACCTTGCTTGGTCGACACTCCAAATCTATATTTAGATCCACATCCAAAAATTGGCTAAGTGTTGACTCCTTTCATGCAATCCTTTCCTATCTGAACTCAGCATGCAAAACCCTTCTCCTCATGTGCTTCCTCATGCACCTTTCTCCTACACTACCTTTCTCCATGTGCTTACCTTCTCCTTAGTACTTAGTCATTTTCTTCTCAACATTACCCCACACTTGTTTCATTTCCACCCCTAGAAATGGGTAATCTGATGTGTCCCTCCAAGAATAAAGAATAAAGAATCTTACATTCTTAAAGAATAAAAAACACCAAAGAATAAAAGTAATTTTTCACTATGTAAGGAGGATAGGAAAATCCTTATTCAATGATGCTTCAATCATTTCCATCCTTCCACCTCACTTTGTGCTTGTTTGAATAGATCCCCCATCATCACACTGACTTCTTCAAATGTTAGCTCTTCACCCTTGGCCTTGAATGTCAACAAATTTTCCAACTATTTGCTAATGTCAATCATCACATCCATTCTGCATGTGTCACTTGGGGGATACAATTCCTTGAGCTTATTCTTTATCGAGGTCCTTAATATATCAATGGTGTCACTCTTCTTCTCAACCTCTGCAAGGATCCTATCTCATTCCACCCGATTGTCTTTGTTTTTAGCCTGGAAACTCCTTTAAATCTGCCTCATGAGTGGCAACCAACATGCATGCTTGCCACCCGATCCCTGTCTTCACAATTTTCATAAACAACTTCACCATATGAGCCATGGTTTTTACTAATGAAAAGAAGAAGCTCGAGTGTATTGTATTGGTTATGGTCACCTCAATTTTTCTTTCTCTTTTTTCTTATGTGCACATGCCATAACTTCTTCCATGACTCTAGTGCTAGGGTTTTTTTGCATCATTGATATTCATGCATTAAATCCTCCAAACAATGGAGAGATGATTCATACTTTTGCAAGGGTGGGAATTCTGGGCATGCTAGTATGATTGAATCTGTATCAATTCTACCTTTTTATATACCTCGTACAAATCTTCCCTTTTCCTCCCATAACTCAACCTTTAATTAAAATAGTCTTCCTTCCCCTTTATCTCCTTGTCCCTCTCAATAATTTATTTATTCTTTTCTTCCAACTCCTTTTCCAACTTTTATTTTGTTATTCCTTCCAAAAACCTAGGCCTCTACTTCCACCAATACCTTATTCAACATTACACACTTGTTCATCAGTTAATTGTTGAGAATCCACCAATGGATTCACTTTGCAGAGCTCGGTGAAGCTCAGACATCAAAGTAAGGCTCCCGTGCTTACTTCAAACTCAGGTTCATCCACATGGGACTCAAATGACCAAGAAAACATATTTCTAGTGTGTGGAAATGCACTTCCTTATCAAAATATGACCAACAAAAAATTTGGTCCATTGGTACATGTGTATCTAGTAGTAGTGACGTGAACCCTTGTTGGGATCTACATCATAAGCCATAGTAGGTCCTTGTTGGGTAGATGCATGTGCACTTCCACCCATGCATGCACCCCCTTCGGAACCCTACCACCAAAACTTGTATCCCCCCCAAGACTTCCACCTTTCTCCTTTTCTTCTTCTTCAACATTGTGCTCCACCTCCTCTCGACCAAGTTTTGTATTATACCTACTACTTCTTTCTCCACAACACTCTCTAACTCTTTCTCTAGAAAGGTGTGGTAGTCTCATGCACATTTTTCCTAATTCTTCTTCTCTCCTTCTTCCTCTCGAGCATCCTCTAAATGCACACTCTCTCTCTCATCAAATTCATGCACATTGTATATGGGAGGGTTCTTTTTAGGCTCTCATTCCTCTTCCTCCCCCTTTGTTTCCTCATTCTTCAAGCTCTCCATCTTCTCAGAGTCAAAACTCTATATTACCCTTTTCTTCTTCTTACCAGATACTTTTTCACTAGGGGACTTGCTTCCTTTACTAGACTTCTTCCTATGAGTATAAGTACTCATACCTGCACATGTCTCTGTGTCCCTATGGTCTAGCCCTACATGCATGCTCGGTGCCTACTCATTGTAGGAGTTTCTTCTCTATCTCTCTTCTTTATCTCCACCTTCTTTCTTCCTACAAGGTCCTCAGGGATAGAAACATCATCTTCTACATACATGCCCTTCTCAAATTTTGGTCATAAATGAATATACACCCTTGTTGTAGTTGTCCCTGTAATCGGTATTGTAATGGGTTTGAGAAAATGTATGTCATGAGAGACATATTTTTCCACATACATGCACTTTTTTTGGGTAGACAAGTGTTCGACGCAAGCTGCATGATGCTCCTGGTCCACTTCACTTAGATCAAATCTCAATTTCTTGGCCTCCTTAAATTTGTTGACTGCACTTTCTATGGAAATATTGCATTGTGAAGGAAAAAGGAAATTTGCACCATGGGCTCTTGGTGTCATCAGTCAATGTAAACTGCCAATATAAAATTGTTGGTAGACTACAAACTTCAACCTCATCCCCCACCAAGGCTGGTAAGTTTCTCTGGGATCCTCCACTCTACTGCCAAAAGGCATCACACATCCTTTTACCACCATTTATCCAAGTGCGCCTTGTACGTCAGGTGTCATAGTATCACAAGTATATGCTTCAAACCTCTTAGCAGGAGAGGGGTCTTCTTCGGGGTACTCCCATATGTTGTTGTTCGGCCCATCGGGCACTCCAATTCAGAGAATACAATCAAAAGAAGATATTACCATACATAATATTCTCTCCATCTCATGTGTGACATCAATGATATCTTCTATAATGAAGGTGAGAGATGTTGTAGATGGTCCCTTTTGTTATCTTCCTGCAACATTCAACCATCTCTTATTAACTTGGGTCCATCATTCTTGTCCATTTCAATTTGGTAAGTAGGCACACATCCATCTTCATCACTGATCATCATTGATCTTTGCAATATCAAAGGTGTGCCCACCTTTCTTGTACTCATACCTTAGTTGTTTCTTTGACAACCTCATTGTTTCCCAAGTCATCATCAAATGACTCTCCAATGCAGATAAGTCCAATGTACTTGAGATTAACTATGGAGTTATGTGCATCCTCCTTCCCATGAAGTAAAAATAGTCTTCATGTACACATGACATAAGCCACTAGTACAATCTCTCAGGCTTTCAAAAATGGTAGTTCATATAGTTGTAAAAAGTCCAGCCTTCTTCAATGTCTTCTACACTGAATCATCATATACTAGTTTTTCATCTTCTTGTTCTTTCACTTGTGGGTCGAACTAGCTCCAAATTCATATCCTTCTCATTCAAATCGGTTTTGATGGTTATAATCACTTATAACCATTTTTTTTACATGGGACACCCACTCCATTCCCATCAATACCCCATCTGGTATTGCATCTCTGAATACCATTCCTCATTGAAACTCTTCACCATAACTGGTTTTCCCTTTCCCTTCTTCTTGGGTGAAATGGTTTTTTCTTTCTGGTGTCATTCTTGTCAGTAACTTGATAATTCTACCTTGTGCTTTGTTTTTTGATGCCTCTAACTTAGAACCCCACTCCTTCACACAAATCTCTACAATCCATGCCCTAGTTCTTCAAACCCTAACCAAAGAGAACACTTTTTTTTCACACTACACCATCCAAACCCATAAAACTTCTTTCACAAACCCACTCTACACATGGCCATGTTCATCTTCACAATCTGGTTCATGAATTTCTACTTCACAATCGATCATTCACACAAATTCACAAGGATTCCCTAGTTCACAAGAGCTCTTCCACAAGTTATCGCAAGGTAAAAATAACTTACCCCACCCCTATTTATAGTTTTTCACTTTTTACCACATTAATTACCATGCCACCTACCACCATACTACCACAATAAATATGACCTTTCCTTCTCCCCCAAGCATGTTTTCCTCCATGCATCCAATGCACATAACCTCTAAACTTCTAGTGCATGTAAAAACACTACACTACTGACATGAGACCTCCTTACACTGCATGCTCCAGTGCATAAAGTACATCAACCACTGTGTCCTTTTCCAAGTAGTTTTCCTTCCATAGCCTACCTCACATTACCTCTGTGCATTTCATTTCCTATATGTGGATTTTTCCTTGGCATCATTCTTATTATCACCATCTTCCTTGACACCTTACCATTTTCCAACAACCATTATCACCACCACTACACGTGCCCCTCTGATACTTAGGACTTCCATCATGCTTTTTTTTTCCTAGGCCATTATCAACATCAATTCTTATATGCATGCCTCTATTTTCACTCTACCCCACACTAAATGTATGTGTGGTCCTCTGCACATGAACTCAAAAAGAGAGTAATCAACTTCTAGTGCAAAGCAATGCACTTATTACACAAAACACTAAACTAAATTGACAAAGCATAACAACGTTGAAAGGAAACACATATAAAGGAAATGCATTAAGGGAAACCTATTCTAACTAGAAATACTGCCTTATTACAAACACCAAGAAGACTTATTTATAGTAGGGCTTCAACCTACTCCCATTTGAAGTAACTAGGAAACCTTGTCCCATCCAAAGTGCTGTAATTAGAAAGCACCTGAATCAAGTATGTAAGTCACAACATATAGTCCCAACCAATGCACTTGGAACTTCCCAGGATGGCACAAAAACTTAGAATCATATAAAAGAACCATCTTCCCAACCTCAATCTTCTTGTTCTTAATATGTCGATCATGTCATGCCTTCTTCCTAGCCCTTTTTTCTTCTTCTGCTCCAATGAGCTATAATACACCTTTTCATCCATCCACTACATCAGTTTTTCTATATGCTCTTCAAGTGCTTTTTCATCATCCAATCCTCCTCATGCATGCAATACATAGGGAGGGTAACATGAATTCTATGGGAAAAAAAACTTTTGCAAAACACCAATTGAAAAGGTGTGGCCTTGTTCAATCTTTTATAAGTTGTCTTATATGCCCAAAGTACAACAAAGAAGACTTTATCATCCCAGTCCTTTCTTCCAACATCACAAATATTTGTCAAAGTATGGTTCAATATCTTGTTGAAAGCCTTCAGTGCCATTGGCCTATGGATGATAGGGGTTTTTTTGTGATGCACCACCATAAACTTAGCTAATAATATCCTTGATAGTCTCATTCAAAAAGTGTGTGCCCCTATCACTTGTCAGACTCAATGACATCCATATCTACTGATAATGTTTTCCCACAAGAACCTTGTTGTTGTGTAGCTTCGTGTAATCCTTTTAGAGTGCATTTCTTCCCCACCTTGTAAGATAATTTGTACAAGTTATAATATAGCATGATCCATCCTACGCGCGCGGGTGGGGAAATAGGACCCAAAAATCAATTTCCCATTTTTCAAAAGGTTTTACACTAGCAATAGGTCGCAAAGGCATCTCATCTCTATGCCCAGGCTTTCCAAGGTGCTTGATAAAGTGGTCACAAGCCTTGCAATACTCTATACAATCCTTGTAAATCATTTCCCACAAAGGCCTGCCAATAGAATCTTGCACATGGTGGCATTTCCTACATAGTGACCACCTATAATTCCACCATGAGCCTCTTCCATAATGGCAGGGTGCTCATGTTCAAGTACACACCGCACAAAAAACCTCATCATGACCTAACTTGTAAAGATCTCCACCTATCAACATATAGGGCATGACACATATAACAAGTTGTTTCTTCTCCAAGGCCTTCATGCCTTCAAGCACCACACACACATACACAAAAAAATACAATAATATCTTCCAAATCAGAGGGCACATGGTTTAATCTAATAATTGTGCATCTAAATTATATCCTCAATGCTCTGTACATCCTCACCCAAATTAATCCTAGATAAATGATCTAGTCCTAAGTTTCTCTTTCCTGGCTTCACCACAACTATAAATTCAAAAATTCCTAGAACAAGAGAATCCATCTACATATGTGCCCCTACAAAAATGGGCTTATTGACCAGATACTTCAATGCCATGTGATCTATATAGAATATAATGGAGTTTCCAACAAATACTACCTAAACTTATGCAGGGCATAAATCATAGATAAAACTTCACGCTCCGTAGTTGTGTAGTTCTGTTCAGCTGGGGTCAATTTCCTACTTAAAAAAAATAGGGTGATCAATAATACCCTCTCCAGGATGGGCTAATATTGTGCACAATGGCCATGCCAGAGGTCCACATGCACATGAAATGGTTTGGTCCATGAAGGAAAATGTACAAATAGGCACAAAAGTAAGCCTTTCCTTCAATGTCTCAAACACATTATTGCACCTCACCCCAATGGAACTTACCCTTTCTCTTTAATAAATTCCTCCAAGGGCATGAAAATCTTGGCATAACCCTTAATGAAATTTTTAGTACCCTATGTGTCCAAGGAACCCACACACTTCACTCTTGGTTAGTAGGCTCCTCTAAGCCCAAAATAACAACAATCTTAGTAGGATCTACCAACAAACCTTCTTTGCATATGATATGTCCCAAAAAGAGTTCCAAAGGGTGTAGAAAAAACACTTCTTGATGTTGAGAGAGATGCTCAACTACTCTGCACCTCTCAAACATAAGTCTCAATTGTCACAATGGTCTTTAACTAGCCCATAAATAGTCCAATCATCTAAGTAAACCTACAAGAACTTATGTATAAAATCCTGAAATGCTTGCACCAAATGCATGAAAAAATACCACATGCATTCTTCAACCCAAAAGGCATAACTGTGTATGCAAAACTTCCCCATTCAGTGGTGAAAAGTTTTTTTCTCTTGATCCTCTTTAGCAATCCGCACCTGATGATATCTAGAGAACCCATCAATAAAGGAGTAGATCTCACACCCTGCCATGCCACCTCCAAGATCTCTTCTATAAAAGGTGTGGGGAAAGGATCTATAACACAAGCAACATTTAACTCCCTATAATCCACATATCCTTATCCTACCATCTTTCTTGATACTTATCACCATTGGGCTAACCCATTCTATGATTCCTCTATGGGCTCAATGATTCTAGATTTCAACATCTTGTCAATTTCTTCTTTAACTTTGATGCATGCATGTTAGGATTCATCCTATAAGGCCTCTTCCTAACCAGGTGCACACCTTCCTTTAACTTAATTCTCATCTCACCCAAAGATTCATGCACCCTTTTAACTCATGATAGCCTCTAGGGAAAAATCCTGGAAAGTCACACAACAACAAACTCAATAATCTTAGCAACCTCTGAATCAGACCAATAATCACCAATGATAGCCTCTTTAGGTTCAAATTTTTGTTCCAATGTTGACCTTATTTTTTTCATAGGCTCATGGTATGCACACACCCATTCATCTACACTATCCATGACCTCACACATACCCATAGTGTGATCAACATCCAAGTTCTCTACCTCTTCATCATCTATCATATAAACCATCTTTCCTTTTTCCTTTTTAACTAGGCACGCCCAAGTTGTTCTTCATCAGTCTCCTCTTCTTTCAAAGTGTGCCTCGAGGTCTGATTCTCCCAACAACTCCTGAATGAGTTCTTCATCTTTTTCACTATCTCCCATAGTCAAGTGCTTCATTATCTACAATGCCTTCATTCACAGTGGTTTAGTAGAAAAGTAATCAAAGGTCTTAAACCATACCTATGTAGTCAACTCTATCCAATTCCTTGTTGCTCTATTCAACTCTACATAGACATACCATGCATGCACATGCACAACCTCACAAGGTGGAATAGAACTTATGCACCCATAGTGATGGTGGAAAAGCTTCCTGCCCCTCTATTCCAGAGTCTCTCACACTTCTAACATGGTGTTGAACAAGATCCTTCCCATGAAATTCATAGATTTGAGAGGGTACATTACTTCTTAAAAATATAGAGAGAGTGCAATTCTCACTTCACGCCACTCCACAAGATTATCCTGTGTGTAATCCACCAACGCATTGTTATGACCCACATAGAAAGTATAAACTAACATATTTCTTCTTTCTACCTGATCTTTCCACTGGGCTTCCATAGCGTAGAAAAACCTCAAGATTTCCTTCACCAATACATAGGTACTTGTTATTTCCCAAATGCCTAATAGAAATGCACCTGCTTACATGACGTAAAATTCTACTCTTTTCATTTCTCATCCAACCATCTCATAAGTCCCATGCACCCAGTTTATCACAAGAAACACTTGTTTATATCACTCATAGATTGTGAATCATCCCACTAAATTAATTACTCCTTCCTTTGATGGCTCCAAGGACCTCGGATCCTTGATGGTGCACACATAAATTTTGTTTATATCCTCTTCACTCAAAGGTTCTACATAAGGCACAACCTTTCCATCTCATCAAAGGGATGATCACACACTCCTTATTTTTTCAAAGCTGATATAACCCTTATTGAATCGTAGAGATCAACATTATTTACATAACACCAGGGGCACCCAAGTAATGTTGGAAAACTATCTTTTCTAAGCGCACTAAGACTTCAAAATCACCAGTAAACTCAGCCCCCTGAATTGTAATAGTGGCATCTTTCAAAACTCCAACAGATGGCTTTAGTCCTATTTTCCATGAACAACACATTCAAGATGGTGTAATGGTGGTCTCCCCATCTGATAGCCATGCATCCAAAGTGAGTACATTCACTTCCACACACTGTATCAATCAAGATGTTACTCAAAATCCACCCATCAACAACTACGCATTCAACGTAATCTCTTTATCATAATCAATACTATGAGGAGGCAAGTTGGCATGCAAGATTTGTCTCCCATGCTCACCCTCAACATGTGGTACCTTTTCTCTCAGCCATTCCCCTAACAATGGAATGATGTTCTCTTGGCACAACAAACTTACAAACCTCCTTAATGTCATCCACATCTGTCTGGGGTAGTGTGGTTGCATTTTCCTGTTCTATCTTCCACAACTTCTCCTTCAAGCATTATATCTCACCTTGCAAGTTCTTGATAACCTCCATAGATTCTTGATACACTTCCTTCTGATGCATAGGGTCGGGATACTTTGCATTGATAACCTCCTTCTTTGTAATAACAGGCTTCTATTTGGGAACCTCATGGGCATGCACAACTTCAACAGTAGTAACTAACAACATATCATATCAGATCAGTGCTAACATGGGCATCCACTGATCTCCCACAACACATTGTACTCTAACCATCCCCATGCCCTTATCTTTCTTATGCTTCTTTCTCAGGTGCTCATACAAATCCGGGAACTCTTCATAATTGTGGTTCTTTCCACAAAAGGAGAAAACAATGTTATGAGGGCATTCACTGCCTATAATGATCAGGAGATCCACATGTATAACAGGTTCCATGGGAAATCACTTCTTCCACCCCCACGACCTCATGACCTCTAAATCCTCCATGGTAGCCTCTACCTCGACCACCTCCATCAGAATGCCCTTCATTATTATTCTTGATTCTTAACCATGATTATCACTTTGCTCCTTGGAATTGTTTGCAACACTAGTTTGTCACACACCCATATCAATTGCTTCATGAATTTGATCAATCAACCTACAGTTCTTCATGTCATGAGTGTGTGATTTGTAAAATCTTACAGTAATTAGACACGTTCTTCTTGATGGCATGCTCAATAAAGGAACTTGCTTGAATCATGATCTAAATGGAATATTTCACAATCCAACAACATGGCACACACCAATCTACGAGGGAAACTATCCTTGGTATGACCCTCTACTTCACAATTTGTACACCACAACCCACTTATGTGTCTCATGTGTTGAATTGGTGAAAATTTTTCTAACTACTTCTCCATAGAAGTAATTTGCACCTCCAAAAGGGACTCACTCTAGTGTCCACACTACCAATGGCCTCAACACATAGAGCTTCCTCAAGAGCTTCACATGGATCTATAAAATTCTTGTGTGAGAGTGCCCTCCTAAATGGGGTTATCAAACCACCAATGAACCATTGTGCATGTTGACTAGGATGAATATCATAGATAACTTTGATAACAAAGTCTTAAAATGGGCATCATATTCCCTTACACTTTCAGCCATGCCCTGTTTGATATCCTTTAACATGCTGATGCTCTTCTTCTACTCAAATTTAGGTATATGAAATTCTGCCAAGAAAGCATCACACAACATGGTGTAATCTACACAAGTCTGATTCGGATCAAACTTCCTATACCAACTATGCACGTGTGCCCCTACAACATAGTTACAAAATGACTTGCTTTGTGCTTGGGGCTATAATGCCCTTGGTGCCCATAGTATTTCACACATATGAATGTGCATGCTCATGGCATCTTCAATGCCTCTATACTCTAGGAGATGAAGGGACATCTCATAATACACCTATTTGGGGTTGGTGTGGACCATGCCCACCAGATCTAGATCCTATATTTCCTCTCCATGTTCCCTCCACCTCCAGAACCACCAGATCCACTAGATCCCAAACCTCCAAATCCTCCTGATCCTCCTCCTATGGTGGGAATTGACCAGAGGATGTGTTGCCTTGTGTTCTAAAATTTTTACTAAAATTAAACTCCCACATTCTACGAAGTTGTGCTACTTCCAGACATAATACCAATGTTCTACATGCACCCACATTCTATGTTGATGATGGTGCTAAAAAAATACCTCCAACTAGACCTCTAAATAATGCAAAATGATGCCTTCCCCTCCATAGATGAATAAGCTACCTGATTAACTCCTAAAATTGATGGTAAATTAACTCTATCTATCACTACTCTACTACCCACACTAGCTTTCTTACTAATGATATTTTCGTAGAAACTAGAAAACCAAGCACAAGGGCTAGGTCACCAAGAGGGATCAAATGCATGCACCCATGGTTTTCCATGTAGTTTCCACCGGCATGCACTCTCATCTAAGGTCAAAGAGGGTTCTCTTCCATGTTTACCCAAATGGGGGAGTTCCAGATGCTCTGGCTCCACATCCTCTCGTGAGCTCCAAATCCTTCATGAGCCATCTCTCTCCACAACACCATTCATTCCAAAATTTCACATTTTTTCTCCAAATCCCTCTCACACCTCATTAAACTTAAGCCACCTTTCTTCTCTCTATCCTTTCTACCACCAGTCCACCATATTTCACCACACCTACTCCTGCCCCCATGCATGGTGGGGTTTAGCTAGCCATAGGTTTCTCTTCAAAATCTAGTGTTACCATCAAGATTTTAATCACTAAAGGGATAACACATGTAGAAAAAATATCCTCTGGGCTCACACAAGAACTAGAACTCAACTACCTCTAGATAGGAATAAGTAGACACAACATACTCCAATATATAGCTATTCAACACACCACTCCACCAGTGATCTACAATGCACATCCAAGGTAAATCAACATCATGCAAATTTGATAATCTTCCTACATCCAAACAAGAGTTCTATACCTCCAATTCCTCTTTAATGCATATCCTACCAGCCACTCATACAACTCTATAGGAAAATAGAAAATAACGTCTCATAGAGCTTGTGATAAATATTTTTTCAACCCACACTGTGCATTAAACTTCAGGTCCAATGTTGTATCTCTTTTGTGCAAACTCATCCTCCAAATTCTCTACCCAACTTTCAATAGTGTCCAAATTGATCCGGTATGTTTCCATCATGCACCATCCTTGCAATGGCTTTGAAAAGAGGTCTCGAAATGGAACCAAAATGTAGTCTTATTTTACCCACCAAAATCCCAAGGCATGCGCACATCACCACCAGAAACCTTGAGCGCTCACCCAAAGCACACAAGGGTACCAGGTCCCTCTTTTATGTGAGCTCTATCAAGGAGTTAGCATGATGAACATATATATATATATATCCATATTCATAACAAGCATTCAAGTATATTACAGAATATAAGCTAGATCTAGATCATAAGCCTAAGATATAATAATCAAAGTATCAAGATTAAATTAAATCACCATGCAAGAACCAAAATCCATGAGATGTTTATACAACCAATATCCAGCCACAAAGATCCATTATATTAAGTATTGTATGTTTACATACATATAAGTGTCACCATGAGTCATGCACACATATTCCAACAGCATAACTCTATACAAAAGTGATCATACTAACCTATGCAAATCATACATATATATATAGGGTGGGGACTTTCCTTCACCTTCCACGCCTCATAGGCATCCTCACCACTTTCCTTAACTCATAACAATGATTCATCCATTTTACCATTCCTTTTAATACATAAATTTGGGGAAAAACAAAATCTGTTCGATATTTTTTTCTCTCGTGGTACTTATGATATTTTTCCTTTTTTCAGACTTTAGGGATAAAATTTATATAGTCAATTGTTGGCATTGTGTTGAATTTCATCAATGATCTATATTTACTTTCCAAATCTTGTTGGAGTTATTGAATTTGCAAGTCTTTCTCCATTTCTCAATTGGGAAATGTATTCATATTTTTGTTGAAGGACAAGTTACAAATTTTGTAGCATGTATTTTGTATGTTACAACTCAAATTCAATTTTGGAGAGGGCCAACACTTGAGGGGTAAGGATTCTCATCATGGGGTGAGCTAGGCTCACCTTCAAACATAGGCATTTTCCTTTATCTACCAATGAGGAGTCTTTAACAATGGGTATTGGCTCAATAACATGTTCCTCCAAAATAGGGTTTGGAGGAGGTGGAGATGCAGATGGGGAATCCTAAGGTGTGGGGTTCAGTGCCTAATTGTGGATGTTACTTCATGTTCTTCCATTAAGAGGATTTCCTCTACCTAATGCTCAATAGTTATCCTAGAGGACCTTAATTTCTTTTTGGGTCTTTCTTCTATCATAGGTTCTATTTCAGGGGTTTATGTTTGGGCTAATTTCAACCTCTAGAGCATATTTATTTTGGAATTTGAGCCATTTCTTCATCCCATTGCATTTTTTAATGAAGTGGTGTTTCAAATTAGATGAATCAACCCCTAAAATTTCAAATATTTAGCCCCTCAAAATTTTCTATGGAGGAGGAAATAGAGGCATGTAAGAAATGGGGAAGGTCAATTTTGTTTTTGTTCCTTAGCCTCTCCATGGTGTAAGTGTATGAGGATTCTCACTACAGGGCCAAGAATTATTTCATATTGGCCTTCACAGTGAAATATTTTATAACCCATTTTTCCATTGAGCCCCATGGTTCTGGAAAATTGATCTTTTTATACCTTTTACCTTTTCCATTATTATCAAAAACCAATTCTAATTTCTCCTTTTCCCCATAGAAAATATCTTAATTATCTCAGTATGGAGCTCTAAAATTTACTAATTTCCCTATCTGAGGAATGCCAAAATTTCACTAATAATTGAGGCACTAAACATAATTTTTATACCTTTTACACGTGAATTTTCATCATCGAGATTTTGGAAAATTCCTCTTGTCATTGTTGGATTGAATTCTTTTTACATGAGCATGAAGTCCAACCATCCTGAATTTTTCAAAAATAGCAACAAACTTGGCATCTACTAATAAATCCATAGAATTTTTTGGTTCATAACAAACTCTAATACCCATTATGGTGTAGGAATAGAAGTGAAAATGGCACATGAATGGAGGTGCTAAGGGCACATGAATGGAGGTGGTGCAAGAATGGGAGGTAATTCAGATTGTTAAAAATGACAGGGAAAGTAGTTAAGTCGGTGGATTTGATATGGAGGTAACAAACTTGCTATAATTATAAAGGGATGTAAAATTTATGGGAATGTGAGTGGTAATTGGGAAGTGTGTGAGGGATAATGGGAAGCACATGTGGTAAATGGGAAAGGTTAATGGGAAGCATGTGAAATTTTATGGTAATGGGAAACATGTGAACAACACCTTGAATCGACTAACAATTAACACTATCATAATTAAAAATTTTGGTAACTTAAAAAGGAGTGTTGGCACATACCTTCTCACCTTTCACTTATCACAAATACCCTCCATGACATGGATGCTTAGCTGATTTTTTGATACAATTCTACATGGCATGATTCTGAGGTGACCACCATCTCTGGTTTTCAGCCACCTTTGTTTTATTTCAACAATTTTTTTTTCTTTTTTTTTTTTTTGGAAGGAATGACCACCATTTCTAGGTTTTCAACCACCCTTCATAGGAAGATGGTTTCCATTTATGGTTTTTCAACCATCCCCTTTTATTAACATTTTTTGAGAATCAATTAACTTTGGATTAACTTGGACAAGGAGACCTCATCCAATAAATTCAAAGTTGAATTAGCTTGCAACATATTTTTGAATTCTTCTCGGATGTTAGTTTTGGTATAAATGTAGTCTATGACCATTAACCAACATCACCCTCCTTTCACCATCAATTGGAATAAGATACAAATACCATTATTGTAGAATTCTTCTATTTGATATGGGCCCATCCATCTGGTTTGTATCTTCCCTTAAAATCCTTGTATTTTGAGTCAAATAACATATCCCAATCTCCTCTTTGAAACTTCCTCTATGTTTGATGTGTTGGTCATGCCACAACTACCTCTGATGTTGGACTAGCTCAGTTTGATGCAATGCTTCTAGTCTCATCTCATCCAACTTTTCAACTAGGTAATTCTTGATTTTTATGCCTTTGATAATTCAATCCCTACTTCAACAACTATTTTTAATGTTTAATCTCATACTCTATGGGAAAGATAGGTTTCTTCCCATAGACCAACTCATATGGAGTAAATCATGTAGTTTTTTTCCAAGTTGTATTATAAGCCCATACTGCTTCAGAAACTTTTACACCCAATTCCTTCTTGAAACATCTATTATTTTAGTCAAGATGTTTTCTAGTTCCCTATTGGTAACCTCAACTTGACCATTAGAATTGAGGGTGGTAAGGAGATGAATTCTTGTGCCTCACCTGATATGTTTTCAAAAATAACTAATCACATTTGACATGAATTGAGGTCCTTGATCTGAAATAATTGACCTTGGTGCTCCAAATCTCTAAAAATATGCTCATACAAGAAATATACCACCTTTTCATCTCTAGCATACTAGAGAGATTTTACTTCATCCCATTTTGTTACATAATTATGTATACCAAAGATATATTCTTTCCTTGAGAAGGTGGATCAATTGGTCCTATGAAATCCAATCCCCACTTCTCAAATGGTTCCAAAACTATTGGGGTTGAAGAGGCATTTCATTTGACAATGTTGGTTTCCCCATACATTGGCACTTATCACATTGCCACACATATTTCTTGACATCCTTATGCATTGAAGGCCAATAATACCCAACTCCTAGAACTTTATGAATTTTTCTTTTGACTAAATAATTCCCTCATATGGTTCATCATGGCAGGATCTAAGTATATCAAATATTTCATCTTCAATCACACACCTACGTAAGACATAATCAGTCCACATTTAAAAACATTCCATCAAACCACTTATACATTACACTTTGTTTGATTAACTATTTTCTTTTTTGGGTGTAAGAAAATATGGAAACTTCCCTATGGCCAAATAATTAGCCATATCAACAAACCAAGGAGAGCTGGTGGAAACAAAAATAAGTTCTCATCTAGGAAATCATCATTCACTTGTTCATCTATACTAAAAATATTCTTGAAAGAAAATCAACTACCACATTTGCTTTACTAGGTTTATCAACAATTTTAATATTGAATTCTTGCAATAATAACATCCATCTAACAATTCTTCCTTGAACCAAGGGTTTTTCATTAAATATCTAATGGAAAGAGTGGTTTGTATGAATGATCACTTCATACCCTGTGATGTAGTGGAAAAATTTGTTGATTTATAAACAAAACTACAAGAAATTCTTTTTCTATGGTAGTATAGTTCCTTTCAACTGGGAGATATTTTTATTAATGTAATAAATTACATGCATTGCCTCTCCCTCTTCTTGTTGACCCAAAACAACCCCAACTACCTCATTGGAAGCATCAATTTGAATATGAAAGGGAAGATTCCAATTTGGTCCCCTAAGAACTAGAGTATTAGTTAGTTTCTCTTTTATGATGTCAAAATATTTTTGACAAGCTTCATCCACTAGAATTCATAAATCCTTAGTTAAAAGTGCAAACAATGAGAGGCTATTTTGCTAAATTTAGAGATAAATATCCTATAATAACCTGTATGTCCTAAGAAACTTCATACCTCAGTTTGACTCTTAGGTGATGGGAGTTGTACAATGATCTTAACTTTATCTGGATCCACTTTGATTCCTTCTACTAAAATATGGTGTCCCAAAACTATCCCTTGTTCCATCATAAAAATACACTTCTCATGATTGAGAGATAATTGATGTTTTCACATCTAGAGAGAAATTTATCCAAGTTATTCATTTCCTCTTGGATCTAGTTCCATAGACTATAAATTCATCCATATAAATTTCCACATAGTCATGAGTAAGATCTATAAAAATTTCTAGCATAGCTCTCTGAAAGGTAGTAAGAGCATTACATAGACCAAAAGGAAAAACCCTATAAGAAAATGTCCCCCATGGGAAAGTGAATGTGGTCTTTTCTTGGTCTTTTGGTGCTACCATTATTTGGTTGTATCCACTAAATCCATCTAAAAATGAAAATATATTTTCCCTAATAAGTTGTCCAAAACTTGGTCAATGAAGGGTAAAGGGAAATAATCTCTATGAGTAGCTTTGTTCAATTCTCTATAGTAATCAACAAACCCTCCATTTTCATTTTTCTTGGGTACTATGACTAATGGAGACACCCACTGACTATCTGAGATTGGATAAATAAATCCCACCTGGAGTAGTTTCTCAATTTTAGTCTTTACAATGTCTCTCAGGGAAGGGTTTATCCTTCTCTTGGGGTTGTCTAACTGGTCTAGAATCAGATGGTGTAAATGTGATGTGTGCAAATGTTAGGATGAATACCCTTCATATCACTATATTCCCAAGAAAAATCTTGAGGATGGGAGCATAAAATTTTAAACATGGTATTCTCCTCTTGATTGGTGAGCCAACTATTAATTATCAATGCCTTCCCTAGAAAGATAGGTAACTTATTTAGTATTTGGGTGGAGAGAATTTACCATTGGATACTCTCTTAGTAATGAGTTCAAGGGACATTTATGAGGTAGAAACCTATGGATTTCAGATATGTTATGAAAACACACTCAGTAAGGTCAATGTTTCTTGTAAAAGGAAGATTAATGGCTGCATGTTTTCATCTAAGATCTCTTCTTCCTTTACCTCTAATGTTTGTGAATTAATTATAGGGGAATCCAATCTTAAACCTTCTCCGAGTGTTCTTAAATTATTACCACATCTAATGAGGAAAAAACATCCTTAATAATCCTCTAGACACTAATACACCATTGATTGCATGAAATAAAAAATGTTTTGCAGCTAGGTATAGAGATATTTTCTTTGCATCATGTCCATTAGTGATTGTCATATCTCCTGTCCTATAGTCAATAAGTGTTGCAACAGTGGCTAGCCATGGGCATCCTAAGATTAAGGGATATCCAATTTTCTTATTCTTAGTCTTAATAACCATGAAGTCTATAGAATAATCCCATGACTCAATTGTGATTGTTACATCTTCTATGACTCCTTTGGGTTTAACCACGATTGATCAACCATTTGTAATGCCACTAGATTTTATTGTAAATCAAGAAGAGATGGTGTTGATAGGGTAGTTTTATTCATTACATTATGTAACACTCGATGTTACACTTCAACAAACTAACAAGATTTTATAAACCTTTAGTTACCTTTTTATACCTTCAATGATTTTTAGCAATGCAACAAATAAAATCTAGCATAATATTAAGTTTACAAAATCCCTTGATTCTTTTTATGATGTAATGAATAAAATTATTATTTAATTCAATACTAAGTATAAAAGGAATAATAACCGATCGTTGCACAAGAAATCGGATGCTAATCAAACACCACGATCAATAAGATAAAATCAATTCACCAATAGCTTTAATAAAACCTTTGCAAAAAATGAGAAACAATATAATATATTATTAAAGAACTCAATGAAATACAATGAGAATGATATTTTCTTATATAGACAAGGAATAACAATCTAAGAAATAGTTAAGGTCGTAGATCAAGCCATAAATCAAGGAAATAACTAGTCAAGAACATAGATTTAGGAAAGAACTAGACATCAAGGATCTAATCAATACCATAGATCAAGGAAAGAACTATACATAGCAGCTCTAAATAATATCCCCTAATAAGTAAATAAATAAAAAGAAATATCTACATACATAAGTGGGTGAGGATAAATAAAATAAAGGTAAATAAAGTATCTAGGTGAACATGAGCTAAGGTAAATACCTACTGTAACACCCCCTCAAGTGTAGCTAGGGGCCCCGAATAGAAGTGATATGTCCACAATATGAGTCTCGACAACTAGGCTCGATGAGGTACTCATGTACAATATATCCATGAAGAAATGTCAAGCCAAAAGAAGGAAAGCATCTTGCTAGAAGGAAAGAGAAAGAAGAAAAATAAGGAAGATGTTCTCACAAACACCCCCAAGAACAAATTTCAAAACCCAAGCATTCCACGTAACTCAAGGCAGAGAGGTGATGTAAATGGCTTCATAAAGATGTCCGCAACCTCTCGCTCGAGTCCCAAATATACTCCAAGCAAAGAACTCCATCCTGAATGTGCTGACGAATGAAGTGTATGTGTATATCAATATGCTTGGTCCATTGGTGCTCAACAGGGTTGTGAGAAATGTGAATTGCACTTTGATTGTCACACCAAAGTACATTCTCGTGAATCCTATGGGTATCTAAACTATTTTAATAACTATCGAAGCTAAATAATCTTTTGACTCGCAGTAATCGATGCCTTGTACTCTACCTCTAAAGATGAAAGTGTAATAGCTTGTTGATTTTTACATGCCCAAACAACTAGAGAAGAACCAAGAAAAAAAAGATAGCCAGAAGTGGAACACATGTCATCAATAGAACCTTCCCAATATGAATCTATATACCCAACCAACTAATTAGAACCCCTAGTGTATTGTAAGCCAAAGTGGGAAGTGCCTTGTAAATAGTACAAAATCCTTTTAGTAGCCTGCTAGTGACTACTATGAGGAGAATGTGCAAACCGAGATACAAGCCCTACTGTAAAATAAATATCAGAGTGAGTATGGGTCAAGTACATGAGACTCGCAACCAATTGCCTATATAATGTAGGATCACAAATTGGTGTGGTACATGTGGAAGTAAGAGTAACCCCAGACTGAAAAGGAGATGGACTTGGCTTGCAATCAGCCATATCAAAGTGCCTTAGAAGATCATGGGTGTACTTTTGCTGACTCAAATGAATCCCCAAATCTATATGAGAAATCTACAAACCAAGGAAATAATGTGATAACCGAAGATCTCATTCATGTCAAATACATAGAAAGATCCTCTCGAATACTTTGAATGTGGAAGAAGAGCTTCATAGTAACAAATCATAAATATACAAGACAAGTATCACAATATCCTCACCAACATGTTGGAGATACACTATATGATTAGAGTGGCAATGAACAAAACTAGTATATAGAAGAAAAGAATCCATCTTCTCATACCAATCCTAAGGGGCTTGTTTGAGACCGTAGAGAGACCTTCGAGCCTACAAACAAGAGAAGAATCTTGAAAAAATCCAGGCTGCCACGCTCCATGTATATTTCCTCTTGTAGATATCCATGTAAGAAGGCACTCTTCATCCATTTGGTATACGAGCCACCCTGTGATGCAAAGCAATAACAAGTACAAGGTGTACAAAATCCATCTTGGCAACGGGTGCAAAAGTCTAAGAGTAATCAATACCTTCAACTTGTGAAAAACCCTTTGTAAAAGGATGAGCCTTATACTTTTCAATGGACCCATCAAATGCGTATTTGGTTTGGTATACCCACTTACACCTAACCATATTTCTTCCTTTAGGAAGAGATACCAAATCCCAAGTATGATTCTTCATCAAAGAAGAATACTCAACTTCCATCACATCATCCCACTCTTGTATCCCATGAGCCTTTGAAAAAGATTGTGGATCCTCAAAACTACCTGACACAAAATTTCAGAACATGTAGAATGTGTGTGATGATGCCTAGTGGGTAGAAGATCCTCTATGAAAGGTTTCCTCAGAAATTGTAGTACGAGCCCACTTAGGCATAGTGACAACATTAGTGAGAATAGGATCCTCAATGACATCTATAACCTCCTCATCAACCTCCTCAAAGAAAGGATCCTCAAGATGAGATGATGAAGAAGAAGAAGGCATGGAAGAAGATGAAGAATCATGAGGAGTGAAGCACTCATCAAACTGAACATGTGTTCAAAAAATAACATCATGAGTATCAGAATCTAGAAGTTGATAAGCTCTCATGTCCTCACAATACCCTACAAAGATCAAGGGTTTACTCTTCTTATCCAAAGCTTTCCTTTTCTTCTTTGGCACAAAGGCCCAAGAATGGCTCCCAAAGACTCAAAAAAATGAGACATCTAGCTTAGTGTTGGACCAAGCTTCCTCTGAGTCAAATGCTCAAGTTCTCGTGTGGTGTGCAATTCTAAATGTAGTTAGCACAATTAACTGCTTCTTCCCAATAGATAGGAGGTAAATCTCTAGAATGCATCATATAGTTAGCCATTTCCTTAAAATTTCTATTCTTCCATTCTGCTAAGCCATTCTGTTGTGGAGTATGAGGAACATAATGTTGGTGAATAATGCCTTGAGTTTCCAAAAATTCAAAAACTCATTGTAAATACTCCCCCATTATCGATTGAAAGGTTCTTTATGCTACTATAAGATTGTTTCTTTCGACCAAAGCCTTGAAGACTTTGAAGTGTGAAAAACATCACTTTTGTACTTGAGAAAATAAACCCAAGTACACCTCGAGAAATTATCAATAAAGGTAAGTGCATACTTAGCTCCATTGAAAGAGGGGTAGGAAAAACCATCAAGTCACTATGCACAAAGCTCAAGTGGTGAAGAAGCTCTCTTAGACAAATTCTTAGGAAAAGGATCTTGGTGTTGTTTCCCTAATGCACAACCATGGAAAACTCCCTCAAGACAAGAAACTATAGGAAGACCATCTACCATACCATGAGTGCTCAACTCCTTCAAATATTTGTAATTGAGATGTCCAAATCTTTCATGCCAAAGCTTACTCTCTGAATCTGCATGAGAAACCAATCCTATCCCTATAGAGGAAGTGTCATCAAAACCCTCAAAGTGATATAGTCTAGAACTATGATCAACAATACCTTGAGAAACAAGTGAATGAAGGCTCCAAAAAAGTTTGTACTTTTGCCCCACATGGTGTAAAAGTCATTATTTTTCCTTGACTAGAATGAAAATTTGATATACATAAAGCAAAATTTGTAGTGATGTTAGGAACATATAGTGCATCTTGATACTTCACCATCAAGTTGTATATAACATTTTCCTTAACAATAAAAGGAATGAAGAATATCTAGCCTCAATTTTGGAAGTAGAACTCAAACCTAGAGAAACAAAAGACTCCTTGGAATAATTCATGTGATGAGAAGCACCAAAATCTATAACCCAATTGTCTGCAAGTGGTGATTGAGATCTCCCAACAAAATTAAGTGTTTTTCCATGTTGATTAGAAGGAGGTGGAGTGGAGATAAAAATTTTTTTCTTGATTGCATCCTCTAAGGCTTGCATTCACTTATAACACCTATGTTCTTCATGACCACTACCCCCACAAAAAGAGCATGAAAGACTAGACTTATTCTTGGATTTAGAAGACTCCTTGGGTTTAGAGTTATTTTCTTTGGGTTTAGGAGCATTTGAGATGGAGAAGGGTAGATTTGGTTTTACTTTTGGTTTTCCCTTTCCTTAGGATTAGATGCAACTAATGCCTTTTGAGAGGTGGAAGACTCAAGGTGAGACAATTTGGATTCTTCCTAAAGTAAGTCTTTCACAAAATATTTCTAAGTTAGGCATTTTGAATGTGTCACCTAAGGCATCCATGCTAGAGAAAAAGGTAGAAGCAAAAATTTGGAATGGTCCTCTCAACTTGGATAGAATCAAGTAAACACACTCTTCATCTTTCTTATCTCTTCCACTCCCCTTCAACTATGTCAAAAATTCTTGAACTTGGTAAGATAGTATATAATTGTTGGAAAATCTTCAGGATTAAGAGAGGTGATCTCAATTTCAAGTTTCATGGCTCTCATATGATCCACCTTACCAAATAAATCTTTCGATTTCTCCCATATTTTGAAAGGAGAGTCACATTTTCCAAATGAAATAAAAGACTCATCACTTACATAAGTTCCTATCAAACCCATACACTCATCAAATTTGTACTGGTACTAAAATTTCTCATATTCTCTAGTGAACATTGGTTGTTCAAGAAGTTAAAGCCCATAATCCTTTCCATTTGATTATTGTTTCCATTCTTGGTTTCCATGTGTGGTAATTATGTGTTGTTAATGGCTCAACATGATCTAATGTAGAAGTAGATGTCATCCTAAAAAATCACCAAAATAAATGCAAGAACCAAGCAATGCAACAAGAGCCCCCCAGATTTTGGCACTTTATAATGAGTGCGTGTTACAATATGGAACTTTATAATTATAGTTTGATTCTCAAAATAAATATTTCCAATGGAAAGAGCATGAAAAAAACACTTTTACAAAAACAACACTCAAAACCAAGTTACCGATCAAAAGATACAAGCTTTTCAATATATGCTCTACTATTTATTTTAGTTACCACTAAAACAAAATAAAATGCTCTTGTCTTCACCACACAAATAAAATGAAAGGGGGTGGAGTTAAGCACCTACTAGTAGGAATCACAAGCTTTAAGCCCTCATATGACCATACCATATGACCAAGGGCTAAGGATTTCAAGGATTTTAATGGGTGAAACAATATCATATATTATTATGGAACTCAATGATACACATACTTTATGGCATTGCAAGTCACTACCCTCGAAAGGAATAACAATCACTAGCCTTCTAAACCTATCTTCCATTCATTACACAAATTTCTCAACATAATTCTAGGATTATTTTTGTTGGTTAATTATTTAAATCTAGTTAACCATTTTAGTTATTTTTGAAATATAAGTAATTGAATTTGTTTAAGAAACTATACTCTATGGGGATCATGAATCGATATTTATGTCACATAGGAAATCCACACAAGCATAACCTTAGGATACTTACGATAAAGGTTACGCTAAAATGAATTACGTGAACATTGTTTACCCTCCCCATAGCCATCTTGAGATGGCAAATGAAAATTCATATGATGCAATGTCATTTCATGATTCCTACCCTTCATTGTTAATTCATTTTTTCTTTCATCCAAGGATTATTTATTCTTAATATTCTTATGTTAATTGTTGTTGTGATAAATGTGTACAAAATAATATCACGAGTCAGCGGCAGTATAATAACTACCATCGTTATCCACCATTTGTTTGTAAGATAGCTACATCAGCGCGATCACTTATTAGCTATGTTAAGAATAAAGGTAAACCCATTTCATAATGATAAGATAAATAATATTTATTGATCATCTATATTCACGTAATCATATTTATACACAAGTTAATTATGTACATATGAACTTTACTTATGATTATAATGTACCATTTGTACTTTGTTTGCTAACGACATAATTATTTTCCAACAAAGGTACAATTGATATAGATTTAGTTTACTCTGAATCAAAAAGTACATTAATTCCTTCATATATGTTTTCTGCTAATTAAAGGATAACATTATGTCCATTATAGTTTATAAATTATAACTAGATTACATCATGATAAGGTTTTTCTATTATCCATACATAATAATTTGTAAACCAAATAAGTTTTATTATCTTAACATCACTTAATGTACTCTTTTATGCAAATATCATAATATGATACTTCATTTTGTTTATGAATTTCATCGAAGCCTTTTTAAGGAGTAGATATCACATATTTGTTTGTTAATAATGAAGTCATACATATTGTTGTAATCAATTCCAATCAATAATTAATGATAATGCTTGTTGTCAATAGAATTAGATTAGAACAATTAGTATATTTTTGTACTTTCTCATGTGATTTATCAATTTCAAAATCATATACTACTTTAAAAACAACATAAAAGATTATAACAACTTACATATGGATTATAGTAATAAATGCATTTAAAACTTAAACTCATAATGGAAGAATCCTTATTTATAGTAAATATTACAATAGTTTTCATATTGTTACAGATAGTTCGAATGAGATGCGATGCCTTATAAAAATTTGTGAAATAATGTTTCACTTTTAAATACATCTGATGATCCTGTATTTAGATTTTCAAAAAATAATATGTGATCAGAATCACGTGGGTAATAATCCAACAATCACATCACTTATCTACTTCAATCTGCATCTAAAGATAAAATTGTGTACATGGTTAGTTCATCAAAATAGCATGGATTAACAACTCTCAATCATGTTGTTATATTACAAAGTAAATGAATGTAATAAGGTTAGCTTATAATGTAAATCAAATCTTCCTCATACCATATTAAGTCTATATATATATATATATATATATATATATTTGAATCCAAATGAAGTGAACCTATTGATGAATAACATGTTTCCAAAAAACATCATTTTTTAATCAAGTAGAATCTTAACAACTTTATTGTTAGTTACTTCTTTAAATTTATCATCACACATTAAAATAGAACAAAGTTTTACTCTATAAAACTAATAGCAAAACTATATGTAACTTGAAATCATTTACCCTTTCATGACAATACTCTTTATACCCAATTCAAATTTTTCTTAAGTAAATAAGTAAACATAGTTACTTTCCCATATGATAATTGATGAAGGTTCAAACTTATTGTATAATACAACAATTTAATTAATTATAACTTCTCATTATTATAAATGGAGCAATTATAAATGTAAGGTATCATGGTTAAATTCCACAAATACTTCATTTCACTCATAAGCAGATCATTGTGATCAATCAACCATTCCTTTAAGAACAACTAATACAAGAACCCACTTTGAAACTTTAATAGTCTTTCTACATGATATATTAAATAGTAGAACTAGATGGTCCATTGAATTATATTACCTTTAAACAAAACTATCTTTGCACATAAATTTCACTAACTACTTATACAAATAAAATAATGAAAGAGTAGTAATTTATATCAATCAATGAAGGTAGACCTAAGGCCCGAAATCAAATAAGAAAGCATTCACCAATATAATGACAAGAGTGAACAAACTTCGATATGCTAAGCCATGATTCACGTACAAGATAAATGACAAAGGAGCTTCTAAATACTCCTGCGATCCGTCGACATTTTTAGAGAATACTCTACATATTATAGCATCAACGGTGACATTATCTAAAAAATCGTCCCACTTATAACAAATACTATAATGGAAAGATAGATTCATCCCAAGGGATACCCATTGCATAAATTCATATACAACTAACAATCCCCGAAAAAAGAATATCTAATGTACTGAGTAATGCTTTGATTCATTTCAATATAGGGTATTTTACTTTTCCTTAAATTGTAAACAACATGAAATAAATAACACCCACCCAGACCATTTTATAAAATTCATGGTTTTAGGCATCAAATCTATGAAGAATATTAAATCCTTAAGCATGTAGATAGGAATGGGATATGTGAAAAAAAACCAAACAAGGATAATTAAAATAAACTCATTACCCATCTTGTATTATTAGAAGTTAAGAGTTTTAACTAGATCACTTAGTCATATTAGAAAAATAATTCAAACTCAGATGCAAACATACAAAATTTCCTTTTAAATTTGTATAAGCACCTAATTAAGAAAATATACATAATTGTTTTCCTATATTTTCTCTATAAATTTATTATGAATAATCACACAAACTAGGAAATGAAATGTTAGGTATAAGAAATTTAATCAACCAATTACATATTACATTAAAAATAACATCAAACTTAAGAAGTAAATTAAAATAATATTGTACACAATTTTTAACGTAGAAAAACCCCGAGAGGTAAAAAAACACAAAAAATGAGATTTCCATTAATGTGATAAACACTTTTCTGACAGAGTCTAGTAAATCTTCCATGTCCTCATTTCTCTCAACCTATCATCACATGAGGTAAATTCACAATATGACCCAAGGTCATATTTATTTGACCTCACGGGTCACGAACCTTATTAAGTGATGGGGTATGTACCCTAGTTTAAATTAATTAGTTATTTAAATAACCAATTAAACATAGCCTAAAGTTTATATTAAATAATTAAGAATATAAAACATATTGTAAATTATTTAATTATAAACTAAAGCTTATAAGCACTTAATATTATGTTCTAACACTCCCTCTTAACATTAATTGGGAACCATATGCCAACATTACTAGTTTGTAACAAAGGCAAGATTTATAAATCCATAAACCATTAGTGAAGGTTTAGGCTAGCATATCACTTTTGAAGGATTCATAACACCTTCATCATGTTTCAAATTACCTTTTGGTACCAAAAGGATTTGGAATCCATAAATCAAAAGTTATGATTTAGGATAAGCATGATTTGTGAGACAACATCTCACATTTTCTCATGGAAAAACATATCAAACAAAATCTCTAGGAGCCTTTTATAGCAAAGGAACTCCTTTACAAATAGATGCAACACACTTTATACTATACACTGTAGTAAACATAGAGTGATAAATTTACAAAATGCATCATAAATATATTTTACATAGCATGGCTTTTACAAATGGAGGCCCAGTATAGAGGAGAAGGAGATATCAACTAGACCCGAGCCATTAAGAGGTGACATTTCCATGCACACTCCCCCTCAATGGAAAATATGAAAGGCCAAACATTGCATGAAACTTATAGAATTTTATAGCACACAATGGATTCATAAACATGTCTCCAACTAGATCTTAGTGACAAACAGTATTGGAGATATATATATCCATAGAGTCTTCTCTAAAAAGAGCATATGAACTCTAAATGCTTCATTATCGATGTTGAACTAAATTTTTAGCAAAGTAACTCTAGCGATCTTACAAAAGATTAGAGTACTTCCATTTTGAGTTCCATGTGCATTTCTTTTAATAGCTTTTATCCACATGACTTGTTTTACTCATTTCCATAACACTTCTATACTCTTCCTTAGTTAGAGGAGATGAATAATGTTAGTTTATTTTTACTACTCAAGTAATGGCACCTATACCAACAAACTTGAACACATATCCAATATTTTTATATCTTACAAAACATTAGCATGTTTAGAGTCATAATATCCATACAAACATCATAATAAGCATATAATGATTTTACTTTTAACCATCAGTAAAACTTATATTGATAGGTTAAACACAAGTTCTATAACCACTTAAATAATAATATTCTTAGTAATGTGAACCATGTTATATTACAAATATGTTGAGTAATTTCAACATATTAATCTTGTAAAATATATATTACATACGATCGAGTATTGGACGTCTCGATATAAACAAAAGGCATCCCCAAGTGTCATTTGATATGCATAAAATAATATTTTTAGTAATCACATTTAGAATTTTTAAAATGTTCATCAACATCATTTATATCTTCATTATCTATTTTAAGCCTTTACTTAATGTAATAAGGTGATAGATAACAAATGTGAAAAGATAACCAAATCATGCGATAATAGTCACACATAGATTGAATAAAAAAATATCCTCTAATTGTGGACACATCCAAGGATTATGTTTGCTTCAAAAATGGCCAAGAATGTTTTTGGTGATAGCTTACCACCTAAGTAGCCTTCACACAAACGATAGCTGGCAATTTAGAAGCTAGGCTAAGCCAAGACATGTCATACATGCT